>WEIU01006580.1:154878-250599 GCA_013389925.1 Aegithalos caudatus | reverse complement strand
AAAAAAAGAAAAAAAAGTGTTTTCCCTTGTCTGTAACAGACACCATGGCAAGGTTTTTGAATTTTCACAGGATATACTTATACCCTTTAAAATATCCTGCAAAAGACTAATCACCTTCAGGAATACCCTGAAATTGTGGCTCCAGCTGTTTTAACTTCCTACTCAGCCTCTTGGAGGAGTGATTAAAGCTGAAGTCTGAAAGATTCAGATGCAAGGCTTAAAGGTATTCCCACCCCCAGCTGCATCCCAGCAAGCATTATTTTTCTTGCAGGGAAGGCAGGAGACCAAACTGTATGACCACCCTTTAGCCACCCTGGTTCACAGTCTTACTGTGATGCAGAGCAGTGATCAGTGGTTTCACACTGTGTTTTCAGTGGCTGAAATGTCAGAACATTCTTTTCCCCCACCCCTGGGAGAGGAGCACAGTAGGGGCAGAGAAACAGAAGGTGCTGAAAGGAACTCTGCTCCTGGTTCTGGTAAAACCTTGGGCAGAAAGCACAAGCCCTGAACTGCAAGTTCTTATTCTACTAAACACAGAAACCCTTTTCCTTTCTGTCCCCTGTGCAGCACAAGGGGACCTCCAGAAGGACTGAGTGTTGGGGGAAAAGCATCCTCCAACCTCAGGTTCTCAGCAATTGTGGTTGTCAGAGAACTGGGCCCCATTACCTATGCTCAGGTGGCATTTCACACTGACTGCTTAAACACCACAGTATGCAATGTTAATTACTTTCATACTTATTGGAGTAAGCTGAAGGATACAAGTGGAATACAATTTTTTTTTTTACCTGAGGATTGTTTTTTTCTGTGTGTAAGGGTGAGCCTTTACATACAGTACAGAAATGCTATAATGACATATAGAAAGGCACAAAGACACTGATAGGAAAGTACAAAAGTTTTTCTATGTTAACTGAGCAGAATTATTCCTTGGACATTTAAAACTGAGCTAGTTCCATCTGGCTTAAAGAATTCCCCAACACTATGTTTTTGTATCATGACAAGAAAGATTTGCTGTGTCCCTGGGATAGTAGCTGGACTCCTACAGATGTCATGTAGGAAAGCAAAATAATGAGTGTAATGGTACAAGCAAGAAAGAGATAAAGAACAGAGGATTCTCCAATCCTTGATATTTTTTGAAACCTAAATTTGAATTTTACTTATATGAAAGCATGGAACAGATCTTATTTCATGTTGGATTGCTGTGACCTTGTCACAGCAGAATGCCTGGCTTTGTCTATTTGCTGTGTTCCGTCAGTAAAGGATATAACGAGTATCAGAAATCCTAGGGGATTCAACTTGGGGGTGCGGAGGTTGAAATATCAGAATAATCTCACCAGTTCAAGAATTTCAAATAATGACTAGAGCTGCTGAATTCTTATTCAGCTTAAACTTCAAGGGGATGACTACTGGTTTGCCATGCTAACACCAGCCTTGTAGGGTTACAGAAGCACTGCATGGAAAAGAGCTCCCCATCCCATTCTGCATATGTCTGAGCTGCTCCCAACCCGAGACACAATCTATCTTGCTGATCTGAGAGGAGAAATTTGCCTTGAGCACAGAGGATATTACTTTGTCCTTCAGTAGAAGAAAATTCTTTCCTTTCTGAAGACAGTTGTGTTTCCTCAAAAAATGCAGAGATCTGGGGCAGGGATGTTTCAGAGCCTGAGTAATACTGATCTCCCATGCAATAGCATCTAGTCCCCTCAGGAGATTTTAAAGAGCACAGGCTTTCTGTCAATGATAGACCATAAAAACCACACAATGTGTTTCTGAAGAACATGAGGTTTCTTTGGCCCTGCAGTGAATTTAATGTGGAAGGGCCTAGGGAGAGGAAAAAATTGACTAAATGGCAGAAGCTTGTCAGCTATGAGAGATCTACCTACAGATGCTTGAGTAACCCTTAGATAAGCTGGATTTCCTGAAAGAAAAGAAGGACATGGAGGCAGAGAGGCCATAAGGAACCATCAGAGGAACAGGGGCTAGTCCTTGTTTGTGCTCCAGTATCCCAAGATAACGCAAGGACATCTTTCACCAGGATACAGTACTGTGTCTTGTTATTTCTCATTCTAGCAAAAGTTTTGGCATGTGAGTAAAATGATTGATGACATACAGTGCTCAAATTTTTGGTTTGATAAAAAACCCCAAAATGATACAGTGGTGATTTGATCTAAAGTAGCATAAAACAGAGACAACCCATGCTCATTGTCCTTTGCACAAAACACCTTTTTTCACTGCCCTGATTTTTCCAGAGGATACAGCACACATGTATGCCTTGTCACACACATATGTTCTTGTCATTATAACCCCCTTGCCAAGGGTCAGCTTTGTAAGATGACTTTCACCATTCCACATAGCTGTCCAGTGCAAAACTGCTGTATCACATATGCTCCTCCACTTAAGCCTCCTGGGACTAAAGCTATTCATAGGTTTTCCACTGAAATGATGGAGAGGAATGAAATTCATTTCTGGCATAGGGCCTCTTTTGGCATTTGTCCTTCCCAGTTGGTAACTTCCTGCTCTCTCTTTTCCCCTCTCTATGGGGGAAAAATAGCCCAAACAATCTACACTGAAGTTTAGCTGTTGAGTGAAATTTCACACCTTTTTGTGGGTTTCACAGAATGACTCAAAGAGCCTATTAATTTGCTTTTCAGATTTTGTAGGTTTAAAAAAGAAATGTCTAGCAAGTCCTAAAATCCTTCTACAGAGCCCGGCTGGTTATGTTCCTCTTGGAGGCAAGTCTTTCTATTCCTCTCCTCGGCTGGAAGCCCACCACCTCCACCACCTTAATTTAGATTTTACTTCTAACAGAGCAATATGAGTTGCACCACAGCTTCCTCAAGGGACTGCATGCTGGTCCCCATGAAAAGCAGCAGAGAGTGAAATCTCCAGGACCCAGGGAGAGTGAGGGATGAGATCTATGCCTCATTGGATGGAGATGTGCTCTCTTCCTTCCACAGACCCCTTAGGCCTCTCAATTTCCTTGCTTTAAGCTCAGGACCAGCACAGCTGTATTCTAACTTAGACTTCCCTTTCAAAACTAGACTAAGCAAACAAAGAAGGTTCATCCAGTCTTGAAATTAACTTAATTTTACTTTGGTGAGANGGGGGGGGAAAAAACAGTCTGCGAGTCTCTGAAAAATGCTGATTAAATGCAACTTGGGAACAAATCATCATGGAGCATCTTTAGCCAAATATGGTCTGGTACTTGCAACTTCCACTGAATTTCATTCCTGTTGTGGCTGAACCTGGGGGAAGTGACAGAGGAAGGATATTAATATATTAGGGGCTGAGAGAGCTGTTTTTCAAGTGAGACAGGAGCAATGAGAGTTTTGAACCCCTCATACTTCAGTGAAATCCAATTTTCTGTCACAAATGTCGCACTGAAGAAAGAATGCACTTGGAAGTCAGAGCCTGGGATGCTAAACAGCATCTATAAAATGCCTAGGAGATGAATGCTTTCTGTGCCCCTGTTGCTTGCAAATGTACCCTTCAGTCTGCAGCAGGAGCAAACATTAGCCACTGGTACAAGGCTTGAGGGCTTTGCAGAGAATCCATATTGCAGCTTATAGTTCCCTGCAAAGGCTGAAGAAAATGGCTGTGAATTTCCATGCTCAGGAGAATGTGTGCCTTTAAACATTTCATGAAAGTAGGGATCTCTGCTAAGACAACAGCTCACGAAGGCAGGCTCAGCCTTCAGCTGATATAAGCTCTGGCCAGCAAATTTCTGTGTTTAATCCTTGGAGAATCCCCTGTTTCATGCCTGCTGGCAAGCTCCAGTTGGCTCTGAATGAGACCCAAAGGGTAGATAGTTGGAGTCCATGTGATGGGTTACAAGCTTGGATTGTTTGGGATGGGATGGCAATCTGTAATCTTCTGACCAAATTTGTCCTGCCAAAGAACTTGATAATAATAATAACAGCCTTCTTTAAGGATAAAGGCAAAGCCCAGCACTGAGGTTGGTGGGATCTCTAAATTCTTTGCAGCTTAATCACAGCGAAGCAGTCATCTGTGAGGTTAGTTCTTAAGGGGTATGTGACAAATGTGCTGGCCTTGAAATACATCAAACCTACACATATTTATTATTTCCTGGCTCTTCTGCAGGCAAGAGACCACAGTGGCAGCAGCAAGATGCTGCTGCCCCCGCTCCTCAAATCCGATACCCTGAAAGCATTAATGGAAAGATTCCCATTGCCCCCCTGAGGGCAGTTCCTTGAGTCAGAGCCTTCTTGAACTGAAATATTTCTTTAGCTTTGCCTGAATTGGATATAGCTAAGCCCTCAGATTGTGTCCAGAAGAAGTAATATACATTTTAACTCCTGCCCAACTCACCACTATAAACAAATTAGAGATACACTTTAAGCATGTCATAAACCACTCCTGGCTTAAATTTATGCAGTCTTAATAGCATTGCATTCAGAGTAAACTTCCAAGTGAGATAAACACAGTTAGAAAATAAGGCTTTTGCTCTCCTGGAAACAAAATATATTCTTTTGTCACTACTAAATAATGAGAACATTAGTTCAAAACATCAACATTTCGTAGGACTAGGAAAAGGATTTAGTTAAAAAGAGTATGTATATGGCAATTCTTTTCTCTCCGGAGAGGAACCACCTGGGTGAAGCCATGCCACACCAGACACCAGCATGTGACCCTAGCTGTCACTTCTGCCTTCCCATCCTAGGAATGGGAGCCACAGACAAGCACAAAGCTTGTTTCTTAAAATAGGGTTGGTGACCTGAATGCAGGAGCCGCTGGAGCTTGAAGCTTTGTTTTATTAATCAGTTTTCATGCATTTATTGAGGATTAGCATAGGCTGCCAGCTTTATCAGCATTAATTTAGAGTACCTTGAGGTATTGAGGACAGAGCTGTCTGCTGCTCATATAGTGTCAGCACACCACCCCTGCTCCCCTCCTGCTCAAGATTAAGAAGCCATTAGGACAAAGTGAACACTTCAGATACACACTGCCTGCTACAGCTCTGCACTGTGACACAGCAGAGGGGAAAGGGAACATGCCAGAGGGAGCACTTGCAGGTTATTCTGCAGCCAGAGGATGACTGGGGCTGTGAGGCTGAATGAGCAGCAAGCCCCACGTGCTGCTGTCCCCCCAAAGCAAATCTGATACCTCCCCAAGAGAGCACAACTTTCCAACAGCATGGAGGCCCTCAGAGCTCAGTACCTGAAGCATCTTTAAAGCACAACACTAAAAAGAATAGGACATGAGATATGTCGTCTAGACTGTGGTACAGAGGCTCAGCAGGCACCCCTGCAGCTCATTCCACTGCAGCTCACTCCCCGTCTGGCTGCCTACAACACCTCTTGCCAAAGGCCTGGAGCCTCCAGCAAGCCTGGAGGAGCACTCAGGCCCCCACTATCCTACCTATACTTTCAGTGGATCTTCTGCCACGGCAAAGGTTTCTGTGCTGCAGCAATCCACATGGACACCAGGAACCATCTTGGGGATGGAAGGTGCTGTGACACAGTTTACTTACAGGCTCAACTCATCAGCTGTAGCTGCCACAACACAGCAACTGATGCCTCCCCAGCTGAGCAATTAATTGTTCTCTGCTTCAGATGGCACAGATGCCCTAGAAGAGCTGAATGTCTCCAGTCGTTATCGAAATCCAGGGCTCGGAATCCAGGACCACCACCCACACTGGCAAGCATCTTCCCCTGACTGAATCCAGGCAGCAAGTCAGGTGCTAGTAAAAAGTCTGTAACAAACCTCTGACACTATCTAAGCAGCTCATAGACCAGTGGAGTGTAACTATCTAGTCTTAATGTAAAGCATCTGTCTGGCATGGGCCAGAAATACAGTCTGGGGGCTTCAGAAGGACTGGGAACTGTGATCAGATCAGAGGGACAGTTTAGGCTCTGGGAGTGACTGAGCATCCACAGAGGCCTTTTCTTGCCAGAGCATATGGCAGACCTGGAAGAGCAACTGCACTCTTATGTTTGTCTACAGTACACTTGTCATTTCCTCTGGGATGCAATTATGAGATGAGAGCAAATTGAATTCAGACATAGGTGCACTAACTGCACAGCAACACTGACATCCTTCCACAAAATAAGACACAAATCCCTTGGAAGTCACACCAAGAGGATGTAATGAAGCAGCAGCTATGGTTTGTCCAGACCAAGTTTCCTTAGACCCAAGCCTTACTTGATCCAAGAGATTTTTGCCAACAGTGAAGGAAAGAATGAAGGGTTGCCTTGGGTGAGGCACAATCCTTGGCTGAAAACCACGGTCCCAAAACCACCAGAGTTTTACGTCAGGCATCCAGATAATTTGGGATCTTTCCTACAACAGCTGTGCTCCCCACTGATTCCTGCCAGATGCTGCAGCCCTCTCAGATCAGTAGCCTCTTACCATATCTCAGTTACAACCATCTGCATCTCTTTTCTCAGTTCCTTTGGAAGGAAAGAGGTTTGAGAGGGCCTACCTGATCCCCCACACTGTTATGTTGGAGGTGGCAGTCACAGCATGTGAGGGACAGCAGCTTCATCCATCACCANAAAAAAAAAAAAAAAGAGATAAAGTTCTAATCCAGAAAATATTTTCCCAGGGTAAGGTACCTTCTTGGCTGGTCACACCAAGGGCCAGCATATCTGGGTTCCCTACTTCTCAGGAGCTTTGTATGAGATGGTGTCATGCATTATTCCACTTGTAGATTTTGGCATGTGTCAGTCAGAGAGATTACTTCTGCACTCATGGTTGTGACTTTGTGCTGATCATACAGGTGAGGGAAAATCTACTGAGTTACTGTTTGGGTCAAAGACAAAAGCTCCCTTGAAAAAATAGCTTGTGACCTATGGAAAGAGTACATTATTCAGGCAGTGCTGGTTAGCCTGCTCCCTTGAAGGAGGGGGCTGCTACCAAAAGGAATGAACCAGCAGGTATTTAACAGTGTTCTGTACAGGCACGTGGGACTGTAGACATCTGCCTTCATCAGTGCCTGAACTACAGAAATGAGGGGTCACACAACGACACTGAAGTTGTCCAGGAGCAACTGTTGTGAAGATGTAAAGAGCACTAAGGCACAAACCCTCTGACACTTAAGGAAGCTGGTTGTGGTACTGAAAAAGAGCTGGTTAACATATCAGGTCCTGCATAGGGCTGGGTCCCAAGTTAATTCAGGTTCTGAGTTGCAGTTGGCTCCACTTTCACTGGCTCAGGATACTTTCACAGGCAGTGGCCTGTGTGCCCACCCCCAACCAGATCAGCATGCCCTGGGACAGTCACCATGGACAGGAGCAGTGACTGTGGTGATGCTGAGCAGCAAATAAAGCCTTCTCAGAGACAAGCTTCCCATTAATCGTTTCTTTGAAACAATCAATCAGTCCATCCCCCCTCCTGTCTAGGAGGGCTGCCATGAAATCCAGCCAGAGAGTAAGATGATTGCTCTCATGCCACCTCGTGTGACTCACCAGAGAGAAAGGAGCACAGCAGTACAGGGAGGATAATTACTCTTTTGTGAGTCGGTGCCTGGTTTCAGTGTATTTAAGTGTTGTTTAAGTGTCTAGTTCTCGGCCATTGTATTCAATCTTATTTTTATTAAGGTCTTAAAATTTTTACAGCATGGAGAAGTTTGTACCTCAATGGGAGCTTTCAGAATACAGTGAAAAATACAACCATAAAAGACACAAGTACAGGTTGCTCCCTGGCATTTACCTATAGTGCTCTTCTCTCTTGCCTCATTAATTTTATAAGCATTCAGGTTTGCTAGAAATCATGGTAATTTATACTAAATCAGTAAAGCAAGTGAGCTAAAATGCAAACACACCAAAGCCACTCTTCCACCATGCACGTTGCTGCAGAGAGAACGCTGGTTGCTTGAGGGAGGGACAGCTGTCAAGGCCACCACAGCTGGGCTGTTTCCCTGATAAACATCTCACTGGACATGTACCGAGGGGAGCTGTGGGGAGGGACATGACTACAAAAATCCTGTGGGCAGGAGCACCACCAGCACCCAGAGTCTGGGATGTCTGCCAGCCCGTGGATCCAGGTGTGCAATATCCTGTCTCGGGTGCACTTTCTTCTTTCTGTAGTTTTTCCCTCCCCTGCTTGTTCAAGTGGTTCAAGCCTGAGGAAAGAAAAGGGCCAGCCTGTTTTGCTTTGTGGGCTATATTTCTATGGGATGCTGCTCCTTAAAGAGCACAGCTGCATTGCTGCCAGGCAAACACGCTTGTCCACCAGGGCTCAAGTTTGTTCTCTATGGGTGGCCAGACTACATTTTCTAAAAAACATCCAAAAAACACTCTAACCTCACTAAAAAATTACCCACAGGCATGTAAGCACTTCCACATTCTCTGCTTGCTGGTTCTGCGTAAACAGCAGAATTTTATTTTTCTCTCTGCCATATGCATTTTTAACCAGCTGTATGTAATTCCTGTTTTAGAAGACATTGCACAAAAAAAGGGTGCAAAGAGACTTTGCTTTTTATTGATGGAGAAATAGACTATTGTGTGTGGTTCACAGGGCTAGTCCCCCCAGTCTACCAAGGACATTTCAAGATTTTGCAGATTTGTTTTCATATTTCCTTTGATTAAATAGATCACTAAAATTGATACATATTGAAGCCCATCCAGCCCTCTATCCATTATATCCTGGGAAAGACTGCAATGCATGTTAGGAAATAAAAAAGGGCATACCTATAAGAAATTCTACCTGTTCAACTTCCTCATATGTGGGTTGCTGTTCATGTTACTGTTTGCTTCCAATGGGTAGTCAATTCAAAACCACTTCTAAGCAGGAAAAGTAGATTTCAGAAAGAAAATTGTTCAGCATTACTGAACAGAGACCTCTTCCCTCTCAACCTGCAACCCCTTTTTACAAAAAAAGAGCTCATCTAGAAGGGTCTTTACCTTTCTTAGCTAGAGGACACAGGTGGGCTCCTCTGCATCACAGGTCAGGAGTGCTGGGTCGCAGTGAGAGGATCTGGAAAGAACTATCAGGACATCACAAGCTGGTTTTACTGAGTTTCACTCTGCATTACTCTCTAAGAATACCTAATTTTTCGATTTCTAAAAGCAAGAAGAGACAGCAATGCCACAATTACCTTGGAAGGCTATCAAAAAGCTTAATGAAATAATATTTTTAAGCACTGGAGGATCTTTGAATATTGTGAGTGCTTTTGTGGCTTTACTTTGTCCTGTGGTGGTCGTTCAGAAAAATCCAGAAATGAAGGGCAGAATTTGAAAGTGACTATTTCCACAGACCTCAGCATCCCCCAAACCCACTGGTCTGAGCCTGCTCTGAGGTAGTTAATATTTTCCAGGTGTTGAAATGCTCAGACACATTCCTCCCCAAGGTATTTAGAACTGTGATCTGTGGAGGCAAAGGCAGGGACATACTAGGAAACACATTAGAGTTCTTCCTGTGATCTTGTGATTTTTTTCCCTTAACGTTTCTGCACAGTTTCAAACCAATGATTAACTTTCCACTAGCAAAATCAGGGCTGTAAATGACCAGGGGAACTTACCAGACGTGCTCTTGCACTCATGGATGCCTAGTGGGAGTGCACAGGCCAGAAAGTGTGCTGTTAGTGCAGGTAACAGCCAGGAGAAACTTTAGCTGCACAGAGACTAAAGACTGGGCCTTTTTACCTCCACAGTAACTGATCAACCAACCTAGGCAAGGCTGGGGTCAGCTGCCTGTGCTGTGGGCTGCCCACAGGGCACGAGCCTCCCCAAGGTGCAAGATACTCAGGTGACATTCCCCTGGGTCCCTTCAACACAAGCAAGAACAAGGATACTCAGGGGGAAGAGGAGGGGACTTCTGCAAAACCATCTCTCCAACACAACCAAGAAAGCACCCAATGTAAAACAACAACCAAAAAATCAGCTAGGAAGATAAGAGCTATCAAGGATCTCAACATGCTGGTGGCTGTGGCAGATCACCATGGGTGGGAGTGGGGGAAGCCTGCCAGGCTGTGGCAGGGTGGGTAGGGGTAACACAAGTCAGAAGAGCAGAAAGCAACTCATGGTGCATGGTTTTCACCCTCATTGATGCTGCCTGTGGTGGCCTTGCAGCCTGCAGGATGCTGATCATGGAGGGGTGACACACACAGTGTGTCACCAGTGCACCATGGTTTGCTCACCAGCTGATCTCAGCTCTCAGCAGTTGCTAAAATATGGGGAGCATTGGTAAGTGTGGTAAAGCTCAGTGTATTTCCATTTGTGTTTAGCCACACTGGAGCTCAGCTTCTGTGCTAGGCCCCTTCATACCATGGGTGGTACACCAATAAAATTGCTCACAGGAGAAAATTCTACTAGGTGAGGCTAAGAGTGGCAGAATGAGGCTCTTAACAATCTTGATAGAGGCTGTAAGCAGTCTAAAGAGAAGCCTAATTCAGATGCCTTGGTATGCAGCCTTTTTGATTACACCCACAAACCACCCACAACCTCCAAATTGCTATTCTTTTGAAACACCCTGCAGCATTTTCTGGTTTCCAATATACAGCAGTGCTCTAGGCTTAGTCGCTGGATTTGTGCATGCACATGCAAAAATAACTAATGGAGAGCTTGATCAGACAGCAGGATCTTTTCTCAAATGACACATTTTAGTAATAAAGGAAATGTATTCTGTTATCCTGCTAGCATGGAATAATGAAGCCATAGCTTTCACTTCCCAGCTTTTTTCCCTTCCTCTCCTTTGAGTCTTGCAAAGCAGAAATGATCCTTGGCTTGTAGGCTGCAGCAGCCCACAGGAGTTTCAAGAATAGTGTCAGAAACCCACAAAGCCATGCTGTTAATTGGGGACTGGGTCATTGGTGACACTTAGGAGAGCCATACTCTCATTCCAAAGCAGCAAGGCACCCTGCAGCTGCCAAAGCCTGACATTTCTGTGCAGAGGGAGGAGAGTCCTGTGCTGCTGAGACATGGTAGTTTGGCAGCTTTGTCAAGCACACCGTGGTCTGGGAGATCAAAGCCTCCTTCCTGCAGGTCCGTGCCTATAATCTCTGCCCCTCCACACCTCTGGGCAGTGCAGCCATCACAAGGACCAGTGAACATGATGCTTCCATGTTTTCTTTGTAAGACATGTGTGTTGTTATTCAAATCCCTGTCTTCACACTGCTGCCTGAATTGCCCTGTTGTTGTAACTCTCAAAGCAGAAGGCTAAAGGAAAACAAGATGAGGCTGATATTCAGGCTGCCTTGTGAATTTCTGTTTTGTTTCTTGGGCAGCTGGGGTTTTGTTCTAATTACAATCTCAATTTAAGGCAGAGGACTGAGGGTTATTGAAGGGGACAAAGAAAACCTCAACTTATTTTCTTCCCTTTCTTGCTAATAAGTATGATTTAAGAACAAAGTCCTCCAAGAGAGTTTCTGTAATCATAAATAAATCTAAAAGGGACAAGAAAATAAAAGTTATGCTCCTGGTAACATTCCTGGATTTTAACCATATTTTAAAAATATTTCAGTGTTCTTCTCCCATTCTTATTAATTTCAGACCTCCATATTACCTCTTGTGACCACCATCCACACACAGACCTAATAAGGCAGAAAACTCTGGAATCTGCAACACCTCCATGGATATCAGAGGTAGAGAAGCATTGCTGGCAGGGAGTTGGCTTCTGCTATCATATCAGAAGCAACTGGGGAGGTATAACTACACATTAATTGGCCTTTTCCTCAAAGGAAACTGATAGCATGAAATGCAACTTGTACTCTATAATACAAACTCATCAAAACAAGAGCACAGGAAGCTCATCAGCTCATCAACTTAAGATAACTCTCAGATGAAGCTCCCTCCAAGGCTGCCCCCTAGACTTCTGCCTCCTTGGTTCCCAGCTCTTCAGAAAGAGCCTCCCCTGCCAGCCCCATGGCAGGAGAAAACCCCATCCAACCTCTCTCAGAGAGTTTTCCCAGA
The DNA here is from genome assembly GCA_013389925.1 of Aegithalos caudatus. NCBI lineage: Eukaryota > Metazoa > Chordata > Aves > Passeriformes > Aegithalidae > Aegithalos > Aegithalos caudatus. The sequence continues at coordinate 238,732 of WEIU01006580.1, read as the reverse complement.
GCAACTCACGCCTACACATATAACTTAGTTCCTTGCCTTGCTAATGATTCTATAAGCTATCTCAGAGGCCAGCTGCCAGAAGCTGATGTCTCTGCAAAGTGAGAATTGTTTGGAGCATGCAGGAAGGTACTGTGTTCTCCTAGCAACCAAAGTTGTAAAATAATGTAATCATATCCAAGATAATGTGATAAAAGATTATATGATGCTTGTATCAGGTTGTTATGGCAACTGAAATAAGCTTAAATGCCTGTATCCAGTATTTCAAACAAATAATATAATTGTCTGCAAAATTACCTTCCTAATTAACCCCATTCAGTTTGCCATCATCTCCATTCATATATGCCTACTACAGGGCTGTTGTGAAACCTTATTTTCATAGTACCATAGAATGGTTTTGGGTTGACAGGGACCTTAAAGATCATCCAGTTTCAACTCTGCCATGGACGGTGACACCTTTCACTGGACAAGATTGCTCAGAGCTCCATCCAGCCTTGCTTGAACACCACCAGGGATGGGGCATCCATAGCTTCTCTGGGCAGCCTGTTCCAGTGCCCCACCATACTCACAGTAAAGAATTTTTTTCTTATGTCTAATCCAAACCTAATCCTACTCTATTCTAGTTTGAATCCATTCATCTTTACCCTGTCACTACAGGCTCCTGTAAAAAGACTCCCCTCCACCTTTCTTGTGATCTGTCCATCTTCTCACCCACCAGCACCCCCAATTCCTTCTCCTCAGGGCTGCTCTTGATCTGTCCATCCCCAGCCTATGTTGACATCAGAGGTTGCTCTGACCCAGGTGCAGAACCTCACACTTGGTCTTGTTAAACCTCATGAGATTTCCAGGGGCCCACTTCTCCAGCTTGTCCAGGTTCCTCTGCGTGGTACCACATCCTTCAGGTGTGTCAGCAGCACCACTCAGCCTGGTGTTATCTGCAGATATGCTGAGGGTGCACTCAAAACCCCTGTCTATGCCATTAATGAAGATATTAATTAACACTGGTCCCAATACAGACACCTGACTCTGACATCCACTGACCCCTCAGAGCCACTGGCCACTACCCTCTGGATGTGACCATCCAACCACTCTCATATCCATCTAACAGGCCACACATCAAATCTCCCTCTCTCCAATTTAGAGAAGGATGTTGTGGGGGACCCTGTCAAAGGCTTTACAGAAGCCCAGATAAATGGCATCTGCAACTCTTCCCTTGTCCACTGATGCAGTCACCCCACAATAGAAGACCACTGAGTTTGTCAGGCAGGACTTTCCCTTGGTAAAGCTGTGCTGGTTGTCCCAAATCACCTCCCTGTTTTCCATGTGCTTTAGCATACCTTCCAGAAGTTTCTGTTTCATGATTTTCTCCAGACACAGAGGTGAGGCTGACAGGCCAGTGGTTCCCAGGCTCCTCTTTTCTACCCTTTTTAAAGATGGGTATAATGCTTCCCTTTTTCCAGTCACCTGGGACTTCATCTGACTGCCATGACTTTTCAAATATCATGGAGAGAGACTTGGCAACTACATCAGCCAAATTCCCTCAGGACTCTGGGATTCATCTCATCATACCCCATAGACTACTTAAGTACATTCAGGTTGCTCAGACTGTCATGAACCAGATCTTTACTTACCATGGGAGGCACTTTGCTCCCTAGTCCCCATCCTGCTGTCCATCCACTCGAGAGGTGTGGGAAGAGAGGTTGCCATTGAAGACTGAGGCAAAATATTCTTGAGTACCCTTAGCCTTTTCCTCATGCATTGTTACCATTTTTCCAGCATAGCTTACTTGGGAGGGGAGGAGGGAGCATTGCACCTTCTCTGATCATTTTCAAGGCTTTTATCCTGCCTCTGTCCGAACCTGTTTTTATTTTGTTTGCAACCTTCTGGTTTTTTGCCCCTGCTGATGTAAAATTTGTTATTTCATCCCTGCACGTTTGAGTCAACATTTCAGTGCATCATCTAATATGGGCTTATTTTATTTTCCTTTCCAAACAACTTTGTTGCTTAGGGAAATGTTGTCCTAAGGTGGTAGGATTTACTTAACTCCTCCCCCTCTCTGTATCTTGATGAATAACCAAAACAGAACTTCCAAGAAGTGAAAATACCCAGCCAAAGCGCAAGTGAAGATGGCTCATCATCTCAACCATGCTGACAGCAGCCAGGAAAAGAAAGATATCCAAGAGAAGGCACACTGCAGCCTAATCCATGCTGGCAGAATCTGGCATCCTCTCCTCAATTTCAGTTTCCCCAACCAAAATAGTAACCAATTTCTCAAGAAAAATCAATTGCCTTGCTCCAAAATTTCCAGTTCTTATCACAAGATACACTTTTAAAAAACATTTTCCACGTCTTTTGATTCCTTCCCTTTGAGACTTTATAAAAGTCTAATTTCCATAGAGTGCCATTCTGAAATCAACCCATCTTCTGTAATAGTCCCAGTGGGCTGATGTGGGGAGATAATTGTTTTCTGGATCAGGGTTTTAGTCTATGGTTCATTTCTAAGCTGTGATTTTTAAAGTGATTCTAAAAGATACAATATTTAAACTAATACCTCTGTCAAAATTTTGGGTTTTTTTGCCTTTTCTTTTTCCCATTTCCCCATCCTTGCTGTGCATGGGGACAGTGGTGATGGGTGGGGGCTGGGTCCTGTGCCAGCTGTGGGCAGGGGGGTACAAACACTGTGCAAACCCACTGGAGCCGTGCCCTCCACAGGCTGCTCCTGCTGATGGTGCCACAGCAGCTCAGCCAGAGGCAGCTGCACAGGCGAAGCAGGAGCAGCCCTTTTCCCCCACCCTGAGCCACACGCAGAGGAAGGTGGCTAATGATCTTTTCCCTCTGTTCTTCCATTACCTGCCCTCGTGCTGGCAGCACAACCCGCACTCCAGGTGCTCCCCCTGCACTCTGTTCTTTCTAACCTGCCAACCACTCACCCGAGGCAGCACTAATGGACCAGCAAAAGCTATGCCACTTTCAACAACACCTCAAAGAAAAAAAAAAAAAAAAACCATAACAAAACAAAACAGCAGTAAAGAGGCTGGAAAGAAGGAAATGGGGTTGATGAATAAGCTCAGCTGTCCCTGCAGAGGTGTATCAGAGGGGCACCCACTGCCCAGCCTGCCTGCCAGGAGAGCCCAGCTGCACACTCAGACAAAACCCCGCTCTCTGTGCCTGTCTTCCTGCCTGCTGGAATATTTGGGGTGTTTACCCTGCACTTCATGGGCTGGCTCCAAGCTCTTCCCCATGTGATTGCAGTATCAGCCAAAAGCAAAGATAACTGAGCCCAGCAGGTGCTGTGTGGAAACCAGAGTTGGCAATGGGCTAAGCCTAAACGCATCAGAGCCATTTGCCACGTAAGCCTGACATGCTGTTTGGTTTTCAACCCTACCAGCAGGTTCATTTCTAGGCTGCAAAAAATGCCCCATAGGACTTATGCAAAAGGAAGGAAACAAATCCTTTGAAAATATAATTTATCTAGCTTGTATTTCTTTTTTGCACAATGATGAAAACAAGACAGGTAATGTCCTTCCTGTAAAGGCACAAGTAGCACTTTGGATGCACTAAAAATGCTTTTGTGAAGCAGTAGCATAAGGGCTTTTAAATTAGTATGCTCTATAACCAAATTACAGTAGCATCATGTGTAATATTCCTTAAATTTACTGATAACTTCCCAGCTTCCAGTTCTTCTTGGGAATGGGAACTAGATTAATTTAACTTTTACTGCTCTAAGGCTCAGGGTAAGGCCTGAGTGACATGGTATACATTTTATGTTTCACACCATCCTTCTGCACTTACAATTGCTACCAATTAATCCTGGGCTGCAATACCTTTCCTCCATCTGAGCATGATCCAAAAAGCCACCCCACCAGATTCAACAGGAGCAGCCAACACACAATGGGAACTCTGAAAGACAAAGTATATAGCAAGGTAGGCATTGTACCACACCAGTGCCTGTTGTGAAGCCACAAACCAGGAGTTCTAATTCCCTGAGCACATGCTGAAGGACACCTACAATATGCTCAGCAGGAGAACATTTTCTTACTTTATAACTTAAGTGCCTCCAAACAGTTAGAGTTAGGATTCATATTTATTAGGAATTTAACCAAAAGGGGATTCCTGTACATGATTTTAATCTTTTCTTAAGTCTGTTTTGCACTTTTTTTGCAGAAAATATCAAAAATCAGCCTACAATTTTGTTTGCTCACATATGAAAACTAAAGTGAAAAGAAAGGAAACAGATCTGTAGTTTTTGTTTCGTTAGAGCTCACAAACTTCATTTGAAACTCCAGCATCTCTGAGCATTGATAATATTCCTAGTGGTGATATGTAAAGGGTTGGAGGACTTTCATACAAAACGATCTTCCTTTAGCTACTTATTTCTGTGAGGATTTTTGCGTGGCTTCATCAGAATGAATTATGCCAGCTTTATGAGAATGGATCATTTATAAAGCTCATATAAATGATGTATTCAGAGAGTGTTTTGTGTTCCCCCTGATAAGCATTAACTGTATGCAAAATGACATACAGCAACTAATCACACTTCTTTCTTGCGAGGTAGTAGTGGCCATTCAGGAAGGAAGCCCATACTTTTGGCTATTTCTAAGCTAGCCTTACAAGCATTTTAAGCTCTTTCTTTAAAAAATGAGCAAGGTAAAATTTGTCTAATTGTTACAAATTAATAAAAGATGCAAATCTAGTCATCTGCAGGAAGAAAATGGGAAGGTAGGAGAGGCTGTTTCTAAGCCAAATCCCCACGCCGACTCCCTCTGCAGCAGCAAGGAAATGATTTTCTCTGCTCCCAGCCCCAGTTCTCCCCTTCAAGCGCTAGTGCTAATTATACCTGACTCACTGAGGTTTTGTAACAAACAGCCTGCGTGTGAAAACTACTTTGATGCAAGCAAGTGCCAAGTTTTAGTAATAAACATATGGTGAATGACATTTTGCCTGGATTTATGCAGTGGAAGAGTTTATTTAAATCAGATTTGGAAACCCATAGCGAGTCAGAGAAACACTGCACCGTATCTCAATCAATAAATAAATACTTGCTGGTATCCTTTGCTCTAAATGCATAGAAGCCTGGCTCTGTGCCAGGCATTAGACAGACGGTGTGCCTGGAGTTTTTGCCCTTATCTTTATTTTTTTTGAGCTTATAATCCTCTCTTCCAATGTTTAAGGGCAGAGGGGGAAGGTGGTGGGACCATCTAGGGCAGTGTTCCAGCACTTGTGAGCCAGGGCAACACCCTTGCACAGGGATAATTTTATAGCCAAAGAGCATGAGGAGAGGACGATGGACTGAATCTAGATCCAGCCATTCCTAAAATTAGGCAGAGATGGAAATATGCTTTTAAAAAAAACTTTCTCCAATAACCAGGCTACTCTAGCCAGAAACACCCTAAAATAAAACCTTACCTGGTGTCTGTAATCTTGAACTTCAAACTACTATATAAATTACATTCATGCACTTAAAGACTTATCTTAAAAGGGTAGCCACTGACTTGGACAATTTACAGACTTAAATTATTTACAGTTGCCTCTTTGTCAAAGCAGGAGAAGGAGGAAGAAGGGAGAAGACTGAATCCTGACAACGCTGCAGTGATCCTGTGCAAAATCATGGGCACACAGAGGTTTTCAGCAAAGAGCTCAACCCCAAAATGCTTTGTTTTAACTACAAGCCTCCTAAGAGGGGAACCACTTTTCTTTCAGTCTGTGCTCTGAAAACTCGTTTTAATCTTCAAACTATTTGAGCCAGGCTGATTTTATGGCTGCCATCTCAGCCCTGCCAGGATCCAGTTGCCTTCCATGAGGCTGGGAGTGCTCTGCCCTGGGCACGCAGCCTCCCACAACTGCAACCCCTGTGAATGCTTTCCTGATGGCTTCGCGGGCACACCAGGAGTGCTCAGCAGAAATTGCTTTCATTCTTTTGTTAATATTTAATGCAAAATGTTCATCTTGAAGGAAAAAGACCTTTTGGTTCAGAGGCAAATCTGAAATGATTTTCATATTAAGGCTCTCAATTACTCCTTCTCAAATAAGTGTTTCCATATGGACAATTGTATGACAAGTGGGATAGAGTGGTTTCTGCGTTCTTCAGCTGCAGTTGCTGATAAATTTTGTATCACAGGATGGATTCCTTCACTTCAGACCCAAATTAACTTTCCAAGATATGTGCATCTTCTTCTCCTCTCCCTCCCCCCAGTCCTAAATTACCAGTACCACAATCCCACTGGGGGACTGGGAAAATGAGGGTATAAAAATGTTTAATTTTTCTAATAGTTTTAATTACCATGTATTTTTAAAGCCCTGTGATTTCTCACGTCGCTGTGGGATAGCTGTTCTAATTTGAGTGGTGACAATGTACGTGGGTATGGAATTAAATTTAAATCTTCCATGGTTACTAACAGCTATCGTCACCACCCTGCACAGGATAACCCTGATGATTTGCTCTGGGGCCTCCCTTTCCATGGCCATTTTCCAATCTCAAGATTTGAAAGAAATATCAGTGCCTGAACCTCACCAGTTCTTCTAGCCAGGCTCTGGAAACCACAGTCACATATCACCCTGGGACTTATTCATCTGGCCATGGGACTGCTCTTGATGAGAAAATGAGACATCAGAGCACCTGACTGAGCCACACTGTGGGCATTTTTGACATTTTTTCCTCTGTGCCTACTTCTTCACTCCTGTTATCTGAGGTTTGAGACACACAGACATGAGAGATGGGTTTTTGGAGTTACTCAGGATGGGCATGTCCTGGAGAACAGTTCTACCAGACAGAGAAGGGGAAATAAACCACCAGCAGCATTCATCACAGAGGCCCTTCTCTGGGTTTTGTTAGTATCAGACAAGGAAGGGGTTTAGAACAGTTTGTCACTATCCAGTGTGGCAAAATTTGAAAGCCTCAATGACTGCAGAAGGGATCTGAGGGTACAAAGGGTCTGGGTGGTAGAAGTAGAAAGATGTCCCTTAAGAAAGGTCAAGCTGGCAAAACAGCCTCACTCCTCGCAGCCTAAAAACACTTGGAAGAACAAGGTAACCAAACAGCTTTCTTTCAGTAAACACAATGATCACACTGCCTTGCCTCCTTTTTTGTCTGATCTTGACATTTATAAACACACACAAGCCTACAGGAGCGACTGTGATCATCCCAAAGCACAGACCAGGGAGTCCCACCCACAGCATGCATGAGTGTCCCAGCTTTTGGGCAGGCAGCTGAGTAGCCTATCTATGCATAGAAGATTAACATGTAAAAATAAAAGCCAAATGACAAGAAGAAAAGTGACAAAATAACTGCATAAATTACTATGTAATATGAACATATTAATAAATTACAGGGGTAATGATTTTTAAATTATCACTTCATAGCTAATGTATTTCTGCATTAGAGGCAGTATTTCATAATCTATTTGAATTGTGCTGCTTTACAGATGTTACCCTTTATAATTCCCACTGAAAAACTGAAATGCTGATCCAGATGACACAACTGGTTAACATAAGTATTGTATTTTCAGATTTCCAAGAAAACTGTCAGGATGACTTGAAAAAAACATTTGGTTTATTATTTATAAGAAACACTAGCTTTCCAATGCCAGCTAATTCGCTTAAGATGCTATACCAATGTGCTAGGTTCAGCTGAGCAAGGGATTTCCAGCTTTGCACAATTATGGCTTTGGCAGCTAATACTGCTTGCAGCAGGGGTTTTTGGTTTTCGGGTTGTTTTTGGGTTTGTTTTTTTTTTTTTTCCATGCAATCCTTGAGTTTTTTCATATGCCCTAGAACATAAATCTGCTGGCTTCAAGGCAAATTTGTTTAATTTTACATCATGTTAATTTGCTTTTGAAGGCAAACCAATGGTTATTTAAGTGCTTGGAAATTCTCAGATCATAATTCTGGATGTGTGAGCCTTGTCTGTCCTGCACATTGAAACCTATGGGACCAGAAGATCAGTGACAGGAAGATGAGGATGAGAGGGGAGGGGGAATGTTGGGGTTTGCAGTGCATGTGACTGGCATGGAAACTCATTAAACCAGGTCCTGTAGTGGCACAGCTGAGGTGAGGACAACTCCAACGGGAAAAAGCAGGGCCTGGAAAGCAGAAAGTGTCTTTTTTTGGTGTCAGACGCTGTAGAAGTGTGAGCCTTGAGTGCATTTTTAATACCTAATGGAAGACAAGTAATAACATTAATGATCATAAGTATTGGTAGTTTCAGCCCTCCAAGATTTTATGATGTAGAAAGAACTGTACCTGTCAAAGGTTGAAGGGATTTGGACTCTTTGCTTTTCCATTGAAAAATACAAATACTGACTTCCATTTCTCCCCTCCAAAAACTTTGTTCTCTGAAAAACAAAGGCTGATAGAGGCTGATGGAGACAGTGCTCTGTCTTCTAAGATGAAAAAAAGAGAAATACCTCAATTTTCAAAAGCAGGATGAGGGTTTTTTTTCATCTGTTCATATTTCACTCATTAAGAGTCATCAGGTCTCAGGGGACATCACAGGCACCGGGACTAGTCAGCTACCAGCTCCCAGGCTACCTCTGGAGCTGGCATGGAGGCAGAAATGGAAATGGGCATCACCAGCACGTTCCCAAGGACTATAGCTTTTGCACAGCTCCTTGTCCAAGAAATGGACTGTTTCTACAAGAACTACCAGGCATGGGGGAAGGTTTGTGTGGAAAAAGCTCCATTATCCCCAGAACTCTTGTGAGTGCTGTGCTCCCTGACAGGGGGAAGAGAGCAGATGCTGTCCCACAGAAAGTGCCTCAGGAATGTGCGTTCTCCCCATGTGCCCCAGCCACTTGTGCCCGTGTGACCTTGTGCAAATCAATCAAAAGCCCCCAAATCACCCCCCCCCCCCCCCCAACCTGAAACAAAGCAAAAGAACCCCACCAAAGGAGGGAAAACCTGCTGGCAGCTGGCCACTGCACAACTGCCCTGAACCATGCCAAGGTGATGGGCTCAAGGAGATGATGCAGAGAGCTCAGCCAAACTTGAAAGCAGAGCATTGAGCAGAGGAAACACTCATCACCCCCATTTTGAGAACAGCTTGCCTGATTTTTCCCTGGCCTGAGGCAGCCTGCTGAGGGGCCTGCAGCCAGAAAGAAAAGTGAATAAAAACAGTCACGGATGACTTGCCGCAGGGAGCCTAAACTGACTGAATTGTGGATCTGATAAGGTGCCAGAAAGCTTTATTAATTAATTGACTGGCAGTGGGAACCACACAGGCAGCAGCAGCTCCTACCTGCATCCACTGACAGCTCCCTCTTGCCAGCCCCACCAGCCAAGACACCAGGAGTTTGTGGGGAGGAAGCAACAGGAGCATCCTGGGGATGCATGTGCCCACAACTGCTCCCTCCCTCCTCACACTCCGGTTATCAAGGATTGAGTCCCTGCCCAGAGGCAGTGCAGGTGCCTTCACATTTGTTTTTAATAAAGGATACAACTGTGCAGTCCAACAGCATGTGGATGCAAGGACAGCCTGGAATTTTAAACATAAGCTCTTGAGATATGCTTGCCATAAAAGCAAACATCCCTGCCAGTGTGCAGCACACGGTGCTTCCCTGGGCATGCCCCAGCAGCCACGTGTCCCACCCTGCAACCAGCAACAGCCCCAAAATACTCCTTCTGCCCCTGCAGGGCTGGGGTGATGCATTACCCTGGCCATGCAGATGTCCTCAAGACCCCGACACATTTTATCTTGTCTCAGCAATGCAAATCATGGAGACCAAAATGTTGCCACCAGTCCAACCCTGAGCCAGCCAGACTCTGACAAATTGCTGCCCTAACTTGTAATCTCCCTGGAATACAGTTATGGGCTTTGCAAAGGATGGGACCCATATTCATGGATTATGGTGATAGGACTTTTCACTTATTTTTTTCTATTTGCCTCTCCTCTGTGTCTAAACAGGCCTGGGTTGTAATTAGCAGTATGCCGCTTTCCTAAAAGTGCAGAGAAAAACCAGAACATGGTGGGTAGGGAAACAAGCGGGATTAAATACCAACATAAATCATTCCGAGGGTGTAGGACCAGGAACAATTTTATTTTTCACATTTCACTCACTATTTAAAAAGTACAACCACCTCCAACCTCCAAAAGACACCTCCTCGCCTCCATTGTGAAATGGAAACGAGGGTGATGTGTGATTCCCATCCTCCAGGCTCCCTCCCTGATTCTCACCACATTCTTTGCCCCCTTGGATGCTACCAGCTACATCTCAGTCCCAGCCCCATGCAGCCTGGAGACCAGACCCAGCACAGAAGGCACTGGTCCTGTACTGGGGCACCTGCTGAGGGTGGCTGTCCCCGATGGCCTTTATACCATCTCAGTAATTCCTGTTGCTGACCTCTCTTTATATGTATACGTGTTTTTCATCTGCAAAGCCGGTGTCCCCCTTTGCTCTCTCTGCCTTTCTAGCAAGCAGCTGTCCACTGCAGGGCTGCCTCACAGTCTTCTTCCCTCCCTCCCTGCCTTTGCTTCTAGGTTTGTTATGTATCAGCTGCAATGGCTGCTGGAACTTTTGCAGAATCATATTTCTCACTCCTTGCCCTTTTTCTCCCAATGCCTCATACCTCAAGAATGAGCTATTTGTCTTTTTTCAGGAAATCTGTCTTAGAAAGGTCTTGGCTGCTCCAAGAAGCTGGGAAGCTCTAGGAGAACAGCTCAAGCAGGAGCTGTAACCTTTGATATATTCCCTTCTCCTCCTTCGCATGACACAAGGCATAGGGGGATCCTCACCTTGCACCTCTTCCCTACATGCTCCAGCTCCATCTCATCCCACATGCATCTCCCACAGCTTGCAGAGATGAGTGTGTGGCTCCTGCTGGGCTGCCTTGCTGGCTCCAAAACCTGAGTGGAGCTTTTTGTCAGTGGGGGCTGGAGCCCCATATCCTGCCCCACACTGTGGGGAGCTTTGCACTGAAATCTGTTGGGAGGGGAGCCTAGAAGCTGCTCAGGCTGTCGTAGGGAGCTGGGAGCACTGTGGACTCAGGTCCTTACTGCTCCAACAACCCCCAGCTCAGCGTGAGAGCTGTGCAGATGGGCAGACAGCACAGAAAAGCTCTCACCTCCTCAGAGCAAACGCCACCCCCGTGCCTGGGAGGGATGAGCATGATGGGGACTGCCAGCGTGTGAACCTCCTGCCTCTCCTCAGTGGGACACTACTGAGCAGAGCCGGATGGACACAAGCACAGCCAGCCCTCCAGCTTCACACACATTGCTGCACTTCACACTGCAGCTCTCACAAAAAGCTGCAGGAAAAGGTCTGGCAAACACAGTTTTCCTCAGCCTGGAATACTCGCCTGCCTGAGTCTTACTAGATGCATACAGTAAACCCAAGAGGGTGGCTGGGGCTGCTGCATGTAATTACAAGACTGATAATTGTATCAGGTGTAATCTCATCCTCCCTCCACACAGCCCTGGACAGATAAGCATGGGAATAGCTATGTCACTTTAAGCAAGGAACCCTGACACGTCAAGGAGTGTAAAGGCTGCAAGTCCCCCTTGCATTTGTAAAATAAATCGACTGCAGCCTCTTATCAGCTGCAGCACAGGGTCCCTGAGCCAGTCTGCATGATCTGGGTAGCACCTGGGGTGCTGCAGAAGAGAAAAATCAGCAACCCATAATTAACACCACCACTAGAGCAGGGGCTCTGTTCACTCACTAGTGCAAACACTTTCCCCTGTGGTCAGCCACACCAGCAGGTTTCTGGCCTTGGCAGGGGCCCTGTGCGCACCTCAGCTGTTACCACCCACGAGATTTTGGGCATCAGAGGCCGTATTTAGTAAGCCCTGCTGTCACCATGGCAACTGGTTTCACTTAAACCTAGGGCTGGAGGCACAGGCCCGGATGCTCGGAACCTCTCCTGGCAGGGGGTGAAGGCACCGCCAGCTCCTCGCCGGGCCCTGCTGCTGCTTGCTGGGCAGCACGGCCCCAGTGCCCACCAACACTCTGGCCTCTGAGTGCTTTTGCTGGACATTCAAATGAACTGCCTGTCATGAAAAAAGGAGAAAGAGAAAGGAGTTGCATTTTGTTTTTTCCCAGGAGGTGCAATTCAGTTCAGGGAAAGTTCCATAAGGACCCGTTTAAAGGATGTACCTTGCAAGCCTTTGTTGTTTTGAGCTACACTCTGAAACTGCAGCTCCAGGAGAAGGCTGCGGAAGACATCAGGCAGGCACCAACCACCCTGCACATCCCTAGGGATGGTGGCAGCTTTTCAGGAGGATAAGGTCCTCACCAAAGGCCTGGAATTCTGGGTGATCAGCAGGAATTAAGGCTGGAAAAGAATTCTAAAATCACTGAGTTTAATCACTAACCCAGCACCACCGTGTTCACCCCTAAACCACATCCTTAAGTGCCACATCCACACAGCTTTTGAACCCTATCAGGGATGGTGATTTCCAAGGTATTGCATCCCTCAGTTCTCAGCAGCCACTATGGATGCATTTACTTTGATCCACTGATGGTGCAGCAGCCTGCCTGTAACCAGGCAAGCCCATCCTACAACAGACATCCCAAAGACTTTAGTACCCAGGCCAATCACAAAACCCCACTGTTTTATTCCAGTGATGTACAAATGCTCACACAAGCATGACTTAATTTAATTTTCAGTGCTCAGCAGAATGCATTTTTTGCTGCACCTCAGCTGTGTTGCAGAGATAAATTATGTGTTTAGTCTTTTGACAATTTTGCTAAAGCTTCATTCCCAGATGATCTCTTTCAAATGATGTACTTTTCAGGGATTTTTATCCTTAATTAATTTTTGTTATAAAAACAAAAATACGAGTTTTGGAAAATAGCAAATTTGGAAAATAGAATTTTCTGCTATTAAAATAATATCTTCTCTCATTGCTTTCTTCTTTCCTTCCATTCCCTGAGCCTTGGCCTTTCACTGCCCTTGCAAACAGGCAAGCCCTGAGACCTCTCCAGTACACGTGATACTGCAGGAGATTGGAAATATTTCAGAGCCAGGAAATAATGACCGTTATTCCATTAGATACAAAGATATTCCTCCAAAAGCTTCACTAAAAAAAAATTACACTGTTAATAATATTACCCAAAACTCCCTTCCAGCTCTAAGTAGCCCAGATATCCCTTTGTCCTGCTGCTCTGCACACTGGATCGCTCTCTTCTCTTGAGAATGCTCTGGCCAAGTTTGCTGAACTGCACAGAATATTTTGCCATAACACATGTGCTCTTGTCATCCTGATGTGAATCCCAGTGACTGACTGGGCAGCCCCCAAGCTCCCAGAGGTTCAGGTTTTCGGTAAACACGTGCAGTGTGCTCTGAGCAGGTGAGCTCCCGACCTGGCTGCTGGCTTTGGCTTCTCTGCAGCACATCCTCACCTTATGGGGTCATCTCTGGCCTCCTGCTTCACCTGAAGGAAGTGCAGTTAAGGGCAAGCAAGGCCACCAGGCCAGCAACAGTAGGAAAAGTAACAATAATGTTACCCACACATACGCTTTTCAGCTCTAAAGAGCTGTTTTCTGGACTGTGCTCTGGTTCCTGAGAAACTCTGGCTTAGTGAGCTGCAGTTATCCCTCCCAGCTGCAGACCCCTTGGACCTGGTGCTGTGGGAATGGGTTCTTGATGCTGGTGCTATTGCCACACAGGTTGACAGGCTTTAAGCCATCACTGGGTCATCGCTGTGCTTCAGCTCTCTCAGAGAGGGACTAGAAAGTTCCTTGGTCTTTCTAGGAAAGGGCAGTGAAGAAACCCAGAGGAAGGGCCAGATTACACACGCAGACACAGGAAGGGGGGGAGAAAGACAGACATGGCAATATCCCACTTTTACATATTGTCTCTTGATAGCTGTGTGATACTGAGACAATTTAAATGCTGAAAAGAGATCATATTATCCCCCAAAACACCTGTGCTAGCTAACATACATACATATATATACACACACATCTATGTATGTAACTCCTTGAAGGCAGAGTCTGTGCTGATGCTACATTCACACTCCTGATAAAGCTGTGAGGAGCTAGGAGTAATTTTGATGCAGTACAGACAAAGGTGAACTTGGGTTAACTGTGTTAAAAAACAACACACATTCCAAAGGAAGTGGAGAAAGTAAAGTATTTCCATAGATAGTTTTACTTAAATCTTCATATGCTTGGACTGGCACAGGAGCAAAGATGCCAAAGACCAGCCCAGCAAGAAGTTCCAGGCAGTGCAGAGCAACGGTCCATTCTGTAACTAGTGCATGGATACCTCTATCTTAGTGGCTATCTATATCTGGACAGAATAATCACTGTAGATGACAGAATTGTTCACAAGGATGAACCTCTTGAGTTTCAGACAAGTCCCATGATGGCTTTGGTGTTTTTTAACAGAGAACGTCACTTTAGGAGCTGCCAGCTGAGCCACAGTGGGAATTGTGACTGGGAAGCTGGGTGAATCAGGACCATGAGTACTGACATCGCTCCCCCCATTGCCCATCGGGAAGCTGCAGAGACACATTCCCAGGGAGCTTGGGCCAGGGCATGCCTGCTTTTATACCCCTCTGGGTGTAAAGTTCTTGGTCCCCACACAAGCAATTTGCTCTGATTTGGTGGGCTGGATGGCATCTCCTGGTGCAGCCTCTGCCAGGAACTGCTTGCCTGGCAGTGAGCTCTCCCTGAGCTCCCTGGCAGCAGTAGCGGGGCTTTCTGGGGATGGGAATCCCTGCACCCCCCCAAAGCCTGCGTGAGTCATTGAGCTCTTAGAGATGGAAGGTTATTTCTGGATTTAACTTTCTGGACTGAGGGAAACACTGCGGTGTCAGCACCCAGCTGTGCTTTTAGGAGGTGCGTTGTTTGGCAAGTCTTGCAAATCTATTTCCATATGCAAGCACACGCATGAATCACTCCTTGCAAGAAAAAGCTGTAGGGGTGAAAGGGCCAAGACAGACTTTGCTGGGAGATAGTGAAGGCAAAAGCATTATTTTTTTTTTCTCCACTATAACTAAAATAGCCACACAGAGGCAAAAAAGGCCAGAAGCCCCTTTTCTCCCCCTACACCTAGAGCTGATCCCTCTGCTTGTTTTCCTCACCAGCTCCTCAGCAAGGATCAGCCTATCACTATCACCTACTAAAGTCAACCTACTTCTGCAGCAATGTCAGCACTTTTCACAATGTATCTATAAGCTTGTTACCAATATAATTTTCCCATCTGCTAAGAGAAAAATGATCTTCTTCTGTCCAGTCACCCTTTCCCCAGAAATATCAGTGTTTCTCTAACTTCACCTATTCCCAAGGAACAGTCCTGACTCTGTTAATAGGAACAAAAAGTGTGAGCCCAGCACACAGGCAGTGGCAGTGCCCCAGGGGATCTGGGAAAAAGAACCAGGGGCAAAATGGTGGCTGTGATAAAGAAAAAGAACAAGGGACAGAAAAGAAAAAGGGACAAGAAAGGAAGAAAATAAGGAACAGGAAGAGAAACATGTGGAAGAACCTCCCTCCAGCAGCGATCCCTCCTAGGAATCCTGATCCCGCTCATTAATCCTAGTCTCCCAAGGAAAGCTGAAAGTGGACAGAGAGGCAGATGTAAAAAAAGGGAAGCATGAAACAACTTACAATGCCACAAGCATTTCTTGCTTTGCTAAATTTCTATCTGCTCCATCTGAGGGACCTTTTCAGTATCCATGACTTCCTCTCCCACACCAACAGTTGCAACCTTCCCTCCATCTGGCTCCTTCCTGCTTTCAGCTTTCATGTACGTGTTCCTAGCGTTCATAATTTGTGTTTGTTTGCCACACAGTACTGCAGCAAACAGCCCCTCACACACATTGTGGTCAGTTGTTCCTTCAAGATTTAAGTCCCTGCATATGATTATGCTCAGACCAATCACCCTGTGGTTGCTCCTGATTTATATAAACTTCTGTACTTACATGTTCTCCAAGTATATTTTCAAAACACACCACCCATTCAGAGAGCTGTTAAAGAGCATTTTTATTTGATGAGCAAGCAAATGTGGTATTTTCTATTGTGACTAGGAAAGAAACTTCTGCAATTTCCTGGAATAAGTGCTTTCAACTCTTAACTTGCTTCTGTCTCAACTCCTGTAGTCCTTTTTTCCATACCCTAAATCTAATTCTTGGCTTTCCTTCCACAGTCCTTTAGCCAATACTTTGGACCTCTCCCTTATCCTCATTGCATCATTTCCCACTTATTTAACCTTGCTTTTTCTAGTCAAGTGTCTGGAAAAGTTTTCTGCTGCTTTTCAACCATGACCAGCAAAGATAACCTGCACTCAATGCTGGTTTTCACCAGACGTTACTGGCTGTGTCCAACTTACTTGGTTAACAGGTCATTTTTCCATTCTTTGTTAGCTTTTTGTTTTTCACTGAGATGGTTAGTTGCAAGCCCTACCTTACAAGGTTAGTTAAGGTCCTCATAATTCCTACCCTCTTATCCTGCAGAGAACCCAGGCTTTAGCCAGTCATCCCAGCTGAGTTCATGACAACTCCCTTGTACAAGGTACAAACTCCATAGTAATAGGCATCCTTGCACTAAAGCTGAACTGGTTTAACTCTTCAGCATGTAATAAATGTATCACTCTATCCCACAACCCATGCTTCTTCCTCTGCCAGGACTCTGAATCCCAGCTTGTTCCTTATCACAGGTCTGCCCTCCAAAATTTTACTTTCCCATGCCACTGCCTTTCCTTTTCTACATGACTGCCCTCAGGTCATCACCTGAACTCCAGTATAATTTTTAAGTGCACATCTAGTCCAAGGTGAATTTTATCAGCCTAGTTTCTATTGTGGGCTATCCAAAGCCCTGGGAGCTTGGTACAGCTTCCTTATCTTGTTATCTCAGAATTGTGTAGCTACCACAGTCTCTTCTCCTAGCTATCTTGAAAAAGGAATGAAAAAAATAACACAATTTCTCCTCCCAGTTCCACTACTCATTCCTTTCCTTTCTCTGGCATTCTGGTCCATGGCTGCAGGGCCTTCTCTTCCATCAGCTCTGCAGCTTTATTTAAGCTCAGCTAGAGTGTCAGGCCCACATTCCCTTCAGAGTGCTTTTTCTTCTTAGAAAATGCAGTCTGAGTACAAAGCTTATTAAATATGTACAGAAAACAATAAGCTACCAAGTGACAGATAAACAAACTACCTCCTCCCCAGGCAACCTTGTCAGAAGGTTACTTCTCTCTCCCCAGGGAGGCACAAGATCTCTCATTTATGTGACATCCGGATAACGTGCAGATCTGCAACACAACAATGACTTTATACACATCACATGCTTCAGGGCTTCAGCCACTTGCTTGCTGAATGCAGGAAGGGAATATTCCCCTCTGTACAAATTTGGTGAGATTATTTTCATGACTACTTCACCTTCTGAAGGACCAGCAGTAGGTAAAATCAATAGTGGACAAAAACTATCAATCTTGCAATTGATACCTAAATAATCTGGCCATCAAATTTATTACCAAACATAGCAAACAACTATTATTCCAGTAGTACACTGTATTTTCAGTCTGGCAAGGCATTACTTTTCTCTTACCTTCTTAGATCTGTACCTTAGTACATCTCAGCTCTGCACTTGCAAGGTCCCTCTGCTTCTTCCACATTCTGAGGTATGGCTTCTATCTCTTCAACTTACAATGCCAGAAATGTCCTCACTTGTCTTAAATTACTGTATTATATTGCAGAAATTTAATGGCACATACGGGCTACCAGGTCAAGTCTCCTCCCCACCCTCCATTGGTGAGACACACCGGGAGAGCTGTATCCAGGTCTGGGCTCCCCAGCACAAGACAGATATGGAATTAATGGACTGGGTTCAACAAGGGACCACAAAGATGATTAAGGGACTGGAAGACCTGAAGAGAACAGAGGGGACTTCTCAGCCTGGAGAAAAGGTGTAAAAGTACTCGATGGGGGGAGTAAAAGGAAAGAGCCAAGCTCTTCTTGGTGAGGCCTGGCAACAGGACAAAAGCCATTGGACACAAACTGAAATACAGCAAATATTTAAATCTAAGAAAAAGTCTCTTTTACTCTAAGAGCTCTCTCAAGCACTGGCACAGCTTGCCCAGAGAGGTTGCAGTCTTCATCCTTGCAGATACTCAAGACCTGACTTGAGATAGGCCCCAATCAACCTGCTCCAGCTGATCCTGTGTGAGCCATTGGGGAGGTTGGATGAGCTGATCTCAGCAGTGCCTGCTGGCCTCAGTGACTCTCACTGCTGTAACATAACAGCAGTTCTGTTCTGTGCCAGTCTCCTCTGGCATAGAACACTGGGAAATTAGCCCAGGTCACAGTGTTCAACTGCTCATTTAAAGCAAAAGAGATTATTAAATAGCCAAATGTTGAGTGCAATGGGCTTGCTCAATCACAGCATGGTCATCAGCATCAACTGCCTCAGGAATGCAAAAGCTAAAATATGAAACAACCACCTCTTGCTCAAGTCTTGCTGCTGGGTGTCCAGACCCAAACTTCCAGCAACCAACCATGCCAGGCTTTGCCCAAAAGGGAAGGGAGACTGTGGGAAATTCCAGATCAACTAGTGACGGCCACAAGTGGGGCTCCACAAAGGAGCAGACACTGTCATGTCTGTCACCATGCCTGCAGGCTTCCCACTGGCAGCTAAATCAGTCCTTTAGCACATTCTTTGCCAAGTTACTTTACCTAAAACAAGCTTCTGACAGGGATGACAGAGCCGAGGCAGCCCTTGTCTTTGCCATCATTGGCAGAATACTGCAGAATACTGCCCAGAGCACACAGCTATCTGTCAGCCTGATGAAACCTGGTGTCACATGTAAAACTGAAGCTGCTCTTGAGTTATTTAAAAATATATATTAAAAGAATCAGGGCCTCGCAAAACTTTTATATAGTTTAGCAGGCCTGATACTGCAAAGTCAGCTCAGCAAGACACAAACCCCTAACCCCTATATCTAGCTCCATCAGCTCATCTTTCTTTAGGCACTGACATGAAAGTGCCTACAAGTATGAACATTTATATATGAAAATGTGACTGTAGATATATTTTTCCTAAATCATTGAAGACAAGAAAGCTCATACTTTTGCACACCCAAAATGGCCACTTTTAAGGGGAGTAAACATCATTCCAAAACCAACCAAGAAAGCAAACTGAAAACTATTTTTCAAATGGTTGTTTTGGTGCTTGTGGTTTTTTTAACATTTGGAATAGCTGATTCTCACATTCCTCTCTTAGCCAAAGAAGAGGGAAGACTCACCAATCTGACTAATGTGAGGAACAGTATCTTGAAAAAAGAAGGGAAACTGATTTCTAAGGACTAAAACTGTAAATTCAGCTTGTGCCCAGAAAATATCCCCAGGTTTTCATTATTTTACACTCTGAATGCCACTTCACTAAAAACTAAAGCTAGGGAGGAGAGAGATCAGGACTCCTCTAGAGGCTTCAAAATAAGAAAATACTGAAAGAATTCCTACCTGTGCCCAACAGCTGGCAACACTGGCACAAGCTTAAGCAGTGTTAAATCTACTGCAGTTTTGGAGGAAAACACAGACAAAATTTGAATGTTGTTTTCTGCAGAAAATATAGACTAAGAGCGAATGCACTTCATGCTTAATAGCTATTGAAAAGCAAAATTATGATAGCGCATAAAATATAAGACACGTATCAAACACTATCTCACACAGCAAGATTCAAGTGGTTAAAAAATACAGTAAATGTCTCAAGTAGGCACCAGTGATGGCTTTGGCATTACGGTGGGGTATTTGGTAAGGACAAAATCTCTACTGGGAGACACAGTCCAGAGCATGACACAGCACTGATGAGGCCATGGAATCCAAAACTCAGCCTTCAGTGACAGCAGGGTTTTTCTTCAAATTCATGCAGAGTTTCTTCTGCATGAGGAAAAAAGAAGGAAAGACAGAAGAGACTGGATGCCCTGAAATGAGACAAGCTTTGGAAACTGTTTTTGGTCCTTCCAGGAACATTTGAGTATAGCTTAGACTATCCCTTGGAGCCATACATAAACTGCCTCACAGTAGGACAAGCAGGGCTGGCTTCAGGAAGGAGCCAGGCCATCCTAACTGTATACAGAGGACACTGCTATTTTGCATGCTCCAGACACTTCTCATTCTTCCAAGATGTAACAAGTTCCAAAATCTCCTTTGTGACCAGACACTTTGTACATTCCCAGGTGGATCACTCACCTTGGGCCGACTCGCTTATCTTCAGCAACTACAGCAGACATTTCCAGCCCCACCTCCGATTTGTAGCATGGACTTTTTGGGTTAAATCTACCCATTGAGAAGCCTACACACAGTCACTGCTGAGCAGAAAACCCCCTTCCTTCATGTCAGAGCGGCTGGTAGAACTGCCAGGCCCCAAGTGAAATTCAAGCAGACAGCAGAGGCTGCCGTGCTGCCCCTACAGGGTGTCTCCAGAGAAGAACTTACCTCAGGTAACCCGTGGTGTGCAGTGAGCCTGCACACGGGGCTCAGCGGGCAAGCACAGCGCTCCCTTCTGCACACAGCGTGAACCAGAGGGACAAACAGCTCCACCCGGCAGATGAACACAGACTGTGTGTGTCTCTGCTGTACCTCTACACAATCTGAAATGAAAAATTACATCTGAAATAGTCCCGGGTATTATGAAACTTCTTTATTTTTGCCACCTGTTATATTTTGTCAAAATTAGTAAGAGCTAAAGTGGGAAAAACATATCAGAAAGCAGGCATTGAGTCTATATTTAATAATGGTACCTGAACAGAGGACTAAGGCAATACCCACATCATTGCACCACTTGGCATCATCTGTCAGTTCTTCGTAGGATGATGGACTTGGGAAGGATGCTGAGCACAGTTAGGGAGAAAGTGAGAAGGCAGAGCTTTGACAGTTCTTCTCTGACTAAAAAAGAGAGCATTTGAAATAAAATTGTAATAATTGCAAATGAGAGTCATTGACCTTTTCAAACACTCCAGATAAGGGAAAAGCACACAGAGGGCTTGTTTTCTTGTGCACCCTACTTGTGGGTTGTATCCTACTCATTTTAGTGAAAACCCAACGTTCTAAGCAGATCTTGGGGGAAGTCTGCAGACATTCAGTAGCCTAGAACAGCTGGGCAATACATGGGTTTGTTCCTCAAATAAAGAACTGACCTTGAGCCGTGAAACAAGTCACTCATCTCTTACACCAGCAGTCTTCTCCTGTCCAAAGCAAAAGAGACCAAGAAACACACACATGTGGTGCCTGCGCACTTCTGCCACTGAGACAGCAAGAAAGGGATGAATGCTTAAGTTCATGCACATTTTTATTGAGTAGTAATATAAAATGCTTCTTTCATTGTTACAAGTGCATGCTTTGATTGCCAACATTTCGAAGTCAAATTACAAAGGCAAGGCTGTAGGCTGTAGTGAATTACTTGGGCACTTATACAATTGTTAAAAAATATCAATGGACTGTTTGTTTTGTTTCCTTTTCTTTTTTAGAATGAACCAGTTGAAACCCGTAACTGATATACAAAGGGAAAAAAGTGAAAAATTTACACATTTTGTGGCACATGACAAAACAGAACAAAATGACTAAACCATTATGACATTAACAGTTATCATGCATTTAGAATTTCACATGTAACTACAAACTTACTTAAATTTCACAAGGTTTGCTAAACATGCTACCCATCTATATGTGCACTGACAAGCTTATGTTAAAAACTTTAAGAATACTCTCCCCCCTTAGATTTTTCAAAGCTTTTTTTTGATTACAAAATTTCAAAGGCATTAAGCATTTTCTTTTTAGAGAATATAAAGTACGCCAGTATACATACATTTCCAGTATAAGTCAGACCACTAAGCGCATTACAGTCCCATACAGGCCTATACAGCCATTTTTTCTTAAAAAACATGCATAGGCAGATTTTTACAGAATATAGATGCTTTTCACTGCACTTAATATGGTGTCTTGTTCACTATACTTAAAAATGCACCACTCATAAATATTTAAATTCAGCAAGCCACAACC
Organism: Aegithalos caudatus; assembly: GCA_013389925.1. Taxonomy (NCBI): domain Eukaryota; kingdom Metazoa; phylum Chordata; class Aves; order Passeriformes; family Aegithalidae; genus Aegithalos; species Aegithalos caudatus. The sequence goes on along the minus strand of WEIU01006580.1, from coordinate 216,810 downwards.
AAGACTTGTTTTACCAAAAAAACCCCAGAAAACCTCCCAAACCAAACCCCCCTAAATATAAACAGCAAAAAAAAAGATAAATGTTATTATTCCAGTTTCTTTTTTTTAACAAAGAAAAAGATAATTGCTGCCAAATTAGTAAGGTAAGTGTTATATTTAAAGAAGGGCATAGAAGCACACTAAAGAAACCTGAGGTAAGCATAATCTGTACAAAATTAAACTGTCGCTCTCGCTCGCTCTCTCTCACTCTCTCTCTCTCGTTGTTTTTTTTATTTTTTTTTTTTTTTTTGGCATTTTAAACAAATTTCTGACTTTTTTTTCTCTATATTTTTAAAGAGTGCCTAATTTATTTCATAGCCATTGTCTGACAAGAGTAGCAAAACATTATCAATAAATAGTCCTTATTTAGTTTGTACATTTTGTTAAAAATGTTTCGATGTTGTAGATGTTGAGTGCTGCAACTGTAAACGTACAATAGTTAGTAAGAAATTAAACAAAGTTTTCATGTCCGGTAACACAATAAAAGGCCTTTCAGTAACATATCTAGACTTTCCCAATGTAGTAGGAAAACACGTTCATTCCCCTAACTTTGCAATATATACCAGCATGAGCTTTCATTTTTCTACAAGCATTTAAAGGCATATCCAAAGGAGGTGTCTCTCCCCCACCCGCCCTCCCACCAAATTAAAGTTGACGATCTCTTTGTTGATGATTTTTGTAAACTGAATCCAACACCTGGCCCCCAGAGCAAGTAAGCTATTATCAGAGGCAAGAACATCCCAGTGCTGACGTGCAGCAACCCCATCGCGCCCTGCAGCTCAACCCCCCTCCCGGACAGTGGTCACTGGATATTGCTGCTATTACTGCCGTTGCTGTCCGTGCCATTAGTCTCTGTGGAGATTGCCTTGTTGATGGAGTTAAGGTTGGCATCGGATGGCACGTCTCTGCGTGGAGGCATTCGCTCATTAATTCGATCTAAGCCTTTGGCCTCTTCGAAGCTAGTGATCTTATGCTGGGGTGAAAATCCTTTGATAGCTAAATAAAGGGATTATTGAAAAATAAAATTAGCAAGATAAAACTCCCAGCAGCTTTCCCCCCCAGTTTAGCAACAAGTGCAAGAGTCCTTCTTTGGGATGGTGGCATTGAGAAGATCTGACACCACCACCAACTCCTTACCACACTTAGAAAGAGCTGGAGGCTCACCACCACCGGCCCTTCCAACACAGCTATTGTTTTCAACACGATCAACTTCCAGTATTTTGTTGTCCACTGGGGTTCAGCTCAGAACACCAAGATGCTGACATGAAACTACGGTTTGCGCTTTGGAGCCATGCTGAGGGCACAGCTGTGAGCTGCTGAGTTGGCATTTCCTGTCATCACTTTCAGCCTTAAGGACACCGTGCCTTGTCCTAATGCCCTTCATCAGGCAAAACCCCCACCTGACCTTCAAAGATCATGCAAAAAGTTCTGGCTACTTCCAGATGGTGATGACATGGTGAGGCTACTTTGTGGGATATACATTGAAGCTAGGGAAGATCTGGGGTGACCCTACAAGTTTCCTTCTGTTCTTGACACAGGTGAGCTGCTTGTTGATTGCTTGAGGCAATTATCCACCCTGATACAACCCTGGCCTTCTAGAAAGAAGCTTGAGTCAAACAACAGGAACACAGTGAAACACGGCTCAGGGATACTATCATTTTGGAACAGCTATACAGTTTAGCTTAGGAAACGCACTGACAAAGGACCAAAGTTCCAACTGATCCTGAGTTTTGATCTGCCTTTTAGCAGTGACATTAGTGAGGCCACACCAACCTCAGAAGGAAGCCACCAGCTGAGGAATGTATTCACAGACTGTGATTTTTATTTAATTTTATTCTTTCTCTAATTGAAGCGTTGAAGATCTTTAGACTTAAAGCAAAAGAGAAAAAAAGCACTCTAGGCAAACAGCAGGCCACAGCCTTCTGTGTGCTTTTTCTCTTATTTGTACCAAATCAATGCACTGCACTTCCAGAAATGGAATTTCTGCTAGATGTCTATCATAACACACTATAGAGCAGAAATGGTGAGTTAGTACCAGGAAACTGCAAACTCCCTGGGGAGAAAACAGTAGGGGAGTTTCAGAGATGGAATTCAGTATTCTTTCTCCCCTAGTCTCTTCTCCTTACCCCCAAGTACTCTCTTTCCAGTAAGTAGTCCCAATTCTGGAGAAGCTGGTAACTTCTGTTAAAAAAAAAAAAAAAGCTAACAAACCCCAGAACATCCCTGGTACCAAGCTACCACTCCTTGTATTTAGTGAGATGAAAGAAAAGGCATTTTCATGCTGGTTGTGCCAACCTTTCCTGTGAAAATTGATAGATTGTTTGCTTCAGTATTTCGTTCTTTAGCCAGTTTCACAAATGTTACATTGGAACTTTGTGAAGTGCATGATTTTTAACATGTATTATATTTCAACTCAGAAAAACAACATAATGGTGATTAGTCAAGTGAGCAGGGACAGAGCAGTGAAAACAGAACAGGTCGTACAGTGAGTTTTCTTAAGGTTTGCCTTTTAGGTTGGCTTTTTTTTTTTTTTTTTTTTTTTTTTTTTTTTTTTTTTTTAAATTTACCTTCTACCACAAAATGAAGACGTCTAACAAGCACACATGCCAATCCCTTAAAGCAGTAGTTTAATGGATGGCTGCACTGAAGCTGAAGCAGTTTCTGCGTCCTGGAGCTTGCCAGCAGCACAGCCCAGTTGGTGTTATGGGGCCCTGAAGGACAACTGGTAAAGGGTGAAACTTCTCCTCCATCAGAAGCTTCACCTGTGTAGAGCAGCAGTTGTGACTATGGTGACAGTGTCTAACTAGCAAGGATGGCAAATCAAGAATTAAATTGAGGGGTGCATATTGCTGGCACGGGGGCACGTCAAGGGATTGTATTTCCAGTGGACACATTATTGTCTGTAATAACACTAAGGAAGGTGCTCTGCTGTACTTGCTGGTCAGACAACGAATAGTAGCAGGTTACATTGAGAGTCTACTAAAACACAACACATAGTCACAGAAAATCACAGAAAACAGCCAAACTGTCAACAAGAATGCACACTGAAGATTAGAGATTGCTGATAGGAATAGATAATTCCAACATAAATAGCAGCTTACTCACTGCTATTTAGAAAGCAGTTGTATTTTCTCTTACTTGTTTGTTCTGTAATTTTATTCACTGCTTTATAAAATTCAAAAACAAATTCAACTGGCCGAAAGGGCACATCTTACCAAAGGACAACAATGACCAGATATTTTTTTTAATAACTAAAAAAAAATACCCACAGAAAATTTGAGAGGGGCAAGAACAAAATACAACTGAAGAATTTTGTTTTAAAGGGGAATTCTGAAAATTCTTCTTCCAAAGTTTTATAATACTGAACAAATATTGCACATCTGCATTGCAATGCACAGTTACTTAGATTTTAACTGAAACATTTAAAAATGTTAAGGGTTAAATTAGAGGTCTGTCAACAAAACACCAGTTTTCAATACTGAACGTTCACAAATCTTCTAAGGCAGCCAGTCACTTTGTATGCAGCTAAAATGGTGCCTGTGTTAATGGTTGCTCTAATGTAAATATCCAGTGTGTAAACTGCCACTACCAAAAGAAGCAGACATCTTGCAGACAAATGTCTCATGTTGTTTTACTTTTAAAGGGAAACAGAAACATGCTGTACTATAACAAAAGACCAATAAAATTTTTTATTAGTGACCTAAAAGAAAGGAAACAAACTGAAGAATAAATAAAGAAAAAGGGGGAAAGAAACAATAACAAAAGGAGAGAATATATAAAAAGCTAAGTGTTTTCCTTGACCAGAAATTGCTGAGGATAGTCAGAGCCAGCCTCCAGCACACAGCTTTTGAGCTATGTGTCACAAAGCATTTATGAGCTGCTGCCAAGTTATGTCCCATGAAATCCAAGTTCCCTGATCTCCTCCTGTGGCATTACTTAGTGCTTAGTCCAACATACAGCAATTCCAATGTGTTTGTAACTTACAGAAAGAGAAAAACCTCAACAGCAGCAACAGAAAGAAAAACCAAAAAACACTTTCCCCTTTAAAGCAATTACATTTTGGTTAATACCGAGCCACAATTGTTAGCCCAACACCCACACAATCTGAACAAGCTACAGCAAAATGAATACACCCAGCAGAGCCCTTATCTGTTGTGGCACCAACAGAAAGGGGACTGGCCAATTTACCTTCATCAGCCTCAATAGCCTCAACAGTAGCTGAAGAGAAGAAAGGGGTAGCAAAACGAATGAGAAAAAATGAGCAGAGGATTTCAACTCTAAGAACAAGTCAGTGAATAGCAAAGGAGCTACAACACTAATGTTACTGTAAGTGCTGGATTTTGGCAAAACAGACACACAGAAATGTTTACACAAAAACAGTAATTTGCAGATTGAATTAAGCTAGAGTTTGTTTTAAAGGAGAAGTTTCACAAACTAAAAGTTTTTAAAGACACATTTAAGAAGTTTTCTTTTGACTCAAAAGAACTACAAAATGTAAATTTCTTCCATATTGCACATCTGACCTGAAAAGGTCATTATATAACTGTCCCAGCTCTCAGAAAGAGCAGTTTGACTCGCCCTGTCAAAAGGGAACAAAAAAATGGCATAAAGCCATCGCATGAAATTCATACAACTTACAACATCAGCCTAAAAAGTACTGATGCCAGTACAAGGCAAAGGAATTCTATATACCACTTTATAGAATTATTTTTTTCTCTCTCCTGACTAAAAGAAACATCTTCACAGCATGGGATGCTCAGAAAGCTTTGCCTTTGCTTGCAACCTTGCCAAGTCTGCTCCATCTGTAAACTTTATTTTTCTCAACCCAGACTATGAAAAACAACATTTTGCTAATATTTTATTTGAATCAATGGATGTAGATGTAAGATTGACTGCTTGACCTCCAAAGTTGCAAAGCCTGGTCAGTGAGAGTAGAGCTTGTAACTGGGAGATCGCTGCAATGTTACGAATACCATGTTACCACTGTTGCAAAACCATTAAGTGTTCTTAAACACATACTTTCATTTGAATTTTACCCATCAGCCTTGGTGTGCATTTTTTTTACAGTCAGAGATTTAGAAGCTGATGCAAATCATTAAATGCAATCCAATATAGCAAATATTTTAAAATGAAAATTTGATAATTTTCAAGAATTTCTCTGGTTTAGAGAATAGCTCAAAAAAATCAAGGTTTTAGGAAGTCCTTTCTTCTTTTTTTTTTTTTTTTTTTTTTTTTTTTTTTTTGTCTTGTTTTCCCCCCACATAAAACCCAAACTTTTTTTTTTCCATTTAGGATGTTAAACATGGATTAAGATATATTCTAAAATATCTATACTATCATATTGCTGCATGGGGAAATGACAGGATTTAACCCTCATGCACCAAGGTAAGCCTATGCATCTCAAGCAGCAGAGCAAGAGAGATGACCAAAAAACAAGGAACAAAACCAACGTAAACTTAAAAGAAAAGGAAACATGATAACTAGGATGAGAAATTAAAATAAATAACCAGATCCAAACCAGCACTGAAACATTAGAAAAAATGACGACTAAAATGTATACTTCCACAACAGAACATACTACTCATATTTTCTGTTAATACGTATGTGTGCTTAACAGAAACTGTATGAACTTCAGAGGATTTGGTGAATGGGGTACTATGTGTTAACTAATGCAGAAGCTTGTGTATAGTAATGTTTTACTGAGCCAGAATACTGCAGTATGAGGAGATTTTCCTTTTAGCCATTGTAACAAGAACACTTGAGAATTTTCTCAAATTCATTTCTACTCCTAATATTTTTCCAGGGTAACAACAGCAGTTTCCTCGGACCAAATTTTCTGACAAATGTAAAGCAACTATGTGGAGAAAAGCCTAGGTGAAGACCAAAATTACATTAAGAAAGGCCTCCTGTGAAATCATATTGCAGCATTTTCAAAGCAGAACGTTACTATGTCCATAACACACAAGTCATCAACAAGAAAAAAGGGAAGGGAAAAAAGGGGGAAATGAGGTTTACCACCGTGTACCTGCATCTTCTAGATAAAAGAGACAATAAAGGGAAAAATACAGAGAAAGAATGCTCCAGAAAGGAAACAGGAAAACAAGAGGCTGAGACTGTGTTAAGGTTATAAAGCATTTCTCTTTCTTACATCTACTGCCAACAGAACCTCCATAAATGAGAGAACTTTATGTGTGCCTGCAATATACACTACAGCAGTACACACAGAAAAAAAAAGGACAGCTTCCGGTAATAAATTAAACATTTTGCACCACTTATTCCAAAAGGAAACAAAGGCAGCCCTACTATAGACTTACCAATTTCCTGTAACAAGAAGCACTTGGTATAAAACTGACAATCTGTATTGTGTCTGTGTACAAGGCAAACACAGTGTTTGTAAGAGCCTCCCTTCACTTTAGCTTAAATCAGAGTGGAATTGTTCTCATGTCACCTAGAATTTCTAGGAGAGCAAATTTAATTCTAGAGCTATTTTCCATTGGCAGTTCTCTATGAGGAACAAATCAGATAAAATAAGTTTGAGTATCATTAGCAAAGCTGAACCTTCAGTACTCCATGTATCAAGGGCTGCCCTTAAAAAAAACAGACCCAAAAGATGCTCCAAACTGTGGAAAGAGTGCACTTCACATACAGTCCTGAGCTACCATTCTGAACAATTGGTTTTCATGGGTTCCCCCCTCCCCTTTTCTCTGAAAATTGACAATATGTATTAAGTCCTGAAAAGTGGCTTCACATGAACTGCTCACAAATGCTCTGGCACAACAAACTGCCTGTTTTTTTCCTCTCCTTCGTGTTTTTTGGTGGTTTTGTTTTTTATTTTCCCCTGAGACAGCTGTGGTTACTTTTCTTAGGTTCTGCAGTTGAAAACCCATTGTTTTTCCACACAGGCAAACAGGCTTACCGCTTTGCAGTGTTTGTTTTCCTCCAGAGAGCACACCACTGGGAAGCATTCCTGTTGGAGTCAAACCTTTCAGCGTCAGCACACTCTCACTCTCTTCTCTGCAAAAGTTTAAAAAGAAATGAAAAATAAAACCACCAAAAATAAGTATCTTTTTAAAAAACAAGGGATATGTTTTACACGTCTTAAGCTACACATTCCCTGCAATGATTTTGTCATCTCCAGTCTCCTTGCCAAGATCGATTGAATTGGGTGGTAACATCAGCACCAGTGAAGTCCCCTTCACTGCTGTGTACATGGTTAACCTCTGCATCACACCATATGTAACTCCTACTGTAGTTAACACTGTAACGTGCACCTATGGAACAATATGTCTGTAAACCCAAATCTGAGAGGAGGAGGACCAGAAGGATCAGATATTGCCAACAATGCATTTAGGCATTTTACACTCTGTGGTCCAAAATCAACAAACTGTTAGTTTGCTCTTGTCTACACTAGCAGGCAGATGCGTTATTTATTGATGATCACCAGCCACTTAAAGAAAGGCAGCTAAAAGCTCATTAAAATTAATAAGCACTACCATCCTTGCTAGTACTGTCCTTAATACTTTTGTATGCTAAAAATAATACGGATTCAAGAACATTGGTTTAGGAAACCGAAATGTGTGTTGCTGGTCTCCAAATACATGGATTTTTTAAATACATGGCAAGAGGAATACAACAGCTCTATCCAGAGAAGCCTTGAAGTAAAGCTTTCTACAAGGACTGCAATGCTGCCTGTGATGACATACTTTCTCAGCAGCAAAACTGACCCCAATTCCTTAAGAGAAACCTATTTTGAAGTGCTTTACTTTGAAGTACATAATGACATTAAGCTGGAGGAAGCAAATACAAAGACAGAATTTAGTTCCACATTCACTTGAGGATAATGTGGTTTTGTCTATAAAAACTGTCTCTCAGCAATTCTACTACTTACAATTTTCTTTGGACCTACATGCCCTGAATGACTCACGTATTTTACACAACTCTTGTTTACCTACTACATATAGTCTTCAAGTTTTATTTTTAGTTTGAAAATGATTCTGCTTGTAGTCACTTTTCATTATGTAATAGTCAAAATCAAATTATGACCATTTTGCTTGCAGGTTTCCAAAACAATTAGAATTAATGCAAGAGCAAAATATTTTCAGAATTAACACAGTATTTTTATCATCAACTGTTACACAGCAAAGCTTTTGCTTTCTCTCAATTATTCTGTGCATTACATATCTTTTAATTTTTTTCTAAATTAAACTGCAATGGCACTTTTAGCTTCACCCTCATGGGGTAAATTTACCGACTATATTTTTATTATCTTTAAATTGCATATGCACAAGAAAGATGTGTGTCACAAATATTAAGATATTTTAGCCTTCAGTATTTCTTAATTTCAATTTGATGTCATTTATTTCTATTTCAAAAAAAGGATAATAGAGTATTTTATTTACCTCTCTCCAGTCTAAATATACCAAAAGAAAAGTCAGGCTTGAGAAAAAAAGTTGAAGAGAGGCAATGACAAGGAATCATGAAGTCTTCCATTTAGCTAAAACCAATCTTTCTACAACACCTATTTTCATCAAAGCTCATTTATAACATTTGAAACTCAATACAACACTATTTTGATATCTAATTTTTTACTCTGAAATGGCTGAAATTATTTCAGTTTCATATTCAAGTTACATCTTCAAGGAAAGGGACCACTCCAGCCCAAAGAAGAGATGACTAAGTACTTTGCAGATGGTCAGTCTTTGCAGTACTTTGCTAATCCTTCAGAAAACTTTCCAAGAATTAGTGACATAAACTTCATAAAACACAATGACTCAAACAGGAACTTCAAAGGTTTCCAGAACAGACTGGTATATATAGACAGATGACAGATGATGGTGCCGCTGCAGTCTTCTTAGGGTTACACACAATTACCTCACACTTGTGTCTTACATGGATTATCCTGTCAAGACAAAAAATATCCCAGGCTTTTCTATAGGAATAGTGTTTGCAAGTTACCTTATGAAATTTTTGCTGTCTAGCTGCCTGCCACCTCGCTGAGGAGAATCAGCCTTTCTCAGAAAAAAAGAGAACAGGTATTCCCAGCGGTGGCTGTGATGAAATGTCACTCATCCCTCTGGAAGACTGGTCACCACAACCATGCATTGCAGAAACCTGTTTATTTGCTGAACATGCCTTGGATCACAGTGAGGATGTGCTATATTTGCTCATTAAAGCTAAGGGAGAACAAATCTACTCTTCAACTTCAGTCTTTCCTGCAAAGCTTTCAGGACTATCAATAATCAAGAGCTGTAAAAGGCTGTGCTGGTTTTGGCTGGGGTAGACTGAAGATAGGAAGCTTATGCATATCATTGTAGACAGAGCACATGCAGGAATTATTCTGTATCCCTCTTCCATCCTCAAAACCATTGAAAAGGTTCTGCCCTACAGATCCCTTTGAACAAGTCTGACACATGGCTAATGTTAATCATCTGTGAGTTGTAAAACCCCAAATATATCAGCTGATCATCCAATTTCAGATTCTTCTGCTTATTAAAGCTCACAATCCTTGTGAATTAATCCTATATTTAAAAAGGTGGTTCACAACAGAATACAGTCAATCCAGAAGCTGTGGTTCAAGGTTATGGGAGAAAGCCAAGTTTCCCAAACTTTGTTTGCTCAACTATCATTAGAGAAAAATAGTTATGCTGTTTTATGAAGATGGTAGCAGCCACCTCCAGGCTCTCTGCCAGACTTGGTACAGAGGAGCAGGTGGAAACATTTGATTGCTCCCCCATCTTGTTTAGGGAAAAGGCATGATGCCAACCTATTTTTTTTTACGGGCACCACTTTGAACTAGCTCGTGCATCACCAGTAAGTCACTTGTAACACTTTGGGAACCCCAGGTACAAAGCCCTCTATCTCAGTTTGCTATTTAAAGCTATGCTGCTGCAATCTGCAAGGCGTGGGTAAGCTGCTGTGCCCACAGAGAACCTGCCCACTGCTGGCATGCTGCATTCAAAGCAAGCAAGTTGGACAGTTTCCACTGAAATTAAATAGTACATTCTTCGAGTAACTATTTTATTTATTCTTCCTACATCAATCATGTAAGCATAACAGTAAATGTTTTAGAACTCCCTTGATTTTTCACTAAGCATAATAGGCATCAACTGACTACAGCAGACCAACATACAGCTTCCTGAGGAAAAAAATCGCTCTGCTGAACGGGAGGGAGAACTGTATTTTCTATATTTAGACTTCAGCACAGAACAGCATGTTTTCTCTTCTGCTCGGAGACATGAAATGGAGAGTTCTAAACATTGGGTAGCAATTAGTTACTCATGTTCGTGTGTTTGGAGGAGAGCAGCCCAAAGGAACAAGCTGCTGTTGCCTGCACAACCATTTCCTGGATTTCTAGGTAAATGACCCTAATGCTTTCATCTTTAGTCATCTTTACTCGTGGCTGAAGCAACATCTGTGGGTGACAAAGTGTGACAGCTGACTTCTTTTTTAATGAGAGGTGATGTATAACATATCCTTTCCCCAAATTTAACACTTGCCTCACAGTGGCTAAAAGTTAATTAGTACACCTGGTGAACAAAGTCTTTAAAAACGGTAATTGGATTTTTTTTTTTTTTGCTGACGTCTTTTGTCTGTTTTATATTCAGCAAAAGCCCTGAGGAAGACTATTCAGAGTCAAAATAAACAGCAGCATTGTATAAATAAAACAATCTCTAAAAGGTTGCAGTAGAACTCAGTTGGGTGGTATACCAAAATAGTAAATTTGCTGTTTGATTAGAAGTCGAGTGCTCTAAGTAACCATTCAAAGATATCCTTCAACACTAAAAAATACCTAAACCAGCATAAAACCTTACCTTAACACTGAGAAAACTCTAGCCATTTTTCCTATTGCTCGTATCTTGTTCCTTATAACCTCCTTTCGAGCAGCAGCTGTTGCTCCTATGGAAAAGACATTAAAAACAGTTACAGGGATTTGTAAACAGTTCAACACTCAATACTCTCAACTTTAAATACAAAAAAACATCATTAATGCTAGTTTGCCAAACTAAGTCACATTTTTAGTCAAAACTGCAAACACTATTTTTCTCATTCCTAGTTAAAAATTATTGAGGAGATAGTAAAACCTAAGGGCGGAGTCATGGAAACAAGCATGAGATGGTAGTGGATGGCTAAGAGAGTTACATAGAGCAACTTCCTTCTAATTGCTGCTATGGCCTGCTCAAAATTAAAATTGCTTTGAAATTTGTGAACTCACACAATACTCTGCTTTAAAAAAAAAGTACAGTGCAACACAGATTACAGTTGAGCCTGTAGCCAGTCTACAGGCTGAGTTTGAGGTGTACTTGTTACTTGGATATCATCAAAATCTGTACATGCAAGAGAGAACCACCTGAATGGAAAAAGGAAATGGTACTTATTACAAAGAATCTCCCCCCCAAGAAAATGTTCTGTTATACTCAGAAAACCAGTTTCATTGATTATCACAATCATTACCACATACATCACAAAGATTTCTCCTAAAGGTTTCTGAAGGACAGCTAACCTTGACTTGTGTGGGTGCTGCCTGACAACTCCTGCCTGTTCAGACACCACTACACACCACAGTAAAGCTTCCTTCGTTGTTATTCCAGAATTCAAGGGCAAAAATGAAAATATCTGTTTTCAAATCCTAGCAAATTGATCCATTTTGCAGAGCCGATCAGGGAAGATAAATCAGCAGAAAGGGGCAAAAATGAGGAGGACAACCTAAGTGAAGAATATACGCTTTGATGAAACTGAACAAGGGGTGATGAAATCAGAACTGGCTTTAGCATGCAACAATCCAACACCTCCCAACACTGCACACCATCCTTCTTGTCCCAAAACACTGTTATAACACACCTCAAGGTCACAGAATTAATGAACTCAACTGACTTTCTTAGGGATAGCCCACAGATTAAGGGGAATGATATCTGTGTGTTTATCTACCAAAAAACAGGAAAGGTGATGGTCTATTGGAAAATATGGTACCTCATATGATGTAATACTGTCCTGGTTTTGGGTGGAATAAAGTTAGCTTTCTCCTTAAAAGATACTTTGAAATCTCCCACACATCAAGATAAAAATATAAAGCAAATATTAAAACATTTAAAGATAAAAAAAGTATATGAACACTCAGGCATAAATGTCTAATTCTAGACAATAAAGAGTGGGAGAAACAGCTGTAATTCAGATGTAACTGAATTAATGTAATACTTTTAATGCTTAATGAAAAAATTAAATAAAACAGCACTGATTCAGCTGGGTTCTCCAGGAATAGAAGGTGGTACCTTCCTGCCTGTTACTATGATCTCACAGAACTGTATTCTCAAGAGAGACAGGACATGATTTTCAGCCTATCCTGAAATCACTTAAGCATGATTTTTCTTCCTTTCTTCCCCCTAAGATCACAATCCCTACTTGTTTCTTACAAGTTCACACTGTTCTGGTATATCTTAGAAGGATATTCAAAAAGTTGAAGAGCAACTAAGAGTACAGTCTACAATATTTGAGAACTGAAAACTGGAAATATAATTTATGACTGAAGTGAAATATAATGTCCTATACTTAAATGCAAAATAAGAATAGAAAAAACAAACCCTTAATCATAAAAAATAACAGGCTCAAAGGGAGTATTTTCTATCTCATTGATATGCATAAAGGTTACTAAAAATATATACTTAAAAGATTTTGGTCTCCACTGAATTTCCTAATGTACTTAATCTGTGAAAATGACATATGTTTAGTAAATACTAGTAATAACTTGACTTATGATCTCTGGCTTTATTAACATAATTTTCTAAATAATGCACTTGATATTCACAATGTTTTATTGCTCAGTTAATTTTGACTGAATATCACTAACCTCACAGTATGGATTTCTTAACTATTTATACATAAATCTTAGACTCACATTGCAAGTGTGTCTAGTTTAATATTTTGAAGTTCACTACTACTGCAAATCCTGATGAATTACTTAAGCTACACTTAAGCACACACCTATGTGAAAGTAAGTGGGGCAAAACCTGAGAATTGGCTATAGGAAAAAGGGTTAATTTTAGCCCTTGCAAACATTGCCTGATATCCTCTTAAGATTTTACCTTCCTTTCTTAGAATCATAGACTCATTTAGGCTAGAAAATAGTTTAAAAGATATTCCAATATCTAAGCAAACCTTTTTGAATGAAGGAACTTTAAAGAAAGTTTAAAATTAAAATGTAAAAATTATTTGGGGGGTGAATTAAAGCTTTGAATCTTACTTCAGTAATTTAACAAGTTCTGTTGGATTTCGGGTTGGTATTAAAACAGAATCTGCAAGCTGGATATGAAGGATTTATATGAAATGTAATTTAAACATTCAGATTAAGAAGCACAACAAGGAAATAAATGACTGTAAATACTGACCATACTCTGATACGTAGGATTGAACAGATTTAAAACAGTACTGAAAAATGTGTTAAAGGTGCTTTTTTTGCTAAGAAAGCCAACCCCAAATCTCTCACTGGTATCCTAATATATATTATGTAGTTAAGCATTAGGAAAATTAATAAAACTTAAGCCTTCCAACTTATTGAATACCTTTCTTCTGTGCATAAATGGGATCTTCTTATGAATTCCAAAGGGGGGAAAGAAAAAGATCAGTGATGTTTGTAGAACGAAAATAAAAAATAAAGAAGATTTGACAACATCAACAGAAAAGTAATGTTTAAGTAAAGTCTGAAAAACAGAAAAGAAACAAATTAAGCAAAGAAGATCCAAAAGGAAAGAAACAGATGGAAAATGATAGGGGAAAAAAAAAAAACCAAAAAAAAACCACCAAAAAAACCCACAAAAAACCTTTGGAACTTAAAGCCTTGTTAGTAGGTTTTAAAAGAAATCAACATGCAGGCAGAAGACCAACAGTGGTGTTACCACCTCATGAACACAGACTTTCTCATACATTATTGCTGCTGCTTAGATAAGGCTTAATCACTTCTCAAAAACAGCCCCACCCTGGCCATATGGGCTGTGCCTTCATGATGATGCCTTCTTTTGTTAAAAAGGTCAAACTAATCTCTCCAATTTATTCCACGTGATATCTCACAGCGTAGCTTACTGTCACAGCCATGTCTGCTGCTCCTACCAGCACCTGTGTTACCCTCTGCACACCTGGGCTTGTCCAAATGCTCCAGCAGCTCTCAGTGAGCAAGTTCCAATGCCACTAACTGTGCAAAGGTGCTGCAATTTAAAATCCACTGTTTGAGGGCAAGGCAAGTGCAGCAGTTGGTGCCCAGGCACAACTGCAACACAGCACTTGTTCTGGGGACACTGGTCATCTAGTGCATGGTTGGTCCAGAGGCAGAGCACACAGATGTGCTGTAATACAGCTCACAGGAAAAATGCTTTGGGCATGGCAACAACCACATCTGGCCAAATCATAGAGCGAGTAATAAATACAAAGATCACATTAAAATGCCACTCTGTCACCAACTCACAGAATTTAAGTATGCACTGCAGTCCAGCCTTGCTGGTTTGGAGGAAGAACAAATACAAACCACTGGGAAAATCCCTCCATTTCTCTCCCAGGTAAAAATCACTCATTGGCAAGCTAAGATGCTCTAATCAGGCAGTACCATGAACATCTCTATCAAGGCATTGCTAAGTAACAGACCTGAGGACAAGGCCCTTGCTTTTGCTCCCTCAGTCTCTGTTAGCTGCTGCTGAGCTGGCCCCAGGCACAGTTTACTGTTCTGAGGAGATGTAGTAAATGTTACATACTACTGTTCACAGCAGAACCAGGTAATGGTTGGCAGGAGACATTTGACTTAGGCTTTAGGCTGGGAACTACAGCACTGGATTGGGAAGCTGTTTTCCAATGAAGGAATAAAACCCACTGTCAGAGCTAATGGCTCTAATAGTGGCTTTTCTGTGAGAAGGCTGAGAACTACAATGTTGATGGCAATGCAAAAAAATAATGTAGGTAATTTAGGAGTGACCCCACGCCAAATCATGATAAGGATGCATACAAAGCAAGCAGTGCATTTGTGTCAAATTGTTTATTGCATTATTGTAACCTTTTAATTTGCAGTTTAGTTTATTCAATCAAATGCATGAGGCCAGAAATGTTGCTAATTAAAACAAAACAGAACTCTGACTGTATGCTGGCTAGGTAGAGGTATTTGCAGCTCCTGTTGCTAAGTGATGTGTTTGATGCACAAACATACAGCACATGAACTAACATTTGCCCAAGATATTTTTTTTCTGGATCAGATTATATTGCAAACAGGAAAGAGAAAGTACAGCAAGAGGAAACTATCAGAGATAAGGAAACTTGACCTATCATGTTCTCTGATTTTTAAAGTGAGTGAAACCAAAAGGCCAATACAGGCCAGCAGGGACATATGGGATAAAGGGCATTACGATATTTAGGCTTTTTTCACAGTAAGCTTACACAGAAACTGCCTACAACAAATTGATCAGATCCCCATGATGTGTTTCCTTAGGGGGAAAAATGGTGAGGGGGCAGGGAGAAAAAAAAAGAAAAAAAAATAAAAAGAAAAAAAAAGGAATACATGCTGTTGAGCATCCTGCTCGTGGCTAGATGCAACATACATGACTCAGAACTAAAAATAATAATAAATAAAAAAGGGCTCACAAGAACACCATGCAGTGAAGTCAGGCAATACTGATGAGGCTTTGTTTTGAAGAAAGGAAGGACAAGGGAAAGACAGAAGGCAAGAAGGTGTAAAAGAAGGTAACAAATGAATGATCAGTGCAAACCATAGTGATGGACCATTCTCACTACATGTGGGAACCCAGGTCAGGGCATGTTCAAATTGCAAGGAGAGAAAGGAAATCAGCAGAAAGCCCTGAAAACTGTTGATGATCTAAAAATAGCAACGATTTTTAAGAATCATTCCATAAAACACACTACATCTGCTGTTGCAGATATCAGGCATTTCCTTCTTCTGAAATACTGGTAAAAAAAATGTCAGCAGGTAAACAGGATTAATCCTCCAAAGAAGCTGGACAGAAATTACTGAAGAACAGTGGAAATCTTGAACCACTACAAGACTGTCAGTAGTTAGTCCTTACAGAAACAGTTTTGATTGAGCTAGTAATCATTCTGGTCTATTTCACTGAGAACACAAATGAAACACATCTTGTACTTCTNCCCCCCAAAAGGAAACCTTTAAAAAAAAAAAAAAAAAAAAAAAAAAAGAAAAAGAAAAAAGATAAGTAACTCAACTTGAGAGGAAGATGATTTTTGTTTGCTGTACAGATAACAAATCAGAACCCACTGAGAAATCATTACAATACCAGCTTCTATTTAAATTTAAATCAACCTCAAATTTACTTCTATGTGTAAATCCTTCAGTCTCTTCCATGTGTACGATCCACATGAGCCTAACATGTCCAGTGGGCTGCAGGTAAAAGTGTGAGCCCACAGCAAGCTGCAGCACTAGTACCACAGAGCCCATTTTACAGTTCTAAGGGGACTGATTACCTGGGAAAGCAGACATGAACATATGCCAGCTCTGGTTTTTAGCTACACATGCTAAAGACAACTACATTTCCAGTATCTTCCTTACTATAATGTTCTACACAGAGAAACCATCCATACAGAAACAACTGAGAGCAGATTTAGGTAACAGTATTAGTGTTACAGTGGTAGGAATGGTTCAGTTACTCCTCAACTAGGAGCTTGACTGCTGTTAGATAACATTACACAGTGCACATACATGTGAGCCCGGAGGATTTCAGCCTGTCTCCCTGCTTAGACACCTGAATGCTGCAAACTCCAGGTTCAGAGCAGTGCCATGGCAAAACTCCCAGGGAGGTGGGACTGGGGTTCACGCTCCTCTCAGAAGAAACACAGTAGATACAGAGACCTCCTACAACTGGAAAGGGCTGCTGTTCCCCAAGATGCCTTAACACCTCCCTATTTCTGATTATGCTTTTGAAAACATGCTCCTGAACTGTAACTTAGGGATGGGAATGATAACACTCCAAAGTTTTAGAAAGAGTACGGCCATTGGCCTGTCTATGCCCAATGGAAGCTTACAGTACAACTCTGAAAGGAAGTATTAGGCCAAAGCTGAATTGATTTAAAAATCTTTCCTATAAAGTCTTTGCTTTGGCATTGCAATCAGTGGGATTTCAGCCTGTGCTTAAGAGCTTTCTGAGCCAAGGATTTCAAGCACATGGTTTGTTGCCACTGTATTTAACTTGACACAGTTTTTACTCATCGTATGCCTCCATACAATTTCACACGCTATTTTAATTACACAGTAGTGACTTATTTAAATTTCATGAGGAAAAAAAAACAGGCACAATATTCAAACAGGTGTTTTCTTCTCTTCACTGATTACTGGTTTCAATAATTCAGCCTTTGTCCCAAGTCCTGCTAGATAATTGTTCATGTCCACACTCTGTGGCCAATGCAGAACAGGGAATTACATCTGGCTTTTCAGAATAAAATCAAGGTACTATCATCCATACCAGTCTTCTCCATCACAAAGGAAACATTTTGCAAAACCTGTGATCTAGTTTCCTGTTCCAAAGATTAAAAATAAATACTCTGAAAGATAATCTTAATTATTAATTACAGTTTCATTAAATATTAGTCTTACTTTTAAGTTCTCCATTCTCCTTGTTCATTCATTCTGTCTAAAGATGTCTTGATAATAATCAGTAGTGCTAGATTTTTCCAGGCTCTTTTTCTTTTTTTAATTATTTTTTTTGTATTTCTGTTCTTTTCATAGATTTTTCTTTGTTAGACAGATTATCTATTATTACTTTCCATAGAATAAAAAGAAACAGTGAAAGCATGTTTCACTGTTCAGAGTAAGAATGCCAGGGATGCACAGGGTTTTTTTCAAATTTTGTCAGTTGAGAAAAGATATTTTGGAGAGCTGCTATTTATTCTTGCACAGCCTAACAGAAAATTATGTCTAATAAAATAAATTGACTTTTAAAAAACTACAAGTTGTAAGACACAAAGTGTCATTTACAGTCAAACCAACAAGGCGACTAATCATTATATAAACATCAACCCAAAGGATAACAGAACTGACCACTTCTCTCTTAGCAGAAATGCCAGATTAGAACATTTTCTGTGTTTACATGCTTATTTTTAATGCTGCTCTTTAAAGCCTTTTAGACACTCAAGCACATCAAAAAAAGTGACTAAAAAATATCTCAAGTACAAAGTCACAGCACCAACATTTTGGGAAGGAGCTCTGCAGGAAGATTTCTTCATTGCAGGCAGAATATTTCACTAACGTAATTAAACTTGCTATGAGAATACCAGTGATTTTTTGCATGAAATCATCTGACCCCTTCGTGACAATGCAACCCAGATTTCACGGAGGGAAATGCAGATATTTTTAACCAGAAGACTGAGATGAAGAAAGGGTTAGAACAGGGCAGATCCGTTAATTCTTTCTGAAGCACAGGGGAAGCAAATCCATTGGAGTCTAGCACAACAGTTGCTTTCAGTGGCATAGAACTCAACTGGGACTCAGAAAATTATTTCATGGTTAGTAAGTAAACTTATAAAGTAATTCCAAGGCAAACAATCTCAATGAAGGGTAGAGGCTCTTACCATCAAATCCATCTTCCTCTGTTCCCAGTTCATCATCTGAGCAGATGTTCAGCACGTTTACCAGCATCTCTGTCACTAAAATGGAAAACAAGTGCAAAATGTTGTTATTAAGCTTCTGACTAACTCTAGCTGTAGTAGCGTGAATAAAAATTCCAGTGCAATAATGGCACCCACTTTTTAAACAATAGGACCTGTAGTAATAGAAGCTGAAAGTGTCCTGTGTAGCTAATAAAAGTACAAGTTTCCACAAATATTTTTCCAAATACAATGAACCCAACAAATAGACTTAAAAAAAATCTCCTAATGATGTCTATTTTTGCAACTGTCAGTGATGTAGGTAACATTTGTTTTCTCCCTCTCAACACATTTTATGCCTTTCACTCAACTTGGATAACAAACTGACCCCCCCTCCTCTTGCTCCTAAATTGCAATAGGATTTGATTTCCCCGCTCAATGAATGTAATCAATATTCCAGTGCAGAAAGGTATAACAGGAGTGATCATAGAGGATTTCTTTATTTATCCAGGCTTTGGACACTACTTCCAATACATCAAAACATTAATCTTTGCAAGATGTCCTCACTGAATTCCAGGACAAATAGACCAGACAGTGTACATTCCTTAGAGGTAGAACTATTCTATATTCAACAGATACATGATTATTGGAGAATTCAAACTATATTCAGCTTGCTTACTTTGCAACTTGGGCACAAATGGGTCATCTACAAGCTGTCCCTACTCTGGTCTCATTTCTTTCCAGGTAGGTAGAGAACCATGAGACACTAGCCAGAGAGCACACATGAAGAACAGTGAAAAAAAACAATCCCAGCAAAAATCAAAACCAAGGAAATGCAACTCAGAGAACAAAAAAGTCAAAGTTACGAGGCAAAATGTAAAGCAATTAGCAGATTAAGAAAAACTTCACTACACCTACATGTAGTAAGCAATATTAAAAGTGTTACCAGGCTTGTCTAGCCTTGTACTAGCTATACAGGTTGAAACTTTAAACATTTTAGTCAAGTAGTTATTAAAATCCTCTTCTGTGGCTACTATGAAAGCTTGGAAAATTAGAAGGGTGGGAGAAAGCTAGGGTTTTTTTCCTACTTTAGTGAAGCATTTAATATTTTCCTCTGACAGTATTAGTGGAAAGACTTTCCAAATAAACAACAGCCAGTGAAGCTAACAGCTTCCTACCTTGGTTGGCCTTTGAGGGAAAAAAATCTATATTAAAAAAAAGGAAATAAATAACAAGTGGTGTTGAATATCAACTCTTACGTCCTTGAACATTGTGTTGCATAAAAAAGAAAATACTGATTTCACTTCTTTGGTCTCTAAACTTTCCAAGAAATTGCTAAGTGTGACCAATTTTCTAAGGAAAACATGAAGGAGAAAAAAACACCCCTGAGATGTTAAGAAGAATGAGGAACACCATGGTCCCAGAACCACAATTCTGACCTGAGCAGGCTGCTGATGGGAAGCCATCAAAAAAGTGACCTTAGAGAACATCTTACAGGACTGCAACATGTGGGGAGAATACACCCAACCTAAAAACAGCCTGGCTGAGTTTACAGCCAAAGAAAATGAAAGCGTTTTATCTGCTTCACAAGAGTCTGCAACACACGTCAGTGAGGATTATGTAATGTCTCCATTAGTGCAAACAGCTGCCTATTCTTTGTTAATCCCTGCTTCATTGTCTATCTGCTTTGTTCACAGAGACCTCAGGCATCTCACCAGCAGCTTTCCTCAAACAAAAGAGTAGCTCACAACAAAGCTGCTCATGACTGCAGGTACGAGACACAGCTGGCTGTATTTCCAGTTGCCTATTAAGAGAGAACTGTTATTCCAGCAGCTTTTAAGAGTTTATTAGAGGTTTCTGGCAGTAATTGCTGTTGCAGCAATATTCTATAATGGATGGATCAAAGCAAGCCTCATCTCAGGCACTGAATAAATAACTTGGGCTTTAGGCAGTTTGTATTCTGTATTCATTTAATATGCTAGACCAAAGTGTTTTCGTGCCTTTTGTGTGCTTGCCATTCATAGCATGAAGCTGCATTTAGGCAACATCAAGAGCATCAGGTTTCAATAAAATATCATTTGTCTTCTTTAGACTCTTCTTGCCAGCAATGAGGCACCACAGGTCCTGTGCAAAGAAGGGGCTGAGGAGCAGGTTTTTGTTCCTATTGGCATCCCTCTGCCTGCTCCAGGAACAGGTAGCCAGACTGGGTCTTAATATCACCAGCTCTGTGTTTGCTGATGAAAAAGCAACCCACCTATAAAGGTAATATGAGTAAAGATGTAGTGTAGTGAAGTGTAGTGAAGTCTGTTGAGATGTCCATTCAGCAGTAAGCAATATCCAAGGGAATTTTCAAGAGCTTATAATGAAAAAAACAAATCAGAATTTTGTTTAGCGAATGCACCTCTGGCCTGCAATGCCATAAAATCTATTTCTGCAGCAGAAAGATAATGGCATCATCACCTGGAAAGAGTGAATTATAAAAAAATATGAGAAGCACGATTAACCACTGGTAATTGCTTGACAGTGTCAGGTCCATTTCTACAACTGTGTCCTCAAAAACAAGACATCTGTCTTCAAATTACTCTTGCCCTTTAAAATAAATGAGGCCACATGCACAGTGACTAAGAAACAATTTTGCAGTTTTTATGAACAGAAGCGATTTACACACATACCCTTCTCCCCAACAAACGGCAAGGACCAGGTAAACACATCCATGAAGTTTGGAAGCCAGTACGGATGAGGGGAGCAGTTGAACTGCCTGATATTCATAACGTTGTTCTCGTATTTCAATACTGCAGCTAGAAGGGAGAAAGGAAATAAATAAAAGAGACATCAGACACCATTGTGTGTGACTGGCTACCAGACCAGGAATGCTAACAGCATGCACAACCCGGAGAGCTGCTCGCCAAATTCCACCCACTTGATCCAGTGGCACCACCTGAATGCCAGTTACAGTAGCATAAAGCCTCACTGAAGTGGAAATCCATTTTCGGTCTTAAAGCAGTGTCAACAGCTTTCCCTGTCACTAAGATGGCTGGCAAGTGAATTAATACCTCTGAGTAGTCAAGAACGTGAGCTCTGGTATCCGCCACCAGAGAGGAATGAAGCAGAGTACTCTGAGTACTCCCATTTCACAGAGTTATCTGAGCCCCTCATAACCATGCTTTGGAGATAGCAGAAAAAAGCATTTATGACTCAGAGTCTGAATGCTGCTCTTCTGATGGACATTTTCAACATATTTCATTCACAGTATTGTACAAGAGATGACACTTGCTACTCACATTATGCAAACTCTAGGCACACAAGACTGTGTTCCCTATAATATGAATCAATACTAATACAATTTGTATTGCACCATTTAACATTCTCATCATTCTTATCAATACACAGCCTATGTCTCTTCATAGGCAGACATATAGATATTATGCCACACCCACTTTTTAAAGCACCGCACCAAATTCAGCGTTAACTTTTGTTATTGGACTTCAGGCTGATCCGAAAAGGTAATTTTGAGATTACCAAAGTGACTTAAAAGCATGAAAGCCTTTAAACAATGCAGTTACAGGAGACTACATGCAGGATATTTAATCAATACAAGCAACACAAACAGTCAACACAAGAAGAAGGTGTACCATTCTATGCTTTCCCCTTTCCTCCAGCCTTCCCAATTCTGGCTCCCCAGGGAGGAATAGAGTTCCAGCGACTGGTTATCACTTAATAGCCAGCAATAAAGTTGCACAACTGCAATGTGAGACAGCACTGTAGGAAATGTAGTGCTGGCTGAAGGGGCTAAACAATTTCTTCTGATTATTTATCTTTTTTCACTGTGTATCAAAGAAGCAATCTTTTTTGTGCATTAGGCTATTGCTTCACAGATATTTAATAGGATGTTAAATGTCTTCCATTTTGTGGTCAATGACAGAGTCCAGAGTGAGCTGGGAGTTTCTGAAACATATTCACTAACAGACACAGAAAACAGCTTGCTGGCAATAATGAACTTTTGCCAAGCAGACACCCCCCATTTAAATAAACCACATTTGACTCTTGCCCATCCTTGTCTGACAACTGGCATTCTGCTGCTCAGTAGAAGAAAAAATGGCTTAATAATGCTATTAGCAAAAATGAGAAAACTAGTGTCAATGCTCTGAATATTTCCAACAGTTTTTGGCTGAAATCACATGCAGCAGATCGAAATTCATTCTTCTTCTATTACAGTGACACAATTGCATAATAAAAATAAATAGTTTGCAGCTTTACAGAAAAAATTAGTCAAAGCCACACAAAGAGGACCATTTAATGGTTGTAAAGATACATTTAGAGGGACTAAAACTTCAAATTCAGTACCTTAGAGAGCTGAGATAATACACCTTCCCACTACTTCTTCAATTTATCTACTAAATCTATTTCTAAATTCTGTGAAATTTGAATAAAAAATCATTTTTACAGGGAACTTTTAAAACTGGCCTCTGAAAAAGCCTAAGCCCTATGCAGAACAGTTCCAAAACATAAAATGAAATTAAAAAGGCTTTAGTTGGGTTGTTTTCTTCAAAACGAAGATAATTTAAGATTACTATAATAAAAATATCCTCCCAACACCTTATTTATTTACCTGAATACTTTACAAAAGAAAGTTCCGATAATAGTATTTCTAATAACCTGTACATCTCCTCAACAAATTACTTCAAAATAACTTTATACAATAAAGCAGGGTAATAACAGAGAAGCCTTGAATAACTCTCCTCTTAATAAGAAGTAGGGTAGCTACCAGTATCACAAATACTTTTTGGCATTTTAAATTAAAAATCTGTAATTTACAAGCACAATGCACACAAAATATTTTTACTAGGTAAGTAATGAAGATGATATTTAACATGAAGCAAATCAGCTCTTGTTATGATTGTACAGTTATGATTACTACTTAGTAGTCAGAAGAGGAAACCCTCCTCTGGATCAAGTAGAAAATGCTTCTCAGATAACAGCAGGAGTTTCCCTGAGCTTATCTGCCCCCATGCTTTCTTTTGGTCATAGCCTTATTTTTCCTCTCTGTTGGCTCAGGAAAGACTGGGAGTTTCACCTCTGCTTCATTCCTTAGTCCATGTTAGCTTGATGCCTAAGAAGTTACAGGAGAACCAGCAGCCCTGACAGAGTAGGCAGCTCTTGAAGGTTGTCAGAATGGAGGTCACACAGTCGCTGATGGAGAAGACAAGTGGGATGGTTTCCTTTGGTAATGAAACCCTTAAGAGAGGAGAACCTGACTCCCTCCAACATTTGCTTATTATTCCATGCTGCAACCTCAATACTTTTCTTTCCAAACACATACTCACAGACGCTAGCAGACCAAGCCACCAGCCATTATCATGTATAATCTCCAACCAGAGCAAGAATCTTATTTTATTATTCTTAACAGACACACACATTTTAACCTAATTTTGATACTTGCTATTGTAAATAAATTTTAAAAGCTACCGTTTCGTAAAGTGAAGACGTGCAGATAGCCCAAATGACATTACACTTCTTTCCAATGCTAGTAAACTGAGATATTGGATGCTGAAATCAGATCAGAGTGAAATGAAACACTAATGAAGCAGGCAAAGGCCATTTGAACTGTTTAGCTTGAAGCATTTAACATAGCTACCTAAGGTTGGAAATATGGCTAATGAAAACTGTGCAGGTAAGAAACCTCCCTCCTTTGAGTAGAAATGGAGACAACCCTTCTAATCATTCCAGGGTTAGATACAGCAGGTAGTGCTGTACCTCCTTGGTCTCCCTCAGCTAAAGATGACCTTGGAACAACTGTGTCACACCTGTCAGTTCGGAGTGGATGTCTCAGACCTTCTGACATCTCAAATGGCACTTTAAAAGATGATATATTTGGAGGTAGGTTAAAGCCTGAAGCAATGTGAGCATTAAACTGTGTGACAGAGTTCAGAATTTCTCAAAGACATTACATATCCCACCTCATGATCTGCCGAATCATTTTTCAGTGTAAATTAATTGGTAATATTTCCATCAGAAAAAATAATCAGAGGAAAAAAATAATGAGCTTGGTAGAAATACTAGCCCAGAATATTTTTAGATGAACAACCTAAAAATATTTTTAGCAAACAATTTAACTGGTTTTCTTGTAATTTTCTTTCAGAAAACTCATCCTGCATTTAGAAAATGAATCAGTGAAAAGTCCCTCAAATTCTTCAAAACGAAGAAAGAATTTCAATTTCTGATTTAATGCCAAATTAATTTCAGCATTAACTGTGCAACCCGAAACAGTGCCTTATCAAGAAGAGCTGCTAAGTAACCACATCATTTTCTGCCCAAGTCAGGTCAAGGATAAGTGTTAGTAAAATGCTCAAGGAGTTCAAATACTATCAAAGGTAAAATAATATTTACCATACAAGGCAATTGTCTAAATAATCCAGTACAGAAGTGAAGATAATTGTAGGTAACATCTAGGAAACATCTTTCCTTATAAAATTTTGAAATTTTTTATTTTACCTGTGCAACTGTATCTTGCAAAGAAAGAGTGGAGCACCATTCAAGATTTTATCAACAGACTGCAAAAATCAGTTTGGCAAACTTCTCTGCATCAGCAATGAGATGGCCTAGATACCCTGACAGCTCTTCTTTAAAAGCTTTTGTTTCTGTGGCAAGAACTCATTACAGCAGCAGAGATAAGGCATTAAAGAAAACTGATAGGGCAAACAGTGGTTACATTTATTTTCTTCCCCGAAAGTGCTAATATTTTTCACAGCTCATCCTTGTCTTCCAAGTATACTACTCTTTATCCATGTGAAAATATTTTTCCCTTAGATCTATCTAGACCAGGTACATTTCTTCATGTGTATCCACGATATACTTCATGCCGATAGTTTACATATACTTCACTGACATATTACTTATGATACATTAACAGGCATACAGATTTACAGATGGTTTATACTTTTCTATTATCCCAAACTCTCCTGCATACTTTCTTTTCCTGCTTTTCCTTTCAGAAGCAACACATGTATGTTGCAGCACGTTGGATGAAATTTCATGCTGGGGATTTTTTTGATAACTTTGGATTCTCTGGTGGTTGTCTCTCCACTACAAAACCGAGTCTTTTAGAAGTGTTCAAAAGATAATAGTCAGTGTTTAAACAGCAAGTTAAAATTGCTTACTCAGCCAAAAAGCACACTTACTGCAGCAACAGCCAGACATGGAAATGCCAGTATTAGCAGTGTTTTACAAGTAACTTTTCTGCCTCTATAGAACTTCTGTAGAATCTTTCACCTGATTTTTTTTGTTTTTATTTTTGGAGGGTGTGCATAAAACAGCATTACAGCAAGCCCTAATTAAGGCATTAAGAAATACTGAATGCATGAATGAAAGTTTAGACACAATATAAGGCCAGATCATACCACAAGGTAAACTTTTGGCACCTTCTTATCCTGTTGCTATTGAGGATTTCTCCTAGTTAAGGGCACCCTGGAATCCAGGGGTAAATCCGTACTTGCTCAACTTTCTCAGAGTTTCTTGATCAGCACAGATGATCTCTGAGGCCCTGAAGTCATTGGCAACTACCACAATTCCATTACCACTTATTTTCTTGCATAAGCTTTCTCTCCAGAAGTAGTCTTAGAAGAATCACCAATGCACTGGTATTTCTTGTAACGAGTATTAATAGCAATCTTAAAGTATCTTTATCTTTATACCTATTAATAAAATAAATGAAAGTAGAAATGTCTTGAGAAAGCTATGAAGACACTGAACAGTAGCTCAGAAGTTGCCAAAAACCATATAAAAACTCCTTTCCTTTGCCAATGTTCTCCATTATAATCAATATGGAAGGAATTAATAACACTAATGGAGAAGGATAATAATGGAAAAAGAACACAAGGCTCTCGATATCGAGGCAGTTTCCGAGTCTCTGAATCACTTCCTGAAAGCCTCTCTCTGTCTCCATTAACTACAGAGGGAAGCCCTGACAGGAGCCTCCTAATTGAAAAACCTGACTTTGGCACCCAAAGCTGTGTGTGTGTGGCCTGGGGTTGCGACAGGACCCGGCAGCCATGTGGTGCACGAGTAACACAGGCAGCCTGCACGAGGCAACAGCTAGGAACCAAAGGGATACACAAAACTCCCTTCAGTGCCAGAATCCAGTAGCACAAAGCCAGAAGAGGCTCCCATGGTGGCTCAGCACTGAGACAGCCCATGGAGAGGCTCCATGGCAGCATAATTAACAGCAGATACCTTCAGCTGCTCCTGTCAAACCTTCTTTTGCACTGAGATCGTTGCCTCCTTACTGCTGTTTGAGGACACGTCTGATCCCATGGCTGCTCCCCAGCAGGGACTGAAGGAGCCCCTGGATAAAGCTGGCAAACAGGTCTACTCCCAAAGTGCTTTGAAGAAGCTCAAGAAACTACAACTGCTTTAATGGGGGTGTGAGAATTATCAACCTGGGGTAGAAAATGAGCATTCTTAGCCTCTTGTAGCTTTAAAAAAATGTATATATCTTAATACTGCATTTAAAAATGACCCATTTCGTGTCAGTGGGGGAGCTGGAGCCTCTCAGGAATTTACTGAGGGTGACTTTGTTGGCAGACAACCAGAGGAACACTGAGCATGCATACTAGACAGGAAGGCGCTTACTAGTAGGACAGTAACTCCTTTTCTAAGGACTGACAGTAACCAAACCTCCAAATGACTGTAAAAATCAACGAGGTTCTGCACAAGTGTATGATAAGTTTGCTAGAGCAACTGCCCTGACAACTACCTGGATGGAAATACCTTCCTTTTTCTCCTGAAATCAGTCACAAACTGTGCCCTCAATTAATTTGCTGCAAAACAAGGAAGCCAAAAAGGAAGCCAACAAGTAGCCATGCTTTGGACTCACTCTATGAGATAGTTGTTTTTTTCCTTGAAGAGGGAAACAAACATCCAGAGACTATCCAGATAAAGATGTATGAGCAATGTAGCAAGAAAAACTATGCATGATGTACTTTAAACACCAAGAGCCAGTGCAATCAGTCACATGAAATAATGTGTCAAAACTTCTAATGAGAGAAAAGGAGGCAGGTAAACTCAATGGAGATCCATTACAAAGCTGCTAAAGGTCAGCCTCTGAATTTACAACAAGTTATATATTAAGCAGTGGCACATGGGTGTCACATCAGTGCTGATTTGCCTGAGCTCACTTTGAGCAGGTTATCACCAGCAGTGAACACCAACTCCAGCTGTGGCCACAGATGACCAGCACCTCTCAGCAAATGGTGCACAGCTTTCCATCAAAATAGGCTTTCCACCACATATTAGATCTGCCTGCCACAGTGGAATACCCTGGAACAAGGGAAATTACTCTCTGGAAATGGAGACAATAGAGAGGCACTTCTCTCTACCACTCAAACTCTGTAGCTTCAAATTCAAGGCTGTGAACATTGTAAATTATTGCTTTCCATTTAACATTTGCCTTCAAGACAAAGTTTCACATAATTCACCCATTGCCTTCATTGCACAGAACTGCTTCCACACCTAAGAAACAAAAGGTGAACACTTTCTAGCACCTTCCTTATACAGACTTGTGATCACTCAGCCTTTGACCCAAAGCAGCCAACCAGGAGAGTAAACACACTTCTGCACTAATGGCAATGATCCTACCATGAACACTTTCCTTACTTCATCCTGCACTTCTTAGGTTGTCAGCAGAGCCCCTACATCATTAACTTTTATAAAAGTAACTACTGACAGTTTTGCTTGCATGGTTTTGCAGAATAACATACTAATTTTTCCACAAGTTAACAGGCATACTGAGAAATATGAGGTGTACAAACCCCATTATCTACCAGTGAAGTGTTTCCTTCCCTTGCATACAGCTCATGGCATAAAAGCTGTTAGATTATAAATTTTATAATGCAAAATGATGTCTGAAGAAGCTTTCTTTTCAAGTTGGAAAAAAAGTATTTCTTGCTTCCTCTGCAAACAAGCATCCAGATTAAAAATATCTCTTTTCAAGAGAAATTGATCTCTTTGCAAGGGAGCAACTTTCAAGAATGTAATTGAGAAAGAATTATTTTACTTTGTTCACAGAGGAACACAAATAATTTTATCACTACGGGGACTAGGAGAAAGTAAACAATACTGCTCCTTTCAAGATATAGGAGGACAGGTTTATTAGAAAACTTTATTTATAGAAACATGATTCTTTTTTCCAGTTCATTAGAGATTTCCAGAAATGCAATAAATTAATAAATTCAGAGAAGCTGCAAAGACTTGTATTCAGTGGAACCTTTACACAGTGGCCAGTGACTCTTATTTCTTTAGTAACCTTTACATTTTTTTGGCTATTTATATTTAATTTTCTACATTTTAGTGGTCAAGGATTAAAAAACCCAAAATGTAAAGGAACTCAAACATTCATCCCATGATTTATGCACTCATGATCTGTCAAAGTTTAACTGGCTAGATAGTTTGCACATACAAACTCCAATAACTATTGGAAGGAAGCAAGGAACAGCTAATTAATTATAAGGAACACTGAGCTCTTAACATCTCACCCAGAGCATTTCTTAATATATTTCTCTTAGTTAATAGAGCCGTTTTAAATTTTGCTTCCCGTGTAATATTTACTTCATAACTTGCAGTCAAAATACAGAAATATCCTAGAGGCATATTAAAATACACAGTTATGTTCAAAGCATACATCTGCCTGTAACAAATTTAATTAGGTTTCTATTATATAATAAGTGGAATGGGCATGAACTGATAAATAAAGGAATGAAAAGACATCAACATATTTGAGTAAACAGAAGTACGGTCTACTGTACATTAACAGGAGTTGAATTCTTACCTTTGTTATTGTATACATCTAGATAGTTTGGTGCTGAAAAAATAGTGATTAGCGAAGGGAAGCCTGTTGTTTGGCTTTTCCTGTACATACGGTACCTAGGAAGAGAAGATATTAATTACTACCCAGTGTTGGATGGGTATTTGTCACTGACCACGTACAGTGCAAAAAACGCCGAGTACATTAGTGCTCTGGCTGTTAACAAATGCCAAGACTGAAAAACATGCACATAAGCTATTTAAAAGCCACAAGAAATAAGTATTTCTTGCAGACTTTCTCATTATAAGCATTTGACCAGGGATCTATGCTTGAAAGTTGTGTCTCTCTCTGAAATTCAGTGAGCCAGAGGTGGGGTTTTGTTATGAATTTGCTCAGTGCCCAGGACATTCCCAGACTTTCCCTCTGTGGGACTGTGGGTGAAGCAATCACCAGCAGGTGCCTTGGAAGGGTGCTGCCTTCAGCAGGGAAGTGCAGAAGTGCACATCCCCCATGACCCTCCCACTGCCTGCCCTCTCCAGGCATGGAAGCAAAGGCAAGGCCAGGGAACATGGAAGTTGGGAGAAGGGATGGGGAAACAGGGCATCTGATCCTTTCAGTGCTGTGTCTAATCTTATCCACTCTATTAGCCAG
The DNA here is from genome assembly GCA_013389925.1 of Aegithalos caudatus. Taxonomy (NCBI): domain Eukaryota; kingdom Metazoa; phylum Chordata; class Aves; order Passeriformes; family Aegithalidae; genus Aegithalos; species Aegithalos caudatus. Next base: position 186,746 of record WEIU01006580.1, on the reverse strand, counting down.
TTTATTAATGTCTGCATGTTTACATTACCTAACCTTACTGCCTCATGAAAAGTAAAAGGCTTACTGGACCAACAAATAACTAGTCAAGCATTAAACCTGCAAGTAATTGGAAAGAAAGCAACCAAAGAGTACTTAGACACAAGTGCACCAAACCCTGCTCTTTAGTCTCAGCTACAAGAAACCTAAGAATTTTGCAAACATCCATAAAAGTTGCACTGAAACTGTTGTATGGTTTCAATGCAATCTCTTCCACAAAATTTTATTTTTCACCCTTTATTGGAAAGTAATACAAGAAAAATGAAATTTCATTATCCTTGCATATTTCATGATAGGTATTTCTGGCATAGTAATAGCTTGCTTTTAATTGCATTACCATTTGGAAGTCATGACAATTCAAACATTAAGAATAGCTTTTTATATGAGTAGTGAATATTGACCTCATTCCTACAATACTGCTAATTTATCTTTTATTACTATTCAAGTTGGGTAAAGTTTCTACCTCCAAACAAACACAATAATAATAAATTATGCATGATATGCAAGGCTATTTATTCAGATTCCAATGCTTTATTAATATCTCACAAGCATTGTACATTTTAAATAAGATGAATTTTTAAAGTAATTTTTTAAAGCAGCACAAAAAATTCTACCTTTATAATGACAGTAGTTTCATGGGGAACCATCAACACAACCTGATGCTTGACCTGGACTGTTTTTTAATACAATGGCTTCAACTTCTTGAATTCATTAATGATACTCCTGCAGAAATATTTATGTGCCTACTGAGTTCTGCAATTTTTTTTCTTAAATGAAGTATAAAACCAGTAGGCCCAAAAGTTTCAGGCAGCTGAGAAAGTCCTAAAAGATGTCAGTTCTGGCTTTTGTGAGCCAAATCACTTCTCTGGCATCAAGGTAATCAGTGTGTCAAAAGACTCTGGAACATTTGCAAACCTTTTTCTGAAATGAATTTGATTTTCTTTCCATGCCTGGCATCAAAAAATTTTTGGTCATTTTGTATCACTTAAAGACACTAAGGCTAAGTAAGTGGCATATATAAGGATTCATTAAACCTTGTAAGTCACTAATAATCCTGTTAAGGACATTGTAATGCCAGTGTGTATTTTTGTAGCCTTAGTAAAAAGTGAGAGCTGTAGAATTTCTATTTTCCAGCTCATTCTCATTCATCTGCTCTTCCTTTCTGTGCTCTGTTTGGGAATGACAGGCCATCATACATAAGTATTATTATTTCCCCCTCTCCACACATACTTACCCAGCATCCTGGGCTTCATGAGCTCGGAGTATGGATAACAAGTTATTGTGCTGTAGGAATTCACATACAGCAGGGTAACTGTGGGAAAAAAAAGTGTAATAGCACCAGTTATGGCATTATCAGAAGCATCACACAGAGCTCTACCTTTCAAAAAATGTATCATAAAACCTGCATTGTTCATGAAATCAGCGCCTGCTCTCCAGGCAGATTTCTGTAGAGACAACATCACTGGCAGTGTCTTTTTTAATCCCATCCCATAACTGCTTGGACAGGAATGTTAGAAACAGTAATTCATTATATAACAACATTCAGCCTATGGCTTGTCAGAAAAAAAGGTACTTTCTTTTATTACTCTAAGATTTAATGTATTCCAAAAAAAGCGAAGGGTAATACAACCGTTGCTTGTAACAGAAAACTTCACTCACTGACTACTGTACGCAGTGGCTGCTTGTGGACACCAGAAAATCGGGTGGTTAAGTGGAAAGAGAGGGAAAGAGACAGAAAGAAGAAAGGCATATCAATCTTCAAACTGGGTATGTTTATCTTCCTGAACTTTATCTCCTTGATAAACAAATTATCTTTCCCCTTGTGAACTTAAAATCCTGTGACTTCTGAAACCCCAAAAATGCACTCACTGAATACATCTGTGCTAAATATACTGAGAAAGATTAAAAAAATTAAAAAAAAAATCTCAACTATACAAAAAACTGCTGTCCCAGGCATGATTTCACAAACCACCTTGAGAGCCCACTTGCAATCAGTTAACAGCCCCATCACTTTCTAATTTCATGCATGAAAATGATGAAGATTTACACACCCCTCTTCCCCAATCTAATGCATCATCTTCCTTTAGTTTATCCAAGAGAAATTATACTACTTGCTTCTAAACCTTCTTGGGTATTTTGAAGGTGAAATGTCATTTGTAGCTACAAACCAATGGAATGCTATATTGCTACTTCTGGACTTGAGCCACCTAGCACATATTCTCAGATGCAGGTCTGGTATTTGGAATTGCCTAAAAAGATTGCCATTAAAAACCAATTTCAATTCCCAAATTGCGTGGGGTATCGTTTTGGCAACTGCAGTGATCTCAAATGCTGATAGGCTGCCATTCAAACCACTGGCAAATGAGAAATGATTTGCATATATTTCTTTTCACAATTATTTGTGACTACATGTACACATATGGTACATTTTGTTCAGAAATTTCTACATTAACTTCTGAAAACTGGGGTCTATCACAAAAATCTAATAGACAGTTGATTATGTTCATTATCAGTACAGCTGCTCAAAATGTCTAGGCTATTTTTTTTCTCCATAGTGTTAAGTACTGCTTTTAAAGAAGATATAATGAAGTGGTAAAAAAATGCTCCTAGATAGATATGATAGGTTCTCCTTTTCATTTAAAGTACAGAAGTGGTGGGGTCTTTTATTGCTTAATTATCTTGTTCTTCATAAATCTGTGGAAAATAAGACTTCTGCTAGCAGAATTTGGCTGATTCTACAGGGCCCACACCTACAAAGGCAGAGACGTCACACGGTGCTCTATGCAAATTTACAAAAAAGGAACCTGCCTGCCTCCTTACAAGTGAATAGCACGGGACCTGCAATGTGCCACCCAGACCACTACAACCCATGAGCAGTCTATCTGGATATTTTATTTTGAAAAAGGCAAAGCAACTTGTAGGCATTTTTCTTGAGCTTTGAGCTTCTTTTTGAAGCAGGGGCTGGGGGGAAGAAGCACACATTCCATCATTTGCAGCTATTACATATGCTATCCAGCATTTCCTTAGTATCTGTTTGCTTTTGGTTAAACAATATTCCTTAACACAAAAATATGTGTCCTAAAAAGCAGGTAAAAATAAGAAGTCCTACAAAGGGCCAGCAAAAAAAGTTATCAGAAACAAACTTTTACAGAAATGACTTCTTCTTGGAAATCTTAATTAAAATTACTAACTTGCAATCAAATTCCCTACTAATTTTTCAGGAACACTCTCCTCCTTGCCCTGCTTTACAGAGCCCAGACTGCAATTCAGATGAGCCAGAAATAAAGCAGTTGGCCAAGAGGGAAAACAAACAAACAGAAATCCCCCACGCAACAGGCTTTTCCAGAGCGACCCAGCCTCCTGCCTTCATGTGTCATGCTGAATCACGGAGCAGCGGTGACTCACAGAGAAAACAAAACAGCTCTCTGCTAAGCTAGAGAGATTTTATTCTCCATGGAGTACTTGACTGTGATATTCCCTACTTGGGCATCTTCTATCATTAACATGCCTCATGCATAGTTTACTAGTTTTGAGGTCTGTTTTGCACAATTGCTGATTACTTCTGGGCAGTTTTAAAAGAGAAGCAATACTTTGCTAACATGAACCAAAATGGTAAATGTTTTCAAACTGTTTTACACCCAATAACTGGAAAAAAATAGATGGAATTAACATGATTTTTTTCATATCCCTCATCATGCCATTAAAAGAGGCATAAGCATTTCTTTCAAAAGAGAACATTCAAATTTAGTCCAAAAGCTTCTGTAACATCACATGAACATATAAAATAGGTTTCCTGCAAAATCCATTGGCCTTGCACTTGAATCTCCAAAGGCAAATGTTTTTGCTGCTGTGCTGTCCTAAGCAACTCTCAGACAATCCCTTTCCACCAGCTTTTGCTTGCTCTTAGCTGTGCTGTCTGCAGAGCTGCACTGGGAAGTAGAACAGGGAACTGCATGGGATTAGAAAAAATAAACACATCTCTTTTTGCAGAGTCATTCTTTTAAAACTGGATGCTTTCCCAGGTCTGATGAAGCACACAAGCAATTTTACCAGTACATCTGGGCAGACCATGTGAGGGCAGCAAAAAGCTTCTGGCCTGGGAGAAAGAAGAGTAGAAAAGTGGGCAAAAGAATCTGTTTAAAATGCTATTGCTAAAAAAAAAGGAAAAAACTGTGCCTCCCACCCTGAGCTGAAACACACTACAGTCTTAAAAAGCTTTCAGCAGACATTTCCTTAATCTTTGCATATGGACAAACTTAATTTGCATGTCAAGTGCACCACTGAAATCAATATGCTTGTAGGGCCAAAATTATTATTCTACCCCAGAGTATCTGTAAGGTTGAACTGTTTCACTGCTATTGAAGGCTGGCAAATGTTTCTTGAACACCTCCAGGAAGAGTGACTCCATCACCTCTCTGGGCAGTCCTTCTGACCACCCCTTCAGTGAAGAAGTTCTTCCTGGTGTCCAACATGTTTCTTATAAAAATGCCTGAGAGTTACTGTACCAATAGCTTATGAAAGAAGTGCAAAGGGTCATTGGCAAGATCAGTACAAATTGCTAAGTACAAATAAATGTTTGCTAGAAAAATTCAGGGCAAGAACTACATAATCTGGTAAACAGGAAAACTTCTTTAGTGGCTGGATCAGCTGAGCAACTGTGTGTCTGTGGGTCTAATATCACTCTGGGATAAAATAATTCCCTCTTGTTTATAATATAACACAACAATATTTTGGGTATGGATGAAAGAAAAGCTTAACACATAATAAAAGAACAATTTAAACAACCAGCACTTCATTAATAATTTCTACTTTTTAACAAAATTGCAAACATGACCATGACTACAAAGGACATACAATTTTAAACTTCAGAAAAGGAAAATGAAATCCCATCCTTATCACTTTTTGTTCTCTTTAGGTACAGAAACTTGAATATATTTTCATGAATTCTTTATATTACACAGTTAACGTCACTTTGGCATTGTGCTATTTTGACAATCCAAAGGACAAAATGCTGCTAGATGCTAAAGGTGTGCATTAAGTGTTGAGACTCAGAGCACTTCTGAAAATCAGGCTATTCTTTACATCTCTAAATGACAGGTTATGCCTATGATTTCAATATCTGACATTTTACAACTAGCCAAACCAGTTCCAAGAACTCTTACATAAAAGGACGTTTCCTGAAGAAATACTGGATCTATTTGAAATTCAATAAGCTGTATGAGAGTGACCACGTAAAAAGTGCAGTGAGAAGCTTGTCAGACTGCTGTAAGCTACAATCTTTATACTTTCTAACAGAAATGGCCCAACATTTCACAAATGGCTTTTGGCTGAATGCAGAGGATTTCATGGACTTCTGAGATGGAAGGTCCAGTTAACGTTGTGCATGCACAGTTAGAAAACCACATTACTGTTATTTTTTTCGCAGCATTTTTGTATTAGGAAATAACTTTAAGTCAGAGCAAAGTAACTTGCAACTTGTCATTATAATGAACATCTCTGATAAATAAAAGTTATTTATTAGAAATATTTCCTGCAATTGATTAGGAGATCTTAATCATCTAGAAATCCTTTCACTGATCCATGGGCACAACTGAAATCTTCCTGACTTTCATTCAAAATCTTCATTGCTATCTTTTAACTTCCCTTTCTGGAAATGACTGAAGGAACTTAAGAGATTTTATTCAGTGAAGAGTAAACACAGTTATTCTATTAACAGGCATTCCTGAAGGAGGACTGAGTAAATCAGTCTGTACTTTACAAGCTGAGCTGCCTGTTTAGGGAAATTTGTTCCTTTACTGAGGAAGTAACTAAAAAAGACAAGGAAAATTAGACATTCCGCACCGATGGATACCTTTTACACGAGGTATTATCATTAGGCAAGCAATTAGCTGTCTTCCAGGGCAACTAGGTACTTCTTTTAAAAGGAATGCTTGCCTTTATATAATCTCAGATAACATGACTCCAAGCTAGCCTTCTGACTGAATCATTAAGCAGTTATATGTCCCTCACATGTGACCTGATAATTAGCTGTCTTCTGAATATTTCCTCTTCTCCTGAAACATGCACTTTTTCTGAGTATGCGTCAGGACACAGACTAGGTCTGATACATTTTCTGGAGAAAACTGATATATATATATTAGGGAAATTTTATGGCAACTGTATGGAGCAGACCTCTGGGAAAAAAAAAACAAAAACCAAAAAACCAAAAAAAAAACCCACAAAAAAACCCAAAAAACAACAAACCCACCTAAAATCTAGAATTTTTTCCAGTATATAAACAGCTCTATATTTAAGCACAAGCCATGCCTGCCAGGCTATTCATGAGAGGAAATCACTACTACTCTCCATGTGTGCAGTGCCTGGGGAGTCTCAGGTACACACAAGCATTTGCTGCTGCTGAGAGGATGAGCAACAATTTTCCCCATCAGCCCATTTCTGCACTGATCAATTGTTTGCAGCAGTTTCCCATCCCTTTCACAATGAGCTCAACCACATCTATGGAGCACCTCCCAGACGTCACGGACCAAGCGTGGCCGTCGGACTTCCCCACTGGAGGTGGGTGCCAGCAGCCCGGGCTGCAGAGCAAACTGCTTTGCTCTTAGCTGGCCCCATGCTGCAGCAACTACAGCTCCAAGGAGGAGGCAGGAAATCTCACTTTGGAACAACAAACCATCTGCTACCTTCCTGATAACGTTACCGACAAGGAGGTTGCACCCAGTGGCTCTGTCACCTGGCTGCTGGTGGAAGCCATGGATTTACTTTTGATATGTTACTAAACAGCTGCAGTCATGTTCAAGGTGAGATTTTCTAAGAAAAGTGAAAGAGCTGGATTCCCCCCTTCTGCTGAGTTTGTTGAGAAAAGTTAGATTTATGTGCAACTAGCATGGGCTGAAGCAAAACTGCTGCACTTCAAAAAGTTCAACAACCTCTTAACATTTCAATAACATTTTCACATTTCTCCTGAACAAAAACGCATTTTTTAATTAATATTTCACTGAATACATTGCTCATTTTGCAATTTAACATCCTCCCCTGCTAGTTTTACTACTCTGGCATCCTTGTACATTGTTCTTAAATATTTTAATTTTAAAAGAAACCAAAAAACAAAAAACAAATTCCTTAAAATCCCCACACTGGCAGAGGAAAGCAGATATATCTTTCTGAAAGAATATTACAAGCACTTGTCTGCATTTCAGACATTACTAAGTCCCATTTAACAAATGTTCTTCAAATGCTGAATTTTTCTTAACAAGAATTATTCCCAAACAACAAAAAAAGTTTGATCAAACTGAGAGGGGAAAAAAGTACCTCTGTGGGGGAAATCACAGTTTTTATTTACCCTGCAGAACAATAGGTAATCAGTTTTCCAATGCTGGCATCTTTCATTAGAAATAAAGTTTTAATTTTCCAACTAGAAATGCAGTTATGTACATTTTAAAGTGACACATTCATTATGTAACTTACAAGAACAGAAATAAGCAAAATACACAGGCTTTGGTGAATAAATTTAAGTGATTTAGAGTTTTTCCAATATGGCATAACAGAAGAAATTCAAATAAAGCAATCATGAATTTTTCTCATAACAAGGCTACCCTGCAAAAACAAAAAAAAAGTCCTAATTACCTAAGCAGTGACACAAAGTTCAAGCAAACATTTATACTGAAAACCAGAACCAGTTCACCAACAGAAATCTATTCAAAGTAGTAATAATCACCTGTAGAAGTACGAGCACCCCCTGACTGTATTGTGAGTGAAGTGTTCCTGAGTCTTCTCGTTTCCAAAGTCCTCCAACGGGTCTGACCACAGGATGTCACACATAGGTCCATAGGCAGGTGGTTCCTTGAATCGATCTAACTAAGAAAAACAGGAGACAAAGAAATACTAACTTCTTTCAACTATGTATCACAGAAACATTGAAGCAAAATTACTATTTTTAAATCCATGAGCAGGTGAACAAGGGACACATAGCAATCTGTCCTTCAGCTTGAAAGCAATGGAGTTTGAGTAACAGCAAAACACTCCTTGCAAATATTGACAGGGGATAGAAGGAACAGATATAACTGAAAATTAAGAGATAGAGTGGATTCCCATTCTACATGATGGCTTTTTCCTTTTCTAATGGTTTTTGCAAGCATTCCAGTGGACAAGGGAGAATATAGTATTTCTCTATTTCATGATTTTTCAAACCTTAAAGCATTAAATCTATGTAAGTGGGGGACCTCAAGAATAGTACCTCAAAGTAGTTATTTCAAAGCAAGTTCCCATTTAGATTTATGTACATTTTGACAAAAAAAGTTGTATCTAAATATCAAGACAATATCTCTGCATCACAGCATCTTGGCCTGACACTCCTGTTGCTTCCATAACCTCAACCCTAATTAAGAAGCTAAAAACTTCTCTTTCTGGTCTTACTATGGGTATTTAAAACTTCAAATGACATAAAATCATATTGCAAATAAGATGAAGTACAGCAAAATAATAAAAATCAGTATTCTCCTGCAAGAACTCTTTAATATAAAAACACCATGTGTTATCTCAAGAATTCTTTCATATAAGAACAGCCCTTTTAAGGCAGTGTACAAATAAGGCTTGCAGTCTGAAATATTCTCTATTTTGACCAGAAAAATCAAGCAATGATTCAGTAGCTAGTAGATACCTCCTCCCCCCCAAAAAAAAAAACCAACTCAAAGAGAACTAATTGGTTTTGTAAGTTCTCAACACTCAGTTTTAATAAGAAATCTCTGTAATTTTACCTTTGCGTTCTCAACACATTCACAGCATAGCTACACCTCTTATTTCAGCCCTCTCCAATTAATGCTTATGTAATTACAATTCATTTAAATTAAACAAAAATTCATAAATATGCAAACCCAATTTCTGCTGATTGCCAAAGATAAATAAATCTGCTGGGTTGGGCAGGGGGAAGGGAAGGTGTTAATGAATCTAATCTAGAATCTGAGAGCTAAACAACTTTACCCTGCCATTATGCTGTTGCAGAGCCAGCTAATTTTTATGCAGAGTATTTTTGTTTACTAAGATAGTGAACCTTTACCTCAGAAACAAAACTTTGCATTCAGTAATTTTTAAGAGTGCAGTAAATATCTTAAGCTAATTGCTTTTAAACCAAAACATATAATTACTGGCACAATTTGGTTTTTTTTAAGCTATATTAATTTCTTAGTAGACTACAAATTAACCTCAGAATATGAATTACCTTTTACTAAGTTGAATGCTCAGAAATATATATCTATGTTTGCAAGTCTCGAACAGCAAACAAGAAACTTTTTTTTTCTGGGAACCTTAAGAATGAATGGTTTAAATATCTCTTCTTAGAAATATCAACAGAAATCTCTTCTACAAAACATGCGAATAAAAACTAAATCCTTGATAACATGCAATATAACACCAGATTCTGTGAAGAAGCTCTTTGACATTGTACTCTGAACTTGCATAAGATTTCTGAGAAACTTTTCAGAACACAGCAGTAGGACAAGCATGAATTTATTAAACCTCAATTAGACAATCTGCTGGGCACTCAAATGCAGAACTATTAAAAACATGGTGGGACCTATTGAGAACGAAGCTCTTGACTATTTAAAAAAAATACCAATTATATTCATTGCAATCATATGAGCATTTTTCATTACATCTTTGTATATTGTGAGGTTCTTCTAAGAGCTCTTTTGTATCTCCTCCAAGAAAGCACAGAACACTTAACAAGGCACAAGGAGTTGTCAGATGGTGCTTGAATTGTGCTAAAAGGTAATACCTCAAAGACTTACTTTTCTGATGTCATCTAAGGTGTTGATCTCTGGAGACAAGCCACCATGTACACACAGGAATTGTTGGTTCATCAGAGCAGCCAAGGGAAGGCAGTCGAAGGCATCCATGCAGGCATCATATACACGTTCTGAATATTTTATTTTACCTTTTAAAAATTAAGATGGTAACAGAAAACGCCATCAATATTTAAGAGGAAAAAGGAACATGCTTAATATCTCAAACTTTTTCCTCTCACTATTCTATCTGGTAGTGAGGACTGTTTCAAACTTTTGTTTCAAACAAAAATATCTTCAGGAATCCACTGCTGGAAAAAAAAAAAATCTCCTTGTTCTGAGGTGAATTTCATCATATTTTTTTTCTAAAATCCAGTAAATAAACAACTGAATATGCCATTACAGTCTGCCATTTCTACTCAATATGAAATCTGTAGAGCAAGCCTTAAAACATCTGCTGAACAGTTATCATCATTATCACTCAATATACACTCTATGAAATAGAACTTTAGCCCAGTCCCTTATAATTAATTATCTGCAGAAATGCCATTATGAAATGAACGAGGTGGTACAATGAAGCTGAAATGTTAATTTACCAATATGCATATTAAAGTCAGTAAACCATGAAGCCTTTGAGCCAATTAACATTTCCTTTATTCCCAGTGTAAAAAGGAAACACACACGGCAATAGTTTCATCTTACAGCGTCACATGGAAAAAAAAGCTTCATTGTGCAGGTAAAGGTCTACATCTAATGAGCTTTTATGTGTCACTGCATCCTTTCTTGCAACACAGAAAGGAATTCATATAAAAAGAGCATATTGAAAAGTTTAAGCCTACACACAGGGTAAATATGAAAATGCTATATATAAAGGGAAAAGAAAATACAAAATAAAAATTTCCTGTATTTTTCTCCTGCTCCATGAGATGAAGCCTTCCTAAACTAGCAGTCAGGAGCCTGTCACAGGTGCCAGGTTCTGCCTGCCAGGCTGCTGTGTGGGGCAGCAAACCCTCAGCTGCTGCAAAAAGCATCAGCAGCAGTACACATTTACCAAGAGCATCCAGGCCCAGATGGATGCACAGCAGCCCCAGGATGCTCCCACACCAGGCTGGCAAGCTCAAATGTGGAGGGGTCTAAACCCTTCCATTCCACACCACTGAGAGGTGACTGCCCTCTCAGGGAACAGGGATTACAATTTAAAATTAATGGCAGTTAACAGGAAAAGTACATGAAAAGTTATTATTACTGAACCAGTATCAAGTATTTTCAAAATAACAAATTAAGTTGCTGAAAATGGAGTTAAGAGGAGAAAGGTAAGATAAACTTACATTCTTGCTTAAATGTGAAATACTCTGTTAAATGTCTACATTCATGATTCCCACGAAGTAAAAACAGTGTTTTGGGGTAAAGGATTTTCAAGGCCCACAAGTACAGCACACACTGTGAATCAGAACAAGAAAGAAAAACAGAATTCATAATTAATGACAGAACAATTTACATTCCCCTCCATCACAAAAAAACTAGCAGAAAAAGTAAAAGTAATCCATGCAAAGCATTTATTTTCAACTGATTAACTTTATTCTTCACATACTACATTCAAACACTTTTCTGCATTTCAGCCTAGAGTGGCTGAATCTCATCCCGGTAGAGTTCTACACCTTTTGCTGAGTGGCACTCCCTGGTCAGCAGTGCACTGCCTTCAGCAGACCCAGCTCGCACACAGCAGTTGCTGTGCATCTCTAGAACGAAGCCCACATTCTACACCTGCAGGGTTGGGCAGAAACCTTCCATGGAAACAATTTCACAGGAAGACCTGCATTTCCTGCCTTAAGGAAAATTTGCCTCAGAACAATTTAACTCACACTTCAGGAAATACCTCAGCTTTCAGGACTATGCGGTTTTTACATGAAAGTGTTCATTTTTTACTTAACATCGTTCCCTAAATACAACTGGGGTAAAAAGACCCACAAACCTCTTGCTTTAAATGAAGTTACTACAAAGCTTGTATAATGCCTTTTCTCTTCCATGAAGATTTCTATTTGAGATAACATTTCATCTAGACATGTTTTTTAAGATAAAATAAAAGACTTGGTGAGGCTAAGCTCTGCTCAGACGTCTCTAAACCACCAAATTAAAAATATTCGTTTTGAAAATGAACTCACAGCTCCAAAAAGGCTGACAGAAATAATACTCACTCACCCCATGAGATGAGCCCACTTGCCAGCAAGGACACTGCTGAAGACCACAATGTCTTCTCAAAAACTAGAAAGCTAGAAAAACTGTCTGAATAGGTTTTACTCCAACCTTTCTTTGCATAGATAACTATGAACTGCAGAAATTCTGCACAAGAAACAAAAGATGCCAAAAAACCCCACTTTCATTTACAGCTACTTCCTAACACTCCCTTTGTTCCACTGGAAAAAAAATCATTTAACTTAATAATCAATAAACTGGAAATTTAGAATGTACTCTATGGTTTCAGATGAGAACAACATCAGCATTGCTGTCAACGTAATGCTTCTACATTATAGTGTGAATCCCCTTCTACAATTCAGAGTGTCTTGAAAAACAGCTGAATAATAACGTTAATCTCAACATGTAGATTTCAGCTCCCTTGTTTGCTACTCAGTAAATTTATAAGGAAAAAAAGGAAAATAAGAAGGGATTCAACATTTTAATGTTTGTGCTCGCACTATCCATAGGTAATCACACAGCAGCAGAAGTTTTATACTACTACTTGTTGCCTTGAATTTATTACATGTAAACATCTGAATGCTCTGTCTTTTATCTGTAGTTTCTGTTCTTCTGCTCAGAGGGTCTACAGACAGAGAAAAACAGCAAAAATACAGGCAGTACACTTGAGGAATTGTAACCCCTTGGCAACACACAGAAGGCTCCCAGCTCATGACAATTCTTCCACCTCCCTGGCGCAATTGTCACTGCAGGAAGCAAGAAGAGATGTCAGAATGCCAGGGAAATCATGCTAATGTAATCCAGCATGGAATTATGGTGTTAGGTCCCAGGAATCATCTGTTGTGGCCCAAAACAACAAAAAAGGGTGTGCCTGGAGAAAGTCTTCTGTCTCTGTGTAAACTCCAGCAGTCTTGGGTTTGAGGGTTTCACTCCAATGGGGCAAGAAACCTGAACTTGTCCACACCCCCAGAGCAATTCTCTCTCTTTGATGATGACTCCTTCATTCCTCCAAAAATTTCCAGAACCTTCCACTTTAAACTTACTGACCCATGCAAAAACTTGATGTAAATGTTGTGAGACGAGAAGTTAAAAATGACACACCCATCCATGCAAGAGAAGCTCAGCTTTTAAAGTCATATCCAAATTACCTTAGAGCTTTCAATCCTGCCAAAACACCTTTAGAAAAGAACAATTAGTGATTAGATGAAATGGCATATTAAAAAACTGTGGTTTACATTGCCCTCCTAACTAAGTTTTTCACTCTCCTAAAGCTCTGGCAACAATGTTTAGATGATTCCTTTAAGTTTCTCCCTTTTCAGTAGTTCAGTGAAGTAATGTTGTAATGGTAAATAAGAACTAATTGGATTTTTTTTCCCATGCAAACTAAAGAACAAATATGAGGGCAATGACTTTCATAGCTTTTCAACCTAGTGATTTACATTCAAAAACCCTTAGGTCCACACAACACATCATGAGCAAACATTCTGGTTTTGATTTTTTCCTACCCGGGCTTCACAAATCATAATTCTTACTGAAGTCAAAAGATGTATGATAAATTGCTCTTGCTGAAAATCTGAGCCTAAAATCTTCAAGTATTTTGTGATACCGCTTCCCTGTTGTAGAATTTTAAAATACCTTTCTTCCTTCAACTTGCTCATTAAGGACATTCTAAAGATCAGCTCTGCTGTAACTCTATGCAAAACGTACAGTGGGGACCTTGTGATCTAGACCTATGTATTTTTCCCTGTTTCATTTCAACCTATCAAAAATATATCTACCCATCTATAAATATATCTATATCAAAGAAGTTATGGTTCTTAACTGAAGACCCTCAAACACTTGTTTAGTGTCTTTCAGCTGTTGAAATAGAAGATATGTTAAGTCTGTAACAAAGAGGTAATCTGTCCACCTCCCAGCTCCCATAGTCAAGCTGTTTTCCTGCTGAGGTTCTGGCAGCCTCATCTTAAGGAAAAGAAAAGGTCTGTGCAATTAAACACTGTGTAAGCCAAAGGCCCACATTTTCAAAACAGATTTGCGATTTAACTCCACTGTTGCATGCTGAATTTGAGCATGTGCACAATTTCACATCTGAGCCCATCCTGGAAAGGAAAACCAAAGGCCCTGCAGCTCTTCTATGCATCTCACATTATGTGATTAAAACAAGGAGCCTTGAAAAATTATCACCATGGCCACTTGAGTACAACCACAGGAACACAGTGCTCACTTTTGGGTGCTCCAGCACTGGTAGTGCCAGGAAGAGAGAGATGCAGTTCACTGCCAGTTGTGTGGCTTTGCATGGGCTGCAAAAGATGAACTCCCCCTCCAAATGACTGACAGCACTGGGCACTCCTCCAGCAGATGAAATAAAATGTGAATAAGTGTGAGGTAATTCATGCCTGAAAGAATAATTTGAGCCACACATTGCTAAGGTCTCTACTGATGCTCTGTGACCTGTGGAACTGGCATAGTTCCAGCACTCTCTTAACACACACCTCACCTAACTACAAAAATTGCATCACTTAAGGTGCACTGAAATAATGATACCATCACAATGTCTAGCACAGATACAGCTTCCTAAAATGGAGTAACTATCCCAATGGAAACCATGTACCTTTTTAGACATGTAGCTGCATTCACGCTACTGGGATGACTGTTTATTACAGCATGATTTCAGAGACAAATAAAGACACATTGCAGAATACTAGAATATTCACAAGAGATGCAACTTATTGCCATTTCTGAACTACTATCCCTTGAGCACAAAGAAAATTCTGAACATTACTGCAAATAAAGGAAAAATCATATTGTCTTCACTACAAGTGGGATTTCAGCAAAATTGCAATATACTGTTTGCTAATGTTTAGACCACATTACTCCCATTTCAGCCTCTAAAAAGAGTATCTGAAAAAACAAACAAACAAAAAAAAAATCCAAAAAGAAGTACTTCTTTTTCAACCAAAGGTGACTAGGAAATTCTTTTTTGTAAATGTTCCTTTAATTCTTATAGCTAGCACTTTCTAAAGAGGTATTCAAGTGATGGCTCCTAACTCTCCTTTTTGGGACCTTGTGTCAAGGCCACAGCTGTTCTCTGAGAAGATGGGTCCCACAGAGAGATGGCATCAGTGCAGGGGAAGTGGTGCCATCACATGTTCTTGCCCTGCAGCCAAAAGGGCTTCTTTGCATGCTGGGGACTCACACTGGGAACAGCTGGCACAGGACCAGTCAAACTGCAAGGACAGCCCTGACACAAACAGATGTTCCAGTCTGGGAACCTAATATATAAAAATAATCTGAACTTGCTGAGTTACTGAATATTCACAGCTCTGAGGAGCACTGCCATACCAAAATGAGATCTCACAAAATGCAAATTGTTGCTATGAAGAAAGATTATTTGCTACCAGTCTACAGAAGAAAAGGGCAAGGAAATTCAGGATAATTAATGTCCTAGGATTTTCTTTGCTCTAAGAGAACTGAAAAAATTATTGACTTCACTGGTGAAATATTCCTGACCAGCCCAAATTATTTTAAATCAATCTGTTTGCCGGAGCACATTAACACACTACAGTAATAGAGGATGCCGAAAGGTGTTCATCCTTCCAATGAAGTCCTCAAAAGTTCACAGAGACTTGAGAGCTAATAAACACACAACTTCACCAGCATGAACTTCACCCACCATTTACTAAGAAATTTATTTATGTGTAATTCTTTTCTTGGGAGAGACCATTTAATTTCCTACAGTTCACTGAGTTCAGAAGCATCTCAAGTGCCAGATACGTTTTTTAATTGGTGCAAGGTCCAGTGGTCAAATTCCAGACTCACTCCAAACACCTCACTTTGTTCTTGATGGAAATAAAACCAGTTTCACCTCCTGAAATTTCAGTCTGTGTATTCAGGAGAGGAAATGTATGCATGTTCTGAACCTTAAAACGTAGCTCCAGTTTTGAACGTTTGTTCAATTCTCCATATTTTTACTCTTTCCTCTGCCAAAAATGATCACTATGTACATTATAATGGTCAAGTGACATATAAGACAGTATGCTGTTACATGGAATTGAGCAAGAACGTAATTCCAACAGTTGGTTTACATATCATTATTATTAATGCATTATAGTTGGTTTTTACTCTGTAATTTTCCTAAGACGGTGATGAGAAACAGTCTATAAGTACACTCCTCCCTACACTGCACAGCATTTGTCTGCTTTTGAAAAGAGTTTTCAGACTCAGGTAGAAAGATTAGTCATTCTCCCTTACAACCTATTCCTGCAGAACCACTTAGGCTCTAACTATTCTTTAGATTTAAAAATAGCCCTCTGTTTTGATCATTTGGGTTTATACTCTCCATGACCATAAAACTTACTTGAAAGTGAAAACTAAGGGGTTTCTTCTACTCTGGAGTCAAACCCCTGGAAGAGTGCACAAGCACAAGAGGGAAATATTATCAGTTATATAGCCAAGGAAACAAATGCATTGCATTAAATTGCATAAATTTCTTATTTTAAGTGAAGAAATGCCCAGGCTCTGCCAAAAGGTCAAATGGAAAAGAGAACGTAGATATGGAATAAAGATTCCATCTGTGCCATGAAACCTCATCTCATTCTATCTACAACTTGACATTTTTTAATTTTACCTGTTGTAACTTCTCCATCAGTCTCTCATCCTTTGACTCGTTGCTTAGAACTAATATAAAAGACACATAACACATATCCCCCTTCAAGCAGTGAAGCTAACTCTGGTAAAAATGGAGCTTGCACATGAAGAATTGAGCCCTTGGATCAAAAGCTGCATAGGGCAAGGACTGACATTTCTGCTGAGTGCCTTATACAAATACTTTTCTCTTTTTTGCTCTGAATTATCCAAATGCCTTCCACCTACATTATGCAATTTCTTTCTCTGTTCTTAATGATAATAGCTTGCATTATGTAGTACCTTTCATCCAGAAGAATCCCAAATGCTTTGCAGCCCACAGAGAAGGATTATCTCGCCCACTATCAGAACTCAGCTCGGTCTAAGCTCAATGGTGTCACTTTTACACTAGAGATCACACAGCAATCAAGGGGAATTTTTTTTAAAGCCTGTATTACTCATGATTAGTACCTTGGACCAGCTACTTAATTCTTTTGGCAAGACCACAGAACTGCAATAGTCTCCTGTCTCCACAGCGGAAAGAAGAGCCAGCATGGATGGAAGATGTGATTGGTGTGGCAGAAATATGAACTGGGGCTAGGGCTGTTTACCAGCATGACTTCCCCAGCACAAAGTACTGACAAGAGTTGGTGCCTGATCTATGTACTTAGGTCCCCTTCTCCACCAAAAACATCCTCCCCCTCTAAATGCCAAGTTGCATTCTTCACAATTTTCCTTTCCTTGTCACTACTTATTGTGCTGAGTTCGTGCCTGAATGCACAGCTCTACATCCAAGTACACTTACAAAACTGAAACTTGCCTTTCTTTTCAAAGACATTCTTTAATCAAGGTGACAGGTTGGTAAAATCAGTTATGTGACCAAAAAAAAAAAAAAAAAAGGTAGTGATTTGAGAACCTAACAGACAAAAGAAATATAAGTGACAGCTGAGATATTTCCTTGGCGCTGGCAGAAGCCAATACTGCTTGCAGTGAAAAAGCATTGTTCCTGAATGGAAAAACTGAATTCAGAATACAATTTGCTAAGTATGTATGCACAGGTTGGTAAATGAGAGATTTTAAGGGGATTATTGCCTATACATAGGCTGTTTTCTTTGTTTTATATGGCTTCCTATTTCTTTAATTGGTAATAGCCCTGGAACAGCTTTTGGTAAACTGTTGAGAAGCACTTGAAAGCAGTAGCAGAATCCACTTGTTCTATTTCTTTTATTAAAAGCCTGTGTATATAGAGGTGAAGACAAAACTTTACTCTTGCAGACACATCTTGTTTCAATCATTAGACCACAGGAGATATGAATGAGGTTATCACAAGTCAAAAATGGTAGTTCAAGACAGAGGTAATGGTAGTTCAAGACAGAGGTGCACAATGGTTAAAGTCTGTGAAGCTCTTCCTGCTCCTCCTTCCCAATCTTCCCCAAGCAATCCAGCGTGGTAATCCACAGCAGTGATTTAGCTCACAGCTCACTGTAGATCAGTCTTCAAGAAAATCATGAACTCAAGCTCAAAAAAAATCGTGATCAAAGTGCTGACTTCAGTATGAGACTAAATCCTGACTATATTGATTTTTAGCACGTGGGTGAAAGAACCTTGCAATGTTTAAGTTTTTAGAGCATCTGTACTTGGAATAGCATATTTCTACTTGAAAAATGTGCCAAAAGATTCTGTTAACACTTGAAATGAAGTTTTAAAATTAATTGATAAAGCAAAAGCAGTTTTATTGAATCTAATTTTTTAGAAACTTCTTACTTTAAACATAACACTGGCAAGATAATACACTGATCTGTTTTTCAAACACAAACTCAGCTGCTTGGTCTTATACGCTTGTATACCAATATGGCAACAGTGTACTTGTGGCATGTAGAATGAAATAGCAGTGGATGTGTTCTTACATGATGCCATCTAATCTAGTCACAGATACACAGACATGTATCATAGGATCTATATTGCTTCCAGCAGGTAATGGGCATTCTGCCCTGGCTCAGAGGGAGTTCAAGTCTGAACTTTTCATCGAAACAGTCAAGCTGTAGATCAAGAGTTCAGCAAGGGTTTCTGATTGACTGTTCAATTACTAGATCAGCTATAACAAGCAAATCTACATCAGCTTTTATTCAATAGTTGTGCACTTCATCTTGTCAGTTTGTAAAATCAAGCAATAACATAGGATAGAAGAAAACATCTAGTTTGTTTTACAAGCACTGAAAAAGAGGATTTGGGTTTGGTATTTGACTCACTTCTAGTTAAAGCTGGCAGGTTGGATAGGACACTCTTTCTTTCACAAGCCAGCTAAAGATGTCATTTGACCTCCACATTCTACAGCCTGACCTGGAGACTACACCAGGCCTCAGCACCACCAACAGGGCACTCATGCACAACTTCTCTGTGGATTCAGTGCTGCATCAAAAGCCAGAGATCATGCACTCCTGCATGCCATATCTAAACAGAACCTATTCATTCTCTCCAGCACAGCATGCTATGTGCTGGCTTTTTGTCCCATTTACCTCTCATCTAGCCCTTCCATTCTCCTAAAATTTCACATCTAGGAAACTCAGATCAAATAAAACCTAGAAGTCAAACTAAACTATGGGTCATGGGTTAAGTTTTCCTGTTATGTCTCTTTTCTAATAGCTCACGTCTACTCAGGCTATTTAGCTTTTGCAGGCTGCAGAGCATGCTGCCTTCTGTGCAATATTTAGATGGTCACCAGTTGGCACCAGTCTGTGTCAGCTTTCCAGCACAGATATAGTGGGATTTGGCTGGATTTCAAGAAACCTTTATAAAAACACCGCTAGTAATATTAACACAGCATTTGTGAAGAGGCTCAGTATTCCTGAACTAGTTAAGATATGATGGTAAAAATACATAATATGCCGCAAGTGGTTTTGTACCCAAACCCAGAAATTAAAAACTTACTTCAATGCTGAAGTACCCTCTGTCCACGTAGTCCCCCAGGAAGAGGTACCGCGTGTTGGCAGGAGAACCTCCCACTTCAAACAGTTTCATCAAGTCAAAGAACTGACCATGGATGTCTCCACAAACTAGAACAGAAGAGGAGCAATATTTAGATTCACCATGCAGAAATCATCTTAGGTACGCACAGTTCAAAGTCACCGTTTTGTAAGATGCGCTATGACAATTTTGTGCATCATTCACTACTTAAACAGCAATTGAGCACTGCCAGCTGCTCAGCAGAATCTGTTTTCTATGATAGACGTGTGTGCAAAAGGCTACCAAGTAACTAAAGGAGAGCCATCAGGTAAATCTGGTCCTTAATTATTTTTATATATATCTGTCCATTTCCGGTACTGCACCAGAGCACACAATACTGGCAACAGCAATAAGACAAACCAAAGCTGCCCTAAAAAAAANCCAAAGCTACCAAAAAAAAAAAAAAAAAAAAAAAAAAGAGAATATATTCAAGAAAGGTTACTCTTTCTTTTAAAATTACTCCTCTATTCTTCCTCTTCCAGAGGAACAGCAATGGGTTTTCCATAAAATGCAAAGCACACCTGTCCTGTGTATGTCTGCTTAAGCTGACACATTTCTGACTTCTGTTTTCTGAATGGAAAAACATCCTGCTTGCTTTCCCAAACCATGCCTTACACTGGTGTTTCACACTTTAACCTCTACCCCTTTATTTAACCTTCTATAATTATGATTTGTTCACCTTCATTGCAATAAGTAAATCTAAGAGGCTGTTTCCCTAGAAAGAGCAGCCCAAGTAAAGATGACAGACCAAGCACAAGCGACCCAAGGCCTGAGCTAGGTTGGGATGCCCCTGTCTGTGCCTTGGGAGTGAGAGTTTGGATCTGGCTCTCTTGTGAAACTGCAAACTCCCTGGTGGGTGATTTCAAGCATCTGCAGGAAGGCAGGCAATCCTTTTGGAGAACCCCATGCATGTCTATGAGTGCAGTGTCAAAATCTGCTTTGTTTCTTCTACTCAAAAGAGAATTTCCCCCACACACATCCCATTTAGGGTCAAAACTCCCATTAGGGAGTTTTTATGGCAATGATCCTTAACCAAGGTGATGTTAAAAGCCCTGACTGGTACTGAGGTCAGTTTAATCTGGCTCCTCAGTGACCCAAAAAATACACAAAAAAAATCTGATTTTGACATTCTAAGGGTGATTTTGAAGCAGCTGAATAAAATCAAGGGTCCAAGATAGGCCTTATCACGCAGCAGCAGCCCACCTTCAGTAACATTCAGATGCTCTCTTTCAGGTAATGGCCTCTGCCATCACAGATAAGCAATCCTCACATTTGTCAACATGCCATGGAGAAGCTGAAGTCACAACTCCATATAGACACAAAAGGACTATATACAACAGCTGCAATACCAAATCCAACAAACAGTGCAAAGTGTTCATATGCTATTGTCTTTCATCTCAGTCCAGTTCACATCATGGTTATATACTTGTATCACTTTTCCCTGAATGTATACACTAACAGTAAGATCCATATAGTGTCATTGCATCAAAAAACCCTAAATACCTAAAGGCCAGAAAGAACCCCCATCCAAACTAAACCAACCATCCATCTTCTGGGTACAGAAAAAACCCACTGATACCTCAGTCACTGCTTTCATAAATATTTATGTGAAATTGGTGAAAATTCATGATTCCTGGAAAGCTGACCATTCTTCTGTGATAGTAACATATTTACCCCCTAAAATAGCATATTTTATCTTATCACCACTGTGATACACTGTATAATCTTTTTACTAGTTGATTCCCCACTGTGAGTTTTAGATGACAACTTTGATGCTAAAAGCCATCAACAATTACAATTTCAACCTAAAGAATAATATCTGCCATTAATTATGCAAAATAAATACTATTTAAATCCCCAAGTGGCACAACACCACCGTTTCTCAAAAAAAAAAAAATATTTTGTAGCCCAAAGGAAATTTTTCAAAACATCTTTATTTGAACACATTAATCTACCAAACCAATAAACACTTCTTGACTGTACTCCTCTGCATGGACACTGTGGGAAGATTAAAAACACGTGTCACAGTTTGATGGCCAGGCAATCTGCTCTCCTAACTTGCAGCAGAAAAGCTTTTAGTTACATAACTGTACAGCTCTACCAATTATCGCCCACCCCCATTTGCTCCAACTGCAAAAACCTGAAGTTGAACAAGACTGAAAGATTTTAAAATGGATTTAACTTTTTCACTTAAAGCACAAAGAAACTAGACTTTTTTTTTCTTCTGGTATGCAGATGTGTGAACAGGTAAATACACTGGGCTGATTACAGAGAAACCAGAAAGGTTAGAAAGCTTTCTGCAAGGAGCTGCATGTCCCTGAATTTGTCACAAGTCAGAAGAGCAGTGCACAAATCAGTGAACAGGACAGAAATAAAAAGTGCAAAGCTCTGCAATCCCACAAGTTGCAAAAGTCTGAATTGGTCTCGAAAATGGGTACTTGATGGATATTCTAGGCACTTTGCACAGAGCAGCCTACTTATTTTATACTTAGCAATAGAAGCTGAAATGTATCCTGGAAAAACAAAACAAAACTCCCCAAAGACAGAAAGCTGAAAAGCCCAGCATTCAAAACTAACCTTGTCCATTAAAGTGGTTCCAAAAGAGAAGCTCAAAATCAGCAGGTAAAAGCAGAGGGAGGAAGACGCTCAAAATAAAAAGTTAGCATTGATATTTAATTTATTACAGTCAAATCCCAGAGTTTCTATTGGAAAACTACAATGTTACATACAGTTAATCAAATTAGTATTTTGCCTGGAATAGGATGGAATAGCTTACAGACTTTACACTTTCCAGGTTTGCATATATAGGCTTGAAATGTCCTTGCAATGTAAAACCCATATATTCATATTCTGATGAATAGCCT
This sequence comes from Aegithalos caudatus, assembly GCA_013389925.1. NCBI lineage: Eukaryota > Metazoa > Chordata > Aves > Passeriformes > Aegithalidae > Aegithalos > Aegithalos caudatus. The sequence continues at coordinate 164,251 of WEIU01006580.1, read as the reverse complement.
AATTTACAAATGAATTAAAGGGACAATTTTGCATGCATACAGTACTATGCTCCATTTAGCATTTGAAAAGAGCTGCAACTGCTTCTAAGGCTATAGTTCTGCCACCTTTCTTTTCCAACTCTAAATTCCTATGAATCTCAGATCTGGAAGATTTCCCAGGCTGAATCAGTGCTTTATCTTTCATTAGGTGGGGCAAAAGAGATCCAGCATTATATTTCCATTCATAAAGGCAGAAACATCCACCAGCCAATAACTCTGCCATAGTCTTCACGTCATGTTGCAGCTTCATATCACTAAGAAAGAACCTGCAGCACTATCCCACCAAGAGCCCACAAGAGAAATTCCATATCCACTCCATATTGCTAAGTCCACTACCTTTGTCCTTCTTGTTACAGGAAAAAGAACAATTAAAAGCACACTAGTTATTACATAATCAGGGTTACTATCTTACAAGCATTAGCATTGAATCTGTTCCTGTTACTTTTGCCAGAGACATCCTGTTTTGTTACACCTGTGCAGGCCTTCTTTTGATACAGAAGCTCTTAGTATTAAACAACACATGCTAAGAAGTATGAACATTTTATCATTAAATAATAACAAAAAAGTCCACATCACAGTAAAGCAGGAAATTCAATTTTTAAGGAAAATCTCCAGGATCAACATACTTATGGATTTAAACTAAGAACATAGGGAATGCAAAACATTATTTCTACGTGTGCAGGATTAGCATTAAAAGCAGCTGAGTTCACATTAAAAAAAAAAATCCAGAGGAGGAATTCACATACTTTCCAATATCACTGATTTCCCAAGTGCCATCAAGTCATGGCCTTTGTATATGCAATAATTCATAATAACAAAGTAATCTGACAGCAATTTTTTTCTCCCCTAAGAAGACAGCACTGCTTAATTTACCCAGTGCTTTTCAACTTCCATCGTATTCTAAAACTGCCAGCTGGACAACAACAAAACTTTTTCTACTCACTATTTCCAGGGATCAGTTCAGGCATCAAATTTGTTGGTTAAGAATTTGTCTATTTGAGTCTGCCAACATCCTACCTAAACTCTCAGGGCAGCAAGCTCCAGAACTGCACAACACACTTGAAAAGTTTCAAACATAAAGAAATTTTTAACTTATTTGAAACTAATGTCCTAATCTCCAACAAATTAATTGTTGGTAAAATCAGAAAGTTTGAGAAATAGTAGTTGTTTGTGGACTCCTTAGAAATTTATCTCTGTTGAGGATGTTTTCAAGGAAGACATGGGCCCCTTCACAAGATTCAAGTTCAGAGGACTGCCCTTGCAATTCCTGAGAAATCATGTTTCTGAGCAGCTTTTTCTACTTGTTAGGATGGGTACTTTGGTCTACTATAGACCTTAACCTATAGCAGCAGATTTTTTCTAATTTAACTGTTTATAAAATACCATTTTATTATAAAAATAGAAATTGGACATGGCGAGACAGGAGAAATGTTTTTGTCATCCTAATACAAATTATGTTTCTGATGGTTTCACTGTGAGGAACAAGCAATACTGAAACAGGAACCACTGATTTCAAGTGGTACTAGCAGTGAAGGAAATTCAAAGCTGAGCAGTGCATTTGCCAGTTTATTTATAGACGACGAAGAGGTATAACAATGATTTAGAGTGCAATGTCTACTGGCACAAATAAAAAGCCTGTGAATGCTCTCCACATACCTTCCTTCAGATAATTAAATGCTCTTCATGATGTACTAACTCAGTCCAAAGATTACTCTATATGGTTCCCCACTCCAAATGGACATAAAATTTATTTTCACACTACATTAAACACCGTCAATTCAAAAAAATTTTATCTGGAACAGTTTGGATATGCTGCACTTATTTTCTCATTTATCAGGTACATACTTAATTGGTATAACATTACAGGCTGATAGTAGAATACAATTACTTTTTCAAATGAACTTTCATTCCATGTATCGCAAGATTATATTCCTGTCTTCAAATGCCATCAGGTATTAGTAGCAGATATGTAACACTATCGCTAGCTCCAGAAGCAACATTTGCAAACTCACACATGTAAGACAATTAACAACAATCAAGCAAAGACATATTTTAAACCACTGTGTAGGGAATAATGTCCACCACTTGACAACTTGTTCTTTACATTCACTGAGCTAGGGATGTTTTTGCACTGAGTTCCAAGAGACTGTGCTTGAGCAAAGCAGCACACAATACTAAAAAACCTAAGAGAGGAAAACACCCTATTGAGTTACACTGCAGAAGGCAGACTGCAAATCCCAAAGGAGGTTGCTTTGTACAATGTTTTGGAAGCGTTTAGCTGCTTACCATTCCATTAGCCAGCACAGCTTCCAAGAGCTTACTGCTTTTCAAAGACACCTAGTACTTACAAAGCCTTACTGACAAAGAAACAATTGCACCATGTAAACCTGCACGTGTCTGAGCAGACTTGTGGCTGGTCATTCGTACAGATGTACAAAATAAGATGGTGGAGAGGCTGCATGCCCAATGAGAAGTATGTCCTAAATGTTTCTCCAGGCAAGTAGTTTGAAGGAATGAAAAGTTACGAAAGGATAAGTGAAGAAGCCAAGTGGGAAGGAGCACTTACAGTGAACACACAAAGGCAAAGCAAAATCAACTAAACCAGCTTTCATAGCTGAGTCATTGAAGACTGGGTCTCCTCAGAAAACTCATGAATATGAGGGAAAAAACTACAAGAGCTATATGCTTGAAATTGTCATGTGCTTCAAGAACAACTACTGCGTTGTTTTTGAAGGGTTCAACTATTAACCAAAAGGCTCTGACTTTCCTCAAAATTTAATAACGAAGTCACATATAAGGGTCACATGTCCTCGATGACACAATCTTACAGCTTGAGTGAGGTTTGTGTACAAGCGTCTATCTGAGGAACATTATATCCTGCCACAGCAATATGAAATGCTCAGAATGCCATTTTTAATCACTAAAGAAAGAGCAACTTTATTCCTTATTTGCTGGAGAACAACAAGGAAGAAGTACGAAACAAAAGAAGAAACTCCAGAAATTTTTATTTGTATCCACTCACTAAAGGGCAGCTCAAGACTCCAAGCATTTGGTTTTTATATACACTGCTTCAATGCCACACAGCTCTGTTCCTGTTTTTGAGCTGTTTAAAGAACTTGCAGACTTCATTACTTACTGAAATTAAGGTCAGAATCATGTAGACAGCTCACTAAGTAACTTGTCCTAAGAAAAAAACTATGAGACTCAACATAATGGGCTTTAATATAAATGTTTGTTATACTAAGTCTATTGAACAACACAGCTCTATTTCCAAAAGAAGCATGATCTCATTCATATTCATATCTGGTTATCTAACATGATTATAATAGGCTTTCATCTATCTTTTCCCTTCAATCACTGCATGCAAATTGATGAGTTTATACTACCAGAGTGAACTGGCATTAACAAAAATCTGCAATTGCGTATTTTCATAAAGAGGCCTGGTTAACCAAAGATAAATCCAGAAACCATTGACTATACAGGTACAGCAAAGGAAACCACAAATGAAGCATCAAGGCCACATTTGCCAGTGTTATTCAACTGACAACTTTCCTTCTTTGCATAGAGGAAAAAAAAAGGCAAAGGGCATCTTGGGAAAATCTGTTTTCTGTGCAACACATGAGGACACTATACTGTGTTCTGATCTGCCAACACTTGCAACTCTAGTGTCTGTAAAGATCACCCACGCTCACTACTTCTAATAGGAGTTAAGTTTTCTCCCTCCATTCCCTGAAGGCTAGAACAAATTAATGACACTTGATTTGAAGAGGCAGAGTGAAAAGGAGTAGAGAAGGGAAAACACACATCAGAAAAGACCTTCAGGACAACAGTCGTTAATATTCTCCGGTGAAGGAGGAGGCAAAAAAAACACAACCCCAAACCCTAACCCATGTAGAAGCCCTTCAAAATCTTAATCCTAAAAAAATACCTGCAGCACAAAGATTGTAAAAATAGCTCTACAGTATTCTTTTGGTGTCACAATATTATTTGCAGTGTCTCAAAACAAAATAAAAACCAGGTATGTAACCTTAGGCGGCAGAGAAGTGCCTTTGTGTATACAGGAAATACCAGAAAATGTCTCAGGAAACAGGCTCTACCAAATGCTGTAAAACCTACACTGTCAGAGAACCCCTTCTCTCCATGCCCCTACCCCAGCTGAATTTTTCAGAAGAGTTAGTTGGTACCACAGCAGTGAAGTGCTAAGTGAAAATTTTCAATTCCAAATCAAAGCTACATAATGGAGTGGTAGTAGAAAGGGGATGGGGATCTAGTGAATATCTTACAGACCTTTTTTTCCAAGATCAACAGAGGTAGGTGCTTTCATCACATATACCAGAAAGTGCTGAATTAGGTCACAGAGGGAGGAAAAAAGGTGACAGGACTAAATCAGCATTCATTCCCATATCCATCAGAGTAATAAGCAGCTCTTCCCCTGCCACCCCCCCAAGGTCAGCACTGCCCCTGAGCATCCTCCTCAGCAAATGTAAAAGCAAGTATACTATCATTATCTCCTGTTAATGCACCCTTAGGATCAGGGAGCAATTAATATTCCACAAATAACCCCATCAGAAGGATTACTTGTGAGGAAAGTGCTTCATTGGTGTTTGGGTCAGGATTTCCAGCTCATATCCTGAGATCAAGGTTATTTATAGCAAAAGGAAATTTCTCTTATCCTCAGTTTTACAGATATGAAAAACAAAGGCCCAAGGAATTTTAACAGTTTTTAAGGTCACAGGCTCAGTCAGCAGGAAGGCAGGGATAGCCTGAGAGGGAGCAATGCATCCTAACATTGCTGCATCCCATTCAACACACCAGAAGCAGACAGCCCTTTCAAGGAGGAAGGAAGATCATGGAGAAGAAGCAGGCACAGCCTGGCTTTAAACACAATGCTCCAAATTAATTCAGGGAAGGTGAAACAAGGCAAAAACGAGAAAAGGACTTTTGAAGAAGAGAAGCTCAAATAACAGGATAATTTTTTTTGCTGATGATTTCATTCAACTCTTAGGAACAGGTTTCTCTACAACCAGTATTTCTCTCAGCAGCACTAATCCCAACCCCAGCAAAGTTAAAATACAGGCACCAGTATTACATGGATACAGTGATAGTTACATAAAGCCCAAAGAAAGCCTCTGTTATTTACAGGGACTTGATGGATAGTATCCTTGTTTGCTCTTCCTACTACAGAATTTTAGAGCAGTATTACCATCACAGACTGCAATCCAATCACCTTGCAAGCAAGCAGGCAACAATGTACAAAATTTTACAGGCAGCAGTATTTGCATGTCAAAAAGAGCATCCTCCTTCCCTCAATGGAACCATTTGTCTTATCAGTGGAAAACAAACATTTTCTCACTACAAAAAACTTGCATTTGTTTACCTATCTGTAGCACTCCATCCTTCCCAGAAACAGAATGGAAAATTAAAATAATATTTCTCAAATCCCAGTGCCCTTAATTAGCAACCATCAGTATCCAGGTGGATACTTGCATGCATCCTGAGTTGGAAGAACCAGCACAATTAGCTTAAAGAAATTCAGTGAAGAGAAGCATTTGTGCTATATTCAGACCCATGAATGAAAAGAACCAGCAGCCAAGATTTACTAAACTTTTAATCTCAGTTTTTGCACCTATCTTAGTGGGCTTGAGCCCTTACTGTAATCCAGCCTTTCTGTACCATGGGTGTTCATGTGATAGTATATGGGTATAAAGTAAAGGAAAGCAAGCAATGTGCAAGTTTCTCCAGTTCTAGTATACGACACAGAAAATTACTTTTTGAAATTATAACATCTAAATGACATAACCGAAGTCTTATGCAAATCTAATTCTGGTGAAAAATGCTTAACCTCTGAGGAAAGTGTTTTCAAGAGAAAGCTCTCCAAAGTAAATTTTTGTCCTGGTAAAAGCTCAGAGAATAATTAGTTAGGAGAGTCAGTGCAAGGAGGAGTTGACCACACTGATTTCCCCTTGATGAAAATGTAAACCTAAACATGATCTTGAGTGGATGGTTAAACCCATATGCTGATTCTGAATCAACATGAATCATAGAATGGTTGGGATTAAAAGGCATATTTAAGAATACCTAGTTCCAGAAACAAACCTCTATCACTTAATGATGATTATTAAAATAAACACAAAGAGGTCATGTTGATGAACTGAACCTCTTTAATTATGTTTCTTTGTATAACCTTGTTATTAGGCACATAAATGAGTGCAAGCAAGTTAGAAATGACTCAGGGCAGCACTAGGGGTGGCAGCCAGGCACATCTGGGCTAACTCTTGCTCTGTGCCCCCCAAGCAAGCTAACCAGGCCCTCATAGAGAGGGCCTATACTAACTATATTAGGAATTGTTTTCCTAATGTCTGGCTGAAGAGGGGAAAAAGACCAAAAAGTCAGAAGAGGGGGGTGACAGAAGTATTATTTTAACAGACAGACACCAGCCATATCCCATGCAGTAAGTTATTGTGGGAGGTAAGAGAGTACTGCTAGTCAGAAACAGAGGTAAGAAGAAAAGGCCACCAACTTGCAAAGAGGTAAAAAAAAACTGCAGAAAAATTCTGTTACACTGAATTGGCATTTATGGCACTCTTCTGGTCTGTAGTCCAGATACAACCAGTAATCTCATATACAACATCCTTTCAGGTTTCTAATACAGAATTAGTAAATATATTTTTAATGATTACAGACCAGACACTCCAAGGGGAGATAAGTAAGTGTTTAATATGCTGCCTATTGTCAAACAAGATTTCAGTGGTATTTGACAAGTGAATTAAGTGTATATGAATTTGCTGGTATCTCCAGCAAAGGATCTCGACACCTTATACATTGCATTTGCAGGATAAAGGACTCTGCTGCTTGAATCTGCCTAGTCAAACAATTAATATAGATTATATCTAACACATTCCCATCAGAGCACAAAGCACAATCATGCTTGAATAAGAGATGTGCATTTCTCTGTTCCCATTCCATGCAAGTTGGGTAATGGTGATTTTTTTTAACACATATTCATGCAGGGATTGAAGAAGTTAAGCCCTTATTTCAGAAGAATTTTCCTATTTAAGTCTCTTGCTCTCTAGAATGACTCACTTTTCAGAAAGAACATTGCCTGCTTTTGGCTAAGATCAAATACATTATCAGTTTAAATCATTACAGAAAATGTTCTTTCCAACTATAATAAACTACAATACTAATCCCCAAACCAGCCATAAATTAGTTTATTCTTCTCCTGAAAAAAAAGAAAAAATCCTTTATATAATATTTTTAAAATTGCATTTATTTTCCTCATCTCTCTTTAGCATGCAGTTCCTGCAGCTTTAAATTCAGCTCACAAGTGTAAGAAAAAAGGACCATGAAAATATTCCTGTTGAAAAATGATTTGACAAAAGCCATCAGTTGAAAATGCTCACAGTATCTCTTTTACTGGAAATTCTTCATCTAGTGTGTTATTAAGCCATGTGGTGTTTGTGACTCCTCATAACCACTAAATTTCAGAGACAAATGTCACTTTTCATCACCTCTTACAGGCTGAGGTTCCATCCCATGAGGGCTGGTGACAAGCTGACCTCTGCAGTACGTGCTTCTGTTTAACAAAGCAGAGTGAAATCCAAGGAAGTGCTCAAAACCACAGACCCTTATCAAGGCAACTCCAGGAGTCTCTCTGACCAGAGTACTTCACTAGAACAATTACAAGTACTTCACTAGAACAATTAAATCATCAACCCAAACGGTGAAACATCATGGGAAGCTGAACATTCACTAAAACAAAAGCTACTACTACAAAAAAAAACAAAACCCAAACCCAAATGCCAAATGAAGAGAGTCAACTTCCCCATACAGTCAAGGCAAATGCAGTAAACCCAGCAGTGTTACTAATTTTCTTGCAACAATATTGCTGTCATTGGTGAGGAAAACAGCCAACACACAAGATGCCATTGTGTTTTTAATCAATCATGTCTGCATCTACCCTGGATTTACTGATTCTTACAGATGCTTTGATTTTACATTGTTGCTTACTGCCATCCACATATTGTCAGACAAAGTTTGGACTCCAGCACCTTGAAAAAAATAGTAACTCCACTTCAATAGATGTTCACTCCACTAATGGGTCCACTCAGATTTCCTATTCATTAATTTCTTTATTAATGTCTTATTTCCTTTGTTTTCTGTAATGAGTAGCTTAACTAACTGTCTTTTTTATAGGAGAAGAATAGTGAACCTGGCAACTTCTATATTGATGGCATTTATACTATTTTTATGCATATTTCTAGCTATTCTATTCCTTGCTTGCAAACAGGCAAGAGGCTTTATTCCCAAGAACATGCTGACTTGATTTAATGAGACCAAATCCTTTGCCCTCTTTATCCATTCCTTTATGAAGCACAGGTATCTGCTGCTGCTTCTCCCTTGTAATGGTTTCTACAACTGATCGGTCAAATGTGGCTCTAAACAGTCCAGCAGTTTTAGGGAAACAGTTCTTCTGTGGATTTGATACTGTCAAGTGAAAAACATGTACTAAGAAAAAAAAAAAGATGCTATTTGCACTTTATGGACCTTCCAGGCTGTTTGCTTCTCTTTTGGACTGCAATAACCTGGTTATTTGAAGTGACCTAAAGGCAGAAACATCTCAGGCACATAAAAATAATAAAACTCTAATGTATTCATATGTTTGTTAGAGCTTGCCTCTGCTTCACTGAAACTGTAGAAATTGCTTGGCAGTCTCTTTTTTAGCATCTTGTATCTGGCTAAGTAGTAAAAAACCCCCAACCCTCTTGGATCATAAACCTGTATTTATTGCATCTGAAAGTCTTCATGTACTCCAGAAATTTTATAACCCATATATCCATTGAAAATTTAATACAATATTCTTGTGTATCTATATTTCAAACTGAAATATTTACTACTGAACTTGGTAAAGAAGTTTCAATAAAGACCTTCAAAAGTCTGTCTACTATAAATAGACTGCTAGAACACTGAAAGCCATTTGACCAAAAGGAAAAAAAGCAGCAAATCAACAGAAGCTTCTTATAAAAAAGGAAGACATATCATTGTGACAAAAAAAAAAATTATATGAGTCAGTGCAGAGAGGACCTTATCTTCAGAAAAAACACAAGTAAGGCAATCAGGTTTTAGAAGATTGTCACCCACAAAAGAAAATAATTGTGTGTGTGTCTTTTTTGGTGACCAAGCAAAGCAGGGATATCTATGCATCACAGGAAGTACAGCTGATTAATGTGCTATGAAATAATGCATGTAGAAAAGAACAGGCTTTCAAATAATTTTCTTCCTTTTTTATGCTGTCTCGGACATCAGACAATTCTAAAAGAAAAGAAAAGAAAAA
>WEIU01006580.1:137332-154725 GCA_013389925.1 Aegithalos caudatus | reverse complement strand
AAAAAAAAAAAAAAAAAAAAAAAAACAAAAAAAACCAAAAAAAAACAAAAAAAACCAAAAAAAAAACAAACCCCCCCCCCCCCAATTCTCTTACCTGAAAAGAACACACATACATCTAGGAAATACTTGGTTTTCCACCAAAAAAAAGACAAATATATGTTAGTCCTTTTTTTAAGAATTATAAAAGTCTAAAGGACTACTTGAAGAATTAAATACATGAAAACAGTTATCTTTGTTTATTTTGAATACTTTTTCATCTTTGATTAAAGACTCACTGAAACTGGACCACATAGACAAGACCTAAAACTCTGGAAATGTTTTGACAATTTCTCTTAGAGGATCGAGGATTAGAAACTTGCCATGTATATCACTTCCATCAAGAGTGGACAACAGTTATCTCTTCCATGGAGGACTGACCAAGTACACAGCTACAAGTGATCCCAGGATCTGGGCAGGGTCTAGAAGATCCTCCTCCAATTCTGGAAGTGTCTGAGCTGTCCCTTGCAAGCTGAGCAAGGAATAATTTCCAGTCCTAAGCTTCAGCAGGAAAGGACTCAGGACTTTGTTTGAACTCTTCTCATTGATCTACTCTTTGAAACAAACAGCAGCAATAAGGGAATTGAAGGAACAAAGCCACATCAGACTTCTGCAGCCCAGCAAGGCTTCTGCACCAGGCACAAATCTTACAGGTCCAGAAATCAGTTCTCTCCTGTTTTTCCTCTTAAAATAGTTACAATGAAGTTCTACTACATACATTCATATCTCTGCTAAAAAAATCCCAAACCAACAAAACAACCCAACAACAAAACCACAAAAAAAAAAAAAAAAATCTATTTAATGCTATTTAAAATGCACATTCTTGGCAAGCTATCATCAGCAGCATAGGCAACAATAACTGTCCAATGTGATTTGCATTGCAGCAATGATTTTTAATATTACCTGTACTCCCTGTCACATAGATCTCACAGACTAGTGTCTCAGAAAAAAACACCTCCAGAAATGCTTGCAAAAGAGAACAAAATACCTAAACAAACACTTACTGCTTGTTTGTTGGGTTTTTTTTGGGGGGGGAGTAGGGGGGGTGTTGGGGTTTTTTTGTGGGTTTGGTACTCAAAGTTAGTAAATATATTTGTCTTTCTTGCCTTGCTTTAATTATACTGTCCATTTGGGCACAGAAGATGATATTGTGAAGCGCCAAAAGCCTCACACCTTTGGAAAGGCATTACAAGATAGTGTCATTGAGAACTGGACTAACCCTGTCATCCCTCTGTAGATCATTCATAATAATAATTTGTGGGATTATTTCACACCTGACTAGCCAAAATGCCTCTCTATACTGAGGTCCTGTCTTTAACAGAGGTTTTTATTTGCCACCTACAAGAACAATATTCTGTGAAGTTCCTTTTGAAGTAAAAGGGTAAGAACCATCACATAAGATCATTTTCAGTGGACTGCAGCACTGCTGTAGTTTTCAAGGCAGCCCTTGAACATGGATGCTCTAATTATCTAAGCTCATTAACTAGAAAGATATAAATCATCATTACAGCAGGAAACAGAGTGCAACATTTAAAACTCAATTAGCAACAATGCAAGTAAGTGGTAGGCTGCAAAACCTGGCTTTTCTGTCAAATCTAAAAATTGAATAGAAGAATCAGCACCTGCCTCTTTTGCTACTTAAGTGCTGGGCAATCAAGAGATATGTCTCTGTTGTAAATGGCAACAGTAAAAAGAGTTTATTCGGTAACTAAAAGGCCATTTCTATTCCTTGTACTTTCACTTTAATTTTTATAATTCTTATATATAATTCTAATTTATGCATCTACAGTACTCTAATACTCATTATTGGCTGATGCAGTTTTTGAGCTGCTGACCATTATTAACTCATTTTGTTGGCATTTGTAAAAATAGAAAGCTATTTAATATTAAAAGTGTATGTTGGTTTTAAAATACATCGATTCAGTACACTTCTAGAAACTGAAAATCCACATTTTTCAGCTGCTGATGGATATGTTCCTCAAACCAGAGAAATGGAGTGTCAAGAGAGGAGGAAAGCACAAGGTGTAAGAGGAACAATTTCTAAGCTGCAAGAGGTCACTTTACCTGTTCTTCAAATTCCCTTCACAAACAAAGTGACCATTCGACAAAAAAGAATAGTAATTTTTTGCATTCAGGAGGAAACAAAAAAGGCTGTATTTTTCTTCAAAGACCATGTGTATCCCGAGCAAAATATGTATTAAATAGCGCAAATAAAAAGGTTTGTTTCTGCTACCTGGTTAGGTAATCATTACAGGATAAAAAGAGGAAAAATATATTGATTTAATCACGGTTTAGCTGTCTTTTGTTGGCCTGACTCTTTAGGAATGGACACGGGTTCAGTGTGACAAATGAAGACCCCACAAGAAATTATATAAAGAGCAATACTAAGGGAAAAAATAAGATCATGCAAATACATCTATAAATTTTTGAAATTAAGTATAGGCACAGTGTTAAAATTGTTCTGAATATATCCCTTATAACTGTGATTTCCTACTTTAGCTTTGCTCTTCCCCCTGTGCTTCGTTTCACCCATTTTTCAGTATGTCAGAACAAAGACAGCAGAGCTACAGCAGGAGAGAAGGAAGGGAGCACAGTTTTCTAGGCTGTTGCTTGTCCTGACACCGGGACTGCATCAAAATCTGTGACATACAGAATTGATTCCCAGTCTCAATGCCAGAACAAGTTCACACTTAACTGAAGGGCCAAGAAAAAATGAAGTACAGGTGAGAAAAAAAAATTCCTGAACAGAATTTTGAGACAACAGCTGTCATCTAATAACCTACCACTGTATTTTATTTTTTAAATTACGTAAGCCAGAAAAAAACTGCCTTTCTGAAAGGAATGAGTAAACAAAATCAGTGCATACTCAAAGTCAGAATTAAGTTTCATGTTTAGTTCAAGGCATTTTTTTTACAGGAAATGGGTTCTCTATAATCATCAGTCTAATGCTACTCATGTACATGAGTCATATACAGATTTTGCATCCCAGACAAAAATTCTCCCCCATTGCTACTGTATTATTAGACAGATACTAATTTCAACAGAAAACAAAACAAAAAGAGAAGTATGTTGCTGTTTTCAGTGAAAACCGTCAGGAAAAAAAGGTGAAAAATAGCAGGTTCCCAACACAGAAAAAATGCATATGAGGCTGCAAAACAGTCCAGTAATTTGTAGTAACTCTGTAGTAACTCTGCTGAGTCCTCTAATTTTTATACTTTATTTATCAAGAAAAGCTGCGTCTGATTTGGTAAAGAAAGCTGACTCTGATTTGGTATGAATCAAGCATCTGTGTAAGAGTCACAATCAAGGCCTCCTCATCATGCATCCCCTCTTGCACTGGATTGACACTGCAGCACTGCAGGTGACATGCTCATGGTGGCACTGCAATGACTGGTGTGGAGCCAGGTCAGCCTGCCTTGTGCTGCTGGGCTGAGCAAGGACCAGAATGGATGGCCAGGAGACTCAGGAACTGCTGAAAAACAACTGATGCCTACAGCAGGTGGTATTCCTTTCCATGTCTATCTACATCTCCTTTTTTTTTGTTTAAGAGAATTTTAAAAAAAACTTCTTCAGAAAAACTTTGTGCTGTTAGTTAATCAATTCATAATATTCACAATGCAAAATGGCTGTCAAACAGTAGGTGGCTAGTCTGCAATAAAGTAAGGCAGTATCTGCTGGCTGCACATCAAATTCATTTTTAAGGATTGTGAAGGGCAGTGTCTGTATAATGCAGGGGTAGATACCATGCTACACTCAGGAGCCCATTTACACTAGCCACTAAATGGAGAAGGTATACAGCCTAGAACACAACACACTCAGCCATCACTTCAGAAACTCATGCAAACACTTTTCCCTCTCAATTCAGCTTTATTTGATTTTTCCATTCAAACCTAATTCTGCTTCTGCTTCTCTGCACCTCCAGGGGAAGCAGTTCCTGCTGTATTAGGTTTAGAGAGGGCATGCTTGATGTTAATACTGCATGGGAATACATCAGATAGAGACATTATTAGAAAAGGATTTACAGCATTTCCATTTGAAAACAATGTAAACCAGAAATTACTAAATCTAAACAAAACCTGTTTGCAAGATGCCTTGACATGAACAAGAACTAAGGAAAACATCCTGAGTACTATTTTTACAATTACCAAGAAGTGTCGTTAGATCATTTTCCTTCATCTCACCTGTTCATCTCAAGGGTTTACCTTTAGCAAGGTGACAGCAAAAGGAAGAGGAAAAAAATCCACTTCCTCCAAGCCTACAGTCAAGTTTTTCTCAGAAAGCTGAAGCTCAAAATGAAGCTCAAAACAATCTATTGCATAGCACAATAATTTTAGAACAGCATTATATTTAATTTAGACTAGTAACAATTACAGCAGGTATGACTAAAACCCCCAGAAGGACCTGTTATACTGGAAGAAACATCATCTTATAGATTTCAAATAAAGGAAATGAAAGACCCATATGGTAAAACTTTACTTTCATACAGTAAAGATTTAACATCATCAGTGGCATAATCCACACAGGATTAAGTATGAACCAAGATGAGCTGTCACAAACTGAAGACAGAGCAAGAGACTGTACAACTAAATGGAGAGTTTGGAGGAGGTAACACGCTCCTCCTGCTCCCATCTCCTTTGTCCTGTCAGTGCCTCTCAGATACTGGAATCCATTAATGGATCAAAGCCATATTAGAAATTAACAGCAGCTGGCCAGCAGGAATAGGAAATCTCCCCCAAAAACAAGGTAAATTCACCCACCTGAAGCTCCAACAGGTAGGAAGAAAAAAGTTTCCAGGTGGGAGCTTTCACTTACAGGCAAGTAGTGCACACTGAAGGAGGCACCTGTCTCGAGTGTGTGGTGGTGGGGATGTTTTGGTTTTGCCTACCCCGATGCTTGCTATTGGAGAACACACACAAGTTTAAGCAAACAGTCCAGAGCAGACTGCCAGCAAACTGACAAGCCCCAAACAAGCATATAAGCAATGACTGGAGAGGAATCATTCCCCCAGGTCTTACGAAATACTACCCCAGCAACACCAACTCTGTGGAAATCTGGACAGTGTTACTGAATGGTATGTTGCTCATGCAGCTCATGTTGCTCTCCCACAAAAAATCTCTTATTGCACACTCTAAGATGGAGAAGAATCCCATTAGCATTTCTATTAAAAGGGCTTTGAAACCAAATCCTGGAGTTAACAAGCATGAAACAACCACAAAACACATCTAAAAAGCTTTTGGGTTCCCAGGAGGGTTTTGGCTTTTTTTCCTTTGCTACTTTCCTTAACAGCAAATCAAATAATAATAACAAATGGTTCTGATAATTAAATGCCTCCACATGTTACTGGAGGCGTTCATTTCATTGCACTTACACAGAAGTACAATAACTGTATGGTATGCTGCAGAAGAGTTTATTCTTCAAGAGTACTCTTCATGTACTTCCTCAGGAAAGAAGATTATTAACTCACCAGATGCAACAGATACTGACATTTCACCATTATCAGGATCAAGCCAAAACACAACATAATACAAATTACTATATACTAACCTAAACTCCTACATTAAAGAAAAAACCCAAGAAAAAACCCAGAGCTATAAATTAAAAGACCTATTCCTCACCTGATATTTCCTAACTATATATCCCTAGAAATGTAAAGGAATTTCAGCAATATCTTTTTCACTTCAAAGACTTAACTCATATCTTTATGTATTAACTTCTGCTTGGACTCAGAAAGAGGACTAGGTAGGTTATGTTGGCTTTCCAAAACAAAAGCTAGAAGATGTAAAAAAAGTGACAAAAGACAGCATGTTGCCTAATGACTCTTAACAGAGGACTAGGCAGGCTACTGCAAAGGACAAAAAAAGTCTAAGTACGAAAGCAAACATTTCTTCTTCCATACTGTTAGTGTAAAGAAAGCGCCTGTGATTTTATGATACTGAGTCATAAGAGGAGAAAATAACTTTCAAGACAGAGCCTAGAAAAGTGCAATGACTCTGAAAACCTCATAAAACTAATAAAAATGTTTCAAAAAATCAGTACTCATCTTCTTACCACTCTTAATTACTCATAACCACTGTTGCTAAATAGTAAGTAATCTTATACTGGAATTTGTCCTCTGTTTTTCCCTTACTGAACTGACTTAACAAATTATATACCAGATCTGTAATTTACTTCACGGGTTTTAGAACGCTGACTGCCTTTGCACCTTTGACAATGTTGCATCTTTCTGACTCATGGTGATACAGTAAAACAAGAAGAAATGAATCTGTATCTCCTTCAAATAAGCTCCTTGCAATTCATTCTCCCAAAACATAATAGAAAGGTTTGTAACCCCAGTGGGAGGCTGGGTTAATAGCACTACTTTTCCCACATGGGAACAGCAGCTATAAGAACATGCGCACCAGCATACTCAAAACATGCAGTTATTAGTTTGAATAAGATACCAAAGTGTTAAAATATCTTAATGGGGGAAAAAATAATTTCACTTTGATACTGAATGAACTACAGTGAAGACACCTCTTTTTTTTTTTTTTTTTTTTTTTTTCTTTTTTTTTTTTTTTTTTTTTTTTTTTTTTTTTTTTTTTTTTTTTTTTTTTAACTACCAAATTGATAGCATCCTCTTCTGGCACAAATTGTTGTTATTAGTCACAGAAGCTTTTTTTAAGATTTATTTATTAAGTCAAGTTTCTCCAGCCAAGAAATCACAGGCATGTAACCTCATCAGCATGAAGAACAGATGGACATTCCCAACAGGGTCTCCTATTCCCCTCCAAGCCCAGCCTCCTCCTCCCAGCATGCTCAATATTCTTAAGTGATGGGATGGAGGTTTGGCTGCCAGCACTAGTACCCATGTGCCAATTTGCAGAGTGCCCACTTGAGTTACCTGGCCCACTCAGTCATGTTGCAGGAGCCAAATATCAGTGACTTACAGGAGGTTCAGGCTCCTCTCATTTTCCGCTGACAAAGCACTCCTGTTCCTTCACTGATATGTATTGCCAAGAGACAAGAGTAAATAAAAGTAATGCAACTAAGGTTGCATTGGAGGTATACTAGTCTTTTAGTATACCTCCAGTGGCATAAACTACAGTTTTCCATACAATAAGAGTTCAACCTCCTAAGTACACCATCAGTTTTGAAAAGGAAATCCTACTAAATTAAATCAATAGCTCTTAGACACTTCTGTTTTCTTAATTATGCTCCATCTTCAGTGAAACCCTGTAAATCAGGCAGAAGCACCAACTCCCACCAGCACCTACAACTGGAAGACTTTACAAGAACAGACTTGTGCTTCTAAATTTTCAATATACTGGAGCAAATTTACTTTCAAGATTTGTTGTTCTTCAACAGGCCCTTTTCTCACCATATTTCAGAGATATTTAGAGATTTTTTAAAATTATTTTTTCAGAATCTTCCTACAGTTCCATCTTTATACTGCAATATGAAACCACAAAAGAAACCACCAAGAATTCTGGCTCATGTGTTAATTAAAAAAAAACCAAAAAACAACAACAACAACTTAAAACCATCATGTGGCTACTTCTACCCTAATGTTGCTTTATAAAGCCCTCAGAGGGCTTAACTAAAGACCAAGGACTTTCCAGTGATACCACAGTATGGGAAGATATCATGTATGCACTGAGAACAGTTCAGTTAACTGTGCCTCTCATCATAGACAGGGAACTTTATTTCCAATTCCAAGTTGACCTTTTATTGTTATTAATAGGTGACCACTTATTTTTGTACCATCACTGGCTTTTAAAGAAAAGAAGTCATTATTCCTCTGGCTTTTTCTCCTCAATCTTTTCAGCATGCACTGTTTTACTGCTTTTGCATCCTTCATCCTTGGACACTTCAGGTGTACTTGTTTTTGTTGAATTTCAACTTGAATACAATCAGAATTAGGTTCACTATTCCAGAAAAGTTTAACCAGGGCTTCTAACCACAAATGGATGAAAAACAGAGCAACACTTGGCTGTGTTTATTAGAAATGTCTTCTCAGACAAGACAAAATTTATCTTTTTCACACTTACAGCCTTCTGCCATTACTGTGAAAGCCAGGACTTTCTCCTCCACAGACAAGATGATGAGCGGGATGCTAACAACAGAAACATTCAGCTTTGTGAACAAAACTAAGAACTCCATCCCATTTTTACTACTGCAACCTTTAATGTATTCCAGTTCTTCCCTTATTTCCAGTCCTCTATTTGACAGTGCCTCCCACAGAGTGTCCTCAGCAGAATTTATTAGCACATGCCCACTCTCTTATGCCAAGATAATAATGAAAATATTATATACAATTTGCCTCCTGATGAAGCTCCTAGCCTTCTGGAAAGTGGCACTTCCTTCAACAGGGCTCAGGGCACCTCATCTTAGCATTGCAAGGTTGGCAGAGTTTTGGTGAGTGACCACAAGGTTTCCCTGCAGCTGGTGACCACAGTAATGACTCCACTTCTCAAATGCTGAGTCTACACCAAAGCTCTCATGCAGGCCTAGAAAAAACTGACTGCAATATTACAAAGGGAGTATCTTCACTCTAAATTATGGTATCCTGTCATACTCTCCTGGAATGGAATGTTATGCCCAGTACTATGCTCCAGCTCTGAAGGATGTGATCGTATGTTGCTGTTGTGCTTCCTCAGAGCTGACCTGCACACAGACCAGCAGCTGCACTTGCATGTGGAGAGAATGAGGCAGAAAACTCTAGAGAATATAATCTATCACCCATTATGCCTGCTCACTTTTCCTGCACGGCTTTCCTCTTCTTTCTGATTAACCTCTATGCTACCCCCCTGGTACATGTCGCAAGGGCAATCATTTCACACTTAGTGAGAATGCTGCAGCCAGCTTTGTAACAGACCACCCTGATAGCCAAACTCATACTTCAAGACCTTTCTCCATAACCCTGCAATCTGTGATCAACATTGTCCTCAGCATCTTGTCTTTAATTAAGATGCCACCTGTGTCCAAACAACAACAGAAAAATGAGATCACACAACTACGTTCGCTGAAAGTGGACAATGCAATTGTCAGTGCGAAACTGCTGCACTATGCTCCCCTCAATGCTTAAACAAGGACATAAGAAAAGGTCTGAGAAGACATAGCATCATATCAGTTTTGAAACTCTAGGTAAGAAACCTCTAGTTCACACAGCTATTCAGAAGACACAAAGGTGGATAATCTCCTAAGGTTACCATTAAAAAAGTTCTATGCACAGCAATCCTAAATCACTAGCGGGACCAGCCCAGGTAATCTCAGTGGTCCTTTCTAATCTCAGCTGTTCTGTGGCAACATGAGAGCAGGATGCTCTAAATATCTTATAAATACCTAAAATTTTGCCTCTCCATGTCCCCTCCTCCCATTTGCTCTAGAAACATAGCACAGCTGTGACACCTCAGAGGCATAAGAACCAGCAGCCACAGGCCTTCTAACTACTGACCATCAGTCCCTTTGTTTTGGAAACAGCATTGTACTGCCAACATAGCTTTGGCTCAATAACAAGTTTTACTAGCTGTGGTGCTACAGACTCAGTACCATACATACAAGTAATAAAAAAAAAAAAATCAAAGCAAGTCTCAGGAAAACTTTGGCAGCACCTGTTAATTCCAGTGAACCACAGCAGCTACAATGAAGCAGAATAAAGGAACTCCTTTTTTTCTTATCTGCCTGCCAGATACCTGCTCCCAGAAAATACTAACAGCTTGCTTTACCTCAAAAACACACAAAATTATTAATTCTACCTTGAAGACCAGCAAGGTTTCAAAGATGCACTAACAGCACCCCCTTACCAGTAGGACAAAGCTCCTACACAAAGGTCTGCATCTGGTTGGTTGCATGTGGTTCATTAGAATGACCAAAGTTCAGCTGGCAAAAGTCCAGACAGACAGCAAAAGCCACATCCTCCTTCCAAACACCTTGCAAGGTGGTTTCCTAATTGCACACTGCTGCAATGTCTTGGGGCCTCTTTTAATATCTGCAGAGAAAAGGACTTTGTCATCCCAAATGTTTGCAACCCATATGCTCTAGATCATCCCAGGTTTGATGCATACTCTGCTCCTGTCAATCAGCAGTTATCACATGGGAGAGGCTTTGCCCAGACAGATGACTACAATTCTCGAAGCTGGTTGACCCTTTTACCCTTATTTCTGTTTGGTGCAACTTCAGACAAGAGACATTGCTGCTTACAGTATTGCCAAAGCTGCTGGTCAAGTTCATATGATGTTCAACCAGGAAAAGCGCTGGACTCTGCACTGGGATGGGGGAACCCTGCATGTACAGCCTGGGGAATGAAATGCTGGAAAGCAACGCTGTGGAAAGGGACCTGAGGGTCCTGCTTAACTGAAAGCTGACTATGAATCAGCAGAGCCTTTGCAGCTAAGGGGGCCAACCATGTCTGGGTTGGGTCTAGGCACAGCATCTCCAGCCAGGCCTAAAATTGTGTTGGGGGAAGTTTAAGCTGGATATTAGAAAAAGGTTTTTCACCCAGAGGGCATTTGGGCAGTGGAAAGGCTCCCCAGGGCAGTGGGCACAGCACCAGCCTGACAGAGTTCTTCAGTAAGCATTTGGACAGTGCTCTCAGGCACATGGTGTGACTCCTGGGGATGGTCCTGTGCAGGGCCAGAAGCTGAACTGGATCCTTCAAGATCTCTTCCAATTCAGCATATTCTGTGATTCTGTGATTCCCCAGCACATCAGCCATCTGGCATGACACAGCCACCACACACAAACAGGGCAAACTTGGCACAGCATCTAAGTACTTCCCCTGGCAAAGGAGAGCACTGTTCACCAGCAATGATCTGTTACCTATTTGACAAAAGCAGCAGCTACATATCCCTGAATAAGCCACCTCCAAAGGTGACTCAAGGGAGGAATTATAGGTTGGGTTGTTTTTCATAATGTTGACACCCAGGCACAGAATTTCCAACTCTATCTTCAACCCCACACTGTATGAAACCACCCCACAGCACACAATTTCTCTGCAGCAGTAAGCACCACAGGCCACCCACCCACATCGAGTTGATGGTTTAGATGCAGTTTAACCTTTCTAGAAAGAAGCTTGCACTAAATACAAAAATTTACAAGAGGCACTGGCTCCATACTATTTAGCACAAAGACATTACCATATTCTTGTCAAAAATCCAAACATTTCCCATAGCTAACACAATGCTCAAAAACCCCTCACCTCTCTCTGTACCAGGTAATGGGCATCCTGCCCTGGCAACGCACTACTGGTATTCTGGGGCTCACCCTGTAACCTCAACTAGACACCTAGGATCTAGGTTGTGCTCCTCAAAGAATGCACTAGCAATGACCAATCAAGTGCTTGTATGGTTCTTAGATACTTTTCCAAGAACAGCATGTTTAATTGTTTTCAGTTTCAAGAGACTAGTCATAAATATTTGGTGTACATATCCAAATGCAATAACACAGTGTGCACTAGCAATTAAGATGAGAGTGATGTAAAACAATATTCTGAGAAGAGCAAATTTATTTTTTTCCATCACATTCAGAAAATCCCTCAGGTCACTTTCATATACATAGATGCATTTTGTTGAGACAGATCACTGTTAGCTTCCACAATAGTCCCTTTCTTTAAAATTCCTTGATTCCCCTCAATCTTGTTTGCAAACACTCAATGACCCTACAGAAATGTAATGTATCTGGATGCAAGTTCAGTAATAGCCTCTTGAAAAAAAAAAAAGTTTGCTTAAAGATGGACATTAAAATTGCGAGACTAAATTATGCACTGTCAGTCATTCCAGTAGCCTCCTGCTGTGGTAGGTGTCTGAGATAAAGAGCTGGAACTAATTTGTCCTTTTAATTCCATTTTTAAGATCTCTGTAATCTCCATATCCAGTTCTTCGACCTTCTGTGGCTGTACCAGCTATACCAGCCAACCTTGCAAAAGCTGCCTTACATATCTGTAGAAAAAAAATGGTTATAAGGTCCATACACTATAATCTTGACATAATTTTCATGATACTGCCTATATTGAAACTCTAGACCTAAAATCTGATTGAGACAGTGGAAATATTTGTAAATCCAAAATTGGCAAAAATCATGGTCAAGGTGTTTAAAACAGATTTTCTAGAAAACATTAAATTGAGCTATTACATATATGCTAGATATGTCTTTCTGCTGGCTTTATATTACAGCATATTTATCCTTCTCTTTAATGTAATAATCCCAAAGCAGAGTCTCCTCTTCTGTGATATGGGTAGCATCACAGACTACTAGAGTCTCAGAGCTGAACCTGAAAAAATTGCATAACTATTTGTCCTGGTTTCAGCTGGGACAGAGTTAGTTTTTTTTCTTAGTAGCTGGTATAGTGCTGTATTTGAATTTAGTGTGAGAATAATGTTGGTAACTGCACCAAAATTTGACGAGTAATGTAGTACAAAAAGTGTTTTGCTCCAAATGCTGTTTAGCTCAAATTCTTATCCTGATTACTTAGCACCAAAAAGGACCTTCTCCTCCCCAGCATACACCAACAGAGGGGACAGGAGTTAGTGGAAGAGATTGATTCTGGAAGCAGAAATTGTCTTTTATTTACTAGATGACTGCAGAGAGCTTGGCAATATGCTACTGCAATCTGATTAGCATGGCTCACTCCTTCTTCTATTAAATAATAATTTACAATAACAAACCCTCCGATGACAGAGATTAAAATAATTCAATATTACAGTAGATTCAGGTGGTACTAAACACATGACCCAATTTTATTCTTAGAAGAGATTTTGTGATAAGTTATGTGACCATCAGGAGTCTCCTTTGAATTCTCTGCTCTCTGTCAGTGGTGTGTACTCCTCACATCAGGGTCAGTAACCCCTGTTGCCTCACCCCCATTTCAGCTATCTCACTGACACAGTGACACACAAACACCTAGCAATAACCTTCCTCTGCAGTGGATATAGAGATAAAATGAAGCCCACTCATGATCCCAAGCCCTCCCCTTTGCACACAGCCAGAGGCTGGGCACTGCAGAGCCCCAGTGCCAAAGATAAAGGTCTGCTCAAAAGAAAAACTGATCACCCCACCCCAGTGCATGCACCAAAAGCCCCCAAGAGAGATGCTTGTGTTTCAATGCTGCACTCCGCCCCCACGGCCACCCTGCCTTTTGCCAGTCACAGCCAGATAAATTGGCCACCACCAGCAAAGCTTTGACAAGAATCCCGTGTATCCCACCAATGGATACCATAGAGGGCCCCAGGTTAAATCTGGGAAGAAAATAAATACTGGTACCTGCTCTCTCAAATGTTTCAGTATAGAAAAAAGAAAAAGTCTTACTCTAAACAAGATAACAAAAACTCGGATTTCTTTCTGACAGTCTCATATATTCATGGACAAAAGGATACATAAAAGAAAAATATTAAAAAATGCCTCAAGTAGAAGGCAACAC
The DNA here is from genome assembly GCA_013389925.1 of Aegithalos caudatus. Taxonomy (NCBI): domain Eukaryota; kingdom Metazoa; phylum Chordata; class Aves; order Passeriformes; family Aegithalidae; genus Aegithalos; species Aegithalos caudatus. The sequence continues at coordinate 141,296 of WEIU01006580.1, read as the reverse complement.
ATACTTATAGATTAATTATAGTCTTTCCACCATCAGCTGCTTGAAAAGGAGAACTGCATAGATCAAAGCACTCTGCTATACACCAGAATTTTATTGCTGCCAAGAGAATTAATTCAAAAGGAAAATGACCCCACTCATCTTAAATTTTAGGATAGAATAACCATTAATCTTAATTTTCATCATGAAATTCTCTCCAGCCAGGGATGGTGTTAGATATATTCCTTCTTTGTTTCACTCCTAGTTGAGTGTCCATCTGCTGCCAGGCTTCCACCAAACCTACTTGTTATGGAAATATTAAATTAATGCTTGCCTGCATTTCTAGCCTATTTTCTGATATGCAAACCCATCCCTCCTCTCAGACAGGACACTGTAAGCCCCCTGAGGGAAAGCATGATGCAGATGTGCTGAAGGAGATGAAAGAAGCAGCTTATGCAAGCAAGCCCGAATTTCTTACTCAGAGGCTTTCAAGTTATACTTGTATGTCTGCTAAAGAGAAAGGAAATTTTCTCAAAGGCTAAAGAAAAAGATGCTCCCACATTGAGAAAGAAACAACCACCATTTTGATACAAGGCACAGTTACATTATCTGCAGGAAATTTAGCCATTTAGATTACAACAGATACGGCAGGAAAGAAATCCCTCACATCTGACTTCAGAAAATGACTGGATTCTGCCTTCAGGGAAGAGAAGAAAGCAAAACCAGCAAGATTTACAGGGTTTGCTCTAAGACCAGGAACAGAGGTACTCCTTCTACATCTACTTGCTGATGCTCAGCAAGCCACATATTTATGGTTTATCACAGAGTAGGAGGCATGAGTTTTAAAAGCAGCTGTCCTTCCCCACTGTACTCTTTAGCAAATCAATGGGTAAAAGCAGCGTATTAGCCTCAAGCACAATTATATATTTAAAATTCCTTCTCACCTGCTGCTATTCAAGTATTGCTTTGTGTTCCCCAAGAAATAATCCAGTAAATTATATCCTGCCCCAGTTTGGCCTGTAACCATTTTTCATCTGTTAATTCTGGGTTATTCCTGTTCTGCTTTTAAGGCAAGCTCAGGCAGCAGATTGTCCTGCATGGTCTGGCACCATTAGATTGCACTCTGCAATTCTGCATTTCACTCTCCTGGAGAGAACCATCTGGTCTACAGATTTTAGATGCTGACCACCTGAGTGGAAGCAACTTCATTAAAAATTTAAGACAAAAAAAAAAAAAAGGTACTTCTGCACAGTACTTCTATTCATTTAGGATGCACCTGTAGAACAAATACACACTCTGTTTTTAATACATTACATATACACTTTCTTGTTACTATAGTATTTAGGAATGAAGGAGTTCTTGTGTTTTTTTTTATTTTGGTTCAATTTACTATATTTTTTTACAGTGCTTTAGACTTATGCAGAAATTTGATGAATCTTTTCATATCAAGACCACTAACTTCTTATTGGAGCAGATAGAAAATATACATATGAACACTCAAAATTAATTTAGAGTTCCTAAGGTATAGTCATTAGTGAAGTCTGAACAAATAAACAATATTTGTATTAAAGAGAAGGAATTAACATGGGATTTTTTTTTTCAGTTGAGAAGCATAAACTGCATATAAAAATTATGCTCTGAGCTGGGAAGTGCCTCACTAATCTTGTCAGAATGTATGAATGGGGAGCTTTTCAAAACCTTTTAACATCTGTCTGGTTCTGTCCCTTGTAAATCCTTACCATTTCAGTAGGATGAGACAGACCTAGGCAGACTACTTTCTAAAAGCCTTTGGCTACAGACAGCCGACTGCACACATTACTATACACAAATCCTTAGGGTGGCATTAAAAAAAAAAAAAATAGAGTACAAGGAAATTAACTCAGTTCTCATATCCTACCATTTGCTGGGATATTGTTTCCTAGAAGTTCACAATCCATTTCAATTTAACTTTTTAACCCCAAAATCTTCTGTTTTCTGGAAAGCTGCCCTTGTAATTTGTATTGTTTGTCTGACATTGTGTTCCTTTGAATAGTAAATAAGCAAACTACATATTTCATCCATATCCCTTTGTCTTCACAGAGAGGACAGCTCCTCACATAACCTTTCTGACAAGCACCAAATTAGCATACGTTTTCAAAGAATAAAGTCCCAAACCTCCACATGCTTCAAGAGAATACAAATTACCACCTAATTTTCCAGGTTTTTTAAACATATGAGGGGTTTTAAATCTTCAGTACAAAGACTGGAGCAGCATACCTAGCCATGCTAAAGAGGAAACATGTCCTGCTGTTCCCAGATGTGTATGTTCCTTTTCATTTCCATCACAGTATCTGAACTGGGTCAGTCTTTAGCTCTTACTCATCTCTGCTGACAAGAAAAGGCAGCCTAAGCGAACAGAACTAGTGTGAGAGGGGCGAGATGTACACATACCAGAGGAAACTTAATAAAAACTAGAGGTTAAATACCACTGAGGGTTCATCTGCTCTGAACATATAAAACATCATTTGCAACCTCTGACTGCGCTTGACCCCAATGTTAAAGGAGAATAGCAACATGTCAAAGAGCAGTATCACCAGGTATGTTTAGAGTAAGGCTGACGTGTTCTTCTTAGGTAAACTCACAAACAAAATAATGTTTAGCTTTTTTTAACTTTCCTTAGAGAATTTCCATTTAGTTTATTAACCAAACATTAATTTTCCCAGTGATTAGCATGCACCCATACCTCTGCCCTCCAGAAACAGTTGCATTAAGATGCAGTGTCATTGACACAACCACAACAGTGTTCAGCCACTGTTCCCCCTACAACCTCTGGAACTCACAGCTACCACAGGCTTAGCTTAAGAGAAATAACTGTTTTCTTCTCCTTTGAGAGACAATCCAGTGACAAAAATATCATCACAGGAAAGATGTTCAGTAATACATCCACCCAAACTGTGTTAAGGGCCAATACAAGTGGTCACTTCCACAGAGGATTCTGTGGCAAAGCCAAAAGAAATAGTGGCTGCCTATGAGCCACTTATGCTAAGAGCAGTGAAAAGCTGCCAAGAGCTATCAGTCTGCCCAGGCTGTATATAGTGAGCTAACAAACAAAATAAGAACTGGAAAAGGCACACTCCAGAAAAAGTTGCTACTAATGTAGGAACCAAAACAGTGTTAACACCAAGGTCTCTATGATATTACCTGCTACATACCACAGCCACCTCACGGAAAAAAAGAATTAACAGAACTCAGCATAACTTTCTCTGACTTCCAGAAACACCAAGCAGGAAGGTTGTACTGCTACTGGACCTTGGGACAGAAGTAGCTTAAAGAATACTTACTTCAAGTTTGTGTGTATGCTACTACAAAATTAGTAGACACCTAAAAGATGTCACCTAAAAGATGTTTGACAGAAAAATATTTGGAATAAAATGTTAATAAACAAATAAAGGCACAGTTGAAATCTCTGCAAACATTAGCACTGACACAGAGTCATTTGTGATCCCTCTGTCAAGAGTTCACATGGGTACAGAGCCCTTAAGCTGTTCCCAAGACCAGAGCCCACTACATTAAAACTCTCTAGCAAATACTCTGCCTAGTTATGAAATATTAACTACAGCAAAACTCATTGCTCAGGACTAACAACAGACATCCATTAAGCAAGGGGCCAAGCTTCATGTTTCCTTTGAGAACCACAGCAAACAGTGCTTGCTGTCATCCTTATCTGAAAAATCAGCCTAAGTGAGTTAGAAGTTCATTCTTCCTCAGATGGGAGAATACAACAGCTCAACTTCCAAGATCCAAGAGGGGAAAAAAAGGTCTTGTAACATCCCTTTAAATGAAATACACTATGTGCTTTTGTGGTGTCACATCTGTCACTGGAGTCTATCCTGGATGCAGTGTCTAAAATCCCTACATAGCGTTATTCCAAAACTTGCTGCAGTACTACTACTAGCATTACCAAATGTAGAAAACCGTATTTCATACTATGGGAAACAAGATGCAAAAA
>WEIU01006580.1:98443-137315 GCA_013389925.1 Aegithalos caudatus | reverse complement strand
AAAAAAAAAAAAAGCCTAAAAGCTTTAAAGGTCCAACCACAAGCTAATACAGTTTGTGTGTTTAATTCCAAAACTGCACAAGTTGTAAAAAAGGTCTGAGGTGAAAACTGTAGTAAAGTTAAGCTCCTTTGTAAACAGAAGTATTTTAATTGAACTTAAAAAAAGAAACTCAGACCCACAAAGACCTCTAATTATCCCTCATTCAGAGACATCTAAAGCAGGCTCCATTTTCCGGGAGGGAAGAGACAGGCACTCTCTTTTACATTATGATTTTGCCAGCTTTTTTTTTTTTTTTTTTTTTTTTTTTTTTTNGACAGGCACTCTTTTACATTATGGTTTTGCCAGCTTTTTTTTTTTTTTTTAATTGTGGCATCTTTCTACAGAATTTACTAAAAATTTTTAACAAACATACTTGAGATTAGGTAATGCATCTTCACATTCCCTCACACCCTGAAAGTCAATTTATACAGCTTGTTAAGCTAAAACTTTGTGTTTCCTTCATGCAGATGAATATTCAACAGGTACTAAGGCAGCTCAGTGAGATTCACTATGAGCCTCTGAAGTGACCTGGATTAAAGGCAGAACTAAAAAGAGGTTTCTTTTCTTTTTAAGTCCTTTCAACTCTGTTTATAATGAACCTCAGAAAATTTATTAAAAAAAAGAAAGTTAAAACAGCATTTGCATTGCTGCAGATGTAACTAGCTGCCACCACAGGTGGTGGCTGGAACTTTTCTCCAGCAATTGAGAGGTGTCATGTGCCTTGATGCTTCCTTCACAAGGCACTTGCCTACACTCAGAGAAAGGGAGTCTCAGCCATCTGTCTTTGGAGCACCTTGCCTCCAATGACATTCCCCAGACTTTGAAGAGCAGATCTGAATTTCTGGGGTGAGGCATGACTTACTGCCTTGCTCTTGACTTTAGACTACTGAGCTTTGTAGGTGAAAGATCTCCCCCTTCTCTATGGAGGCTCTGATGTTTTAAACCTCACATATGGACCGTGACAGCTGATAAAGAACTGGCACACTGGTATCAAAAATCTGCAACTCAGTTTCACCAATCTAAAAAACTTTCAGATGAAGTTACATTATCTATGTATCAGTCCATAGACAAAGCATTTAAAGGGCAGCTGAGATGAAGTGAGAACTTGCACAGATTCCACATGTTTTTGAGGAAAGGAAGTGACCAAGAGTGGAAGAGAGCTCCAGAGAGAGGAAAGATTAACATGGGAAGAGCCAAGTCCAGATGCACTGAGGAAGCACAGAGATGATGTGAACAGGAGGTTGGTTGCTTTTAGCTTTGAAAGCTGATGCAGGAGAGAGATATGAAAGAAGACAACTTGATGAGAATTTGGACGGGGCTTTGGACCAAGCAAAGGCACTGTTCTGCTTTTTAAGAAACAGATCATTTCTGATTGATTTAGATTTTCCTGTCTGAGAGACACAGTTTTCCAACCTAAGAGAGCACCTGGGAGAACGTGCATCAAATTCTCCCCAGAAAGAGAAGTTTAACTTTCCTCACCCCACCATACTGTCACAAGCAAGAGGTTCTGGTGAAATAAAATGGGATTTAATAAACAAATTTAAACAGAGTTAAGTAGTTCTCAGTCTAAGCATTTAAACAGTCTTCACTCAGATGTGAAACAGAAACAGACATAATGCTGAGTGCCTGTCCCAGGAAGGCTGGGAACACCACAATAACTGCTTATGATTCTGCAAAAGAAGACAGAGAGAGGAGACAACATTAAAAAAAAAAAAGAAAATCACTTCAAGTCCCCACATCCTAGATTGGAAACACAGCATAAGGCTTCCCACCAGAATTGAATACAAAATTAAATACATGTTGACATTTCTTAGATGAGGTTAGCTGGTAAGTTACGGGTATCCTGGCCTGTATGAACAATAGTGCAGCCAGCAGGGCCAGGAAAGGAATAATCCCTCTGTACTTGGCACTGGGGAGGCCATCCCTCAAATCCTGTGTTCAGTTTTGGGACCCTCTCTACAAGAAGGACATTGAGGTGCTGGAGTGTGTCCAGAGAAGGGCAACCAAGTTGGTGAAGGGTCTACAGGGTAAATCTGATTAGAAGCAGCTGGGGGAGCTGGGATGGTTTAACCTGGAGAAAAGGAGGCTCAGATGAGACCTTGTTGCTCTCTATAAATGTCTGAAAGCAGGTTGTGATCACCATCCCTTGGAATGTTCAAAAAAACGTGTGGATGTGGCACTTGAGGACGTGGTTTAGCATTAGAACACAGCATTGCCGGGCACTGGTTGAACTCAATGATCTTAGAGGTATTTTCTGACCTAAACAATTCTCTAATTCTATGATAAAGAGGATACAACTGAGAGCAAGTATATCCTTCATCACCAGAGACAAAAAGACTTAATAATCTTTGAAAAGGAGAAAAAGGAACAAATGGATGCTAAGACACCAGAAATTACTTTTTAAACTGATACTGCTCAGAGTATCACAAAATGAAACTTGCAAGGATGCTATTCAAAATGCTGGAAAAACTGCAGCAAAATATGGATATGTCTCATCAAGAGATGCATCTAATATATAATCAGCTGGTATTTAGTATACAAGTAACAAACAATTGCAATTCACACCAAGATTTTGAGCATTGGCGCATGCAACGTTGTTTCTTTTGAAGAAAAATGTTAGCTTATTTTCTATAAACATCACAAATCTAGAACCACAGAGTCACAGAATGGCTAGGGTTGGAAGGGGCTTAAAGAATCACATGGTTCCAGTCCCCCTACCATGGGGAGGGAGAGGCCCCACTAGATGGGACATCCACACCTTCTCTGGGCAGTCTGTTCTAGTACCTCACCATCCCCTGAGCAAAGAATTTCTTCCTAATACCTAATCTAAACCTGCCCTCTTTCAGTTTAAAATCATAGGTCCTTGTCCTAACGTGCCAATATAAAAACTCCTTCCCCTCCTTTTTTAAGGCCCCTTCAAGCACTGGAAGGTGCTGTAAGGACTCCCCGGAGCCTTCTCTTCTCCTGGGCTTTATAGACCCAGCTCTCCCAGCCTGTCCGCAGGAGAGGTGCTCCAGCACTCTGAGCACCTTCATGCCTTCCTCTGGACCCATTCTAACAGAGCCATTTCAAATAACTTTTAAATGTCAAATATATACACTGTCTGATGCTTCACCACGATAGAGTGCAGTATGTGTGCACATATACAGAAAGATACACAAAACCCTAGTCAAAGTGTGTAAACTTCATATCCTGTGTATTCATGCACACACACCAATTTGATTTTTTTTAAGCCTAGAAGTGAACAGCTCCTCCCTTATACTGGTTCCACAGAGAATTATTTCCATGAAAGCATATTCAATCTTTCCACATTTTGAGCAAACTTCACAAGTACAATTTTGGTATATCTACCAGATAGAAATCATAGCAAAGAAGCATAATGCTGTACTGAATTTCTTGATGACAAAAGCGTCACAGTTCATTTGACAGAGGATGACTCAAATATTGAGTTTAGTATTATTCTGCAAACATTCAAAAAAACATCAGCAGATTTTCCACTTAGTAGCAATTTAAGGATTATAGCTAATTTCTTTCCAAGAAATGTTGCACTATTCCTATAATTTCACTATCATAACATAGGAAAATTTTAAAAGCATTACCTTTTATTTAAAGGTATTATATTACTATAAAAAGCACTACCTTTAAATTATGCACAGACAAAGTGTATTGAACATGCCCAGACTATACACTTGACTACTGGGTATTCTTTCTCGAGCACTGAGAAAAATACTTTATTTCAAAGAAATGGCAGGGTACCTTCAGCTCCCAATAACAAAGTGTCATTTCAGCCTCAGGGTCTGTGGCAGCAGCAGCCAGTCATGCTCCTGGCCATTGCAGTTCCCCTTGCTCCCTTACTCCAGGTCCTGGTCTGAGACATCCTCGAGTGAAATGAACTCCTTAAGCATACCAAACCAGCAAAAAGCCAGGCACTACATTGAACTACATGACTTCTGCCAATTTAGACTTCAGTGGGCTTAGCAGACTGGAAGAGCTGAACACGAGTGGCCCAGGGGAGCTCCCCAGCCCAGCAGGACAGGACAGCAGTGGGCAGTGCAGCTGCTGCCACACAACAGCCCCAGCCCAGCTGGCCACAAATGCCACTCAAGTGGTCAACAGCCACTCTGGAGGAAAAGATCACTCACCCTGGCTCAGCATTTCAGGAGGTGAAAGGAAAATGGAGTATCTACATGTTCAGTTCTTCTCAGCTGAGGAAACATCTTCTGCAGGCCTTAGTTTGTTCTTTTCAATCAACAATATATAAAATGATATTATAATAACTCAGTGACTGCATCAGACCAAATAAGATATTTGCAGTTATGTGGCTGGCAAACTAACAGCAGTGACAGTACAAGAACATGCTCTAAATTCCTTATGTAATGAGCTGAATTTACTACTACAGCCAGTTTTACAAAACTGTCTCAGCATTTTAACTTTAAACCCCAAAAAAGCATCAGCATGTAACACAAAAGTATGAAGTGCAATCTCTTCATACATCTCAAAAAAGGAAGCAATTAAGAATTGTACTTTTTCCGATATCATCAAGGACACTGGAAAATTGCAGAGAAAATAAGAAGATTGCCAGGAATTAGACTACTCTGGTAGATGAAAAGATGGGGAAGAAGTGGGAGGAGAATGAGCTATTTTCCACACTGTGCCATTAATTTTCCAATTGAATTGTCATTGCAATGCCTTACTTGAAAGTTTACCACACATTTGCAGAGACATGAACTGCTATCAAATCTTCCAAATGCAGCTCAGATTTTCCATCCAAAACTCATTATCATCTTTATATTAGACATCACAAAAAAGCCATTCTGAAAACTCACAGAAAGGTGAGGTTGCTCCAAACCCCAATGTGTTGCATGTATCGATCAGCTATTTTCCCTCTCTGCTTTTTCCATCCAAAAACTGAGTTGTTGGGGTTTTTTTTTCTTTTCTATATCTAAAATCAAGACACAGTCTACCAGCCATAATCATCAAATTACTGTACTTGTCAGGCTGTAAATCATATTATGTTTTGGAGGATGAAGTTCTCTATCCTGCAAAAAGTATCAAAGACCACTGAATTTGGACTCAAAAATACATTATACCAAGTGCTTCAAAAGTGCATTTATGCAATGGAGAAGAAAGCACGGAGGGATAACAATAAAAGACCATCAAGCATTAGCATTGTCAAAATCCTCCTCAGTAGACACACTTGCACAGCTTGACTGCATCTGCAGAATAAGAAACTACTGAAAAATATACACCTGCATGGTATTAAAAAAATATACTTGCTCCCTTCTGCTTGATCCAAGAATCTTCCCCACACCACATCTCCCTCAGTTTGATTAATGGTTTGAAATATTGTACACAGCAGGTACCATGGAGACACAGGTTAAGAAGCCATGGAAATTAAGACTTTCCACATGTGGAAACCAGTGTTATTAATATACTAATTATTTTTTCACAATGATATTTGAACCTTCCTAAACAGTCAGAATAATCAAAGAAAGGACAGGAAACAGCATTTTTTCCCTATGATTGTATTAACCTTTTCTGCATGATTAAGCTAAAAAGCCATCATTTATCATGTCTATCAAAAGACTTAAAAGTCACTGGAGTTGTAATGCTGGTAATAGAGAATTAAAAATTCCTCATCTCTCAAATAATCTTTCTTGGACCACCTTACTCATCCTTTTATCCTCAGGAAGAAGATAAAAGGCTCACATACTAGACAACATTTAATAAGTGAATTGTTAGTTTCCCTTACATAGTTTATTAAGAATGAAAATATAGCCTTAGTTTTAAAGCCTTTTCATAGCTGAAAAAACTAGGATTTTCCTTTTTCACATGGTTTTCACTATGTGGTTTTTCTTCTCATTTCTTACTGATTCTTTTAAAATCAAACAATTGCTTTATTTTGACATAAAATACATGGGATTTCCACAAAAATAATGATTAAAAAATCCCATCCTTCCTAGCTTCATCATAATGAAGAGCTTTCTTCTGTTTGTTTTATAAGTTCTATTTGTCACAGCAGTGAGGAATGCACAACTGGGAACATCTGGGAACATCTGATGGATCAAAATTTGAAGAAGTTGGTCAGAAAGTTACTTCTTATGTAAGAAGTCTCATAAGATAAAGGATTTTTTAAAAATACATAAAACTATGAAACTTTGCTCTTTAGTCAAAATATCAAAGCACATCATATAATTTAACTACAGAAATCTCCAATGCCCAAAATTTTGTGATGAGGTTTTCAAGCCCTATAACTCAATCTCTGGTAGATTTCTCTGTGGAAACTAAGTGAGCAATTTAAAGAATCAGCTTTTGATTTCCTATTGGTTAGGTTTTCTGAATTATTCTCCGTTTCTTTTTCCTTTCTAATATTTAGTTCTACAACAGGTTTTCCACGCCTGTTTATAAATGACATAGATATCATGTGAGTAATCTCTTCTGGTTGAAAATGTTATTTATTTTAATTGGAACTGAAAACCTGTTTGAGGGGTGGCAGGAGGAAACTGTTCCTATTTCCTGCTATAGTTCTCTCAGCATCTAATTACATCCATAAAGAGAAACAATGGGGAGGCTGTGTGTTATTCAGTTTAATGTGGTTAATTACACTATGCCCCCTATGCACACAAATACACCAGAGCCTCACAACCAATGCAGCACCCACACAATGCATTTTTCAGCTGTGACAACTGTGCTTTGAGATCACATATGATATATGATTTAGACAGAAATACTCATTTACTGGAAAAGGTTTCTAGTTCACAAGAAAAAATGTAAAATGCAGCAGAGAAGAGACACCAAATAAAAAATTCTGTCAATTAGCATCTGTATTTTCCATAAAATGGTTGTCAATATGAGTTCAATTGCTGCAACTAGAAATACACTCTTCCTACTGAAATACCTTTCTCCATGCTTTTCTGTGAATAAAATACTTTGGGGAAGCCCTTTTTTACACCCCCATATCCCAATATACCAACAGGAGCTGAACTACATACTAAAAGGTAAAAGGAACTACATATGGTCCTTCTATGAAGAATCAAAGAAATACTTCAGAGGCTTAGACTAAAACTGTCTGAGCTCAGATGAGTCACAGGGGTTCTTGGAGCATAAAAAACAATATGGGTAATTGATAAAATAGGGAGAGACAGTAGGAAACAATCATGAGGGACAGTCATGATACATGAAGAATATGATAGTTTTTGTGAGGAGTTTAACCTCCCTCAGAACACAGTTGGAATAGTAGGAGGTCTGTTCAGAAACATCATGTTACGAGGGAAGGATGAATGTGTGTAAGTTGGAAAGAAGATGGATTAGTTAAGGAACGTGGCAGAATTTACTCTGATCTACCTTTGAACCCAGCCCTGTTTTGAACAAGGGGCAGTGCATTGTGATTTTCCAAGGTACTGGTCAACCTAAATTATTTTAGGAAGCGGGCTTAATGTGTGAGGAACAACACAAAAACAACATTATTTTCATTACTGAATGAAACCTATGCTGAAAAACGCTGCAGTCTGGAGAGTAGGTCACTGGTGCCCAGGGAAAGAGTGTGATGAATTAAGCGCCAAAGAACCTGCAAATGTTATGAGAAGATAAATGTCTTTTGGCAGACTAATGCTTTGATTTTGTTTAAACTAGCTAAAGTGAGTAACTTAGCTTCAACAGCAGAGTGAAAAACAGCTACTGCTGTAAAGTTTTAACCTTTCCCCATTCAATTGATGTTAGACCTGAAAAGATCTCCTCAAAGAAAAAAGCTTCACTGAAAAGCTAGGAAAGGTGATATTCATATTCCAGTTATTCTTAAAAATAAAAGAATATACAGAACCTGAGATTTTAGAACACACATACATACCCACATACATCCCCAAGCTTTCTTTATGCAGTTGAAACACATTTCCTTCTACCATAAAAATTTACAGCAAGCAAAAGCTTCAGATCTTCGTAATTTCATTGCTGGCTCAATCCAAGAGAAATCCAGTTTATTCTTCACTGCCTCCCCAAATAAGATAATCTGAAATGCCTCGCAAATGCTTATTTAGAAAACAAGACTTCAAAATAAAAGGCTGACTTGCATTAATTGCTTATACTTATCTGCCCTCCCACAGTTACGGTCATCTTCGAGTTTGTTCCCCTACCAACAGCTGGAGACCTCCATGTTCCAGCCTTATCACTGTGGTTACTCTTCCTCTCTTGCATATTGAAGAATATATGGCCTTGATGAATATATGGCATCAGGAAGCAGCCAGACACACCAACTACATGCCACCAGATGGCATCTTCAACCAGTTACATTTTAAGATCATGCCTTCAAGAGGATCTTGCATTTGATAAGAGTCTTAATATTCAGAAGCCTCAAGCTTCTGGACTAGAAAAAGCAGAAGCACTAGTGAAGACCTAAATTGGTTCAATGATCTGAAAGTCATTTTTCATTGCTAAAATCATAATTTTATTGAGGATACATTTGTTCCCTCGACAAGGATTCTGGGAGCCATAGCAGTATTCTGTACCATGCTTGATGCCTTCTCCCCACACATCTCCTTAATAATGTCTCTAATTTTACTAGGTGCAATGCACCGGATTTTCAAAGAGGGACTACTGATTAACACAGGAATTAACTACATTTGATACTGGTCCTGTGTTAAGAGGTGGTTTTGGCTATAACTAATCTCTACATGTATTTGGAAATTTCATTTTTTTCCACTATAATGAGAAAGTCTATTTCCCTTAGCAGATACCTTAATGAAAACAAAACAAACAATAAACCACCCCTAACTCCAAGTAATTCTACAAGAAACAGTAGACTACAAGCCTATTCTTAACCTGCTGCTATTAATCATTACAGTAACAAATATAACACACAAACCACACCTAAATCCACAACAATGCTTGCTTTATTGTACTTAGAGAGCAACCAAGTCTCACCTCAACGCTCTTACCATGCTCTTCTTTCAAGTACAATTTTTGGCTATTTCCTACCATAGGCATTGCTAATTAACTGTCTTTTAGAGACAAATATTTTCTTATTTGTTTAAAATCTAAACATGATTTTCTCTTCAAAGGAGTTTTGTCCCTTCAACTGAAGTTTTTTAAATTGTTTGGTGGAAAAATATAACCTAGTTTTATGTATGCAGGCTGATCTCACAAACAGCTCTTCGTCCTCCTCTCTATACTTTCAGTTGTGTACCCTACACTGAGGCTTGTCCCTCCCCCAAAGTCTGATGAGAAGCAAAGGAAACGAAGTGGAACAACGAAGCTACATTAGCTTTCATAATTTATTGCTCTAGACAACTCCAACAATTGCCTATGACAGGAATCAAGCCAAGCAGAAAGCAAATGAAAGTGTTCTGCCACTTTGTCAACATCTGAAGTTGCAGGATTCATTTCTATGGCCACCAGCAATGTCCCCAACCACAGCTGCCATACTAAGCTCTTGACCTGTATGTACAGGGGGCACCAAATACAAAGGAGAACATGCATGAAAAATTAACTGAAATGTGTTGTGTGTTGTTTTTTCATTTTTTTAAATGATACATTTAAGTGTTCTTAATACAGAACAATAAAGAATAAATCTGACACTGCATTTTATCACCTTGACTATTCAGAAGAATTTGTTTGTTTGAATGAATAAACTCCTTTAATGAACTCTCACAAGCCCTTCATTTTGACATCTAAATTCAACCTATTCTGATTGAAGCAATACTTTTATGGTGTTTTCCACGTGTAAAGGTAAAGTTTTTGCAGAAGTAAATTTGGAGTGGGAAGATGTGTAAGAACGACCGTCAAAAACTCAACAGGGCAGCTTTCAGAAGTACCACCTGAAAGCAGTAATGCTGGTGCACCTAGTGAGCAAGAAGGATTCTCCACAACACCTTCCCTTGGGCTGTGCACCATGGCTGGTTTTGACCCCACACAAAGGCTCTGAAACTAGAGCTTAGTCCTTTGCCATTTGCCCTTGGGTTGCCTGCTTTCAAGATGAGATAGCTGGATCTATGAAAATCTCACAGGAAGGAACAACACTGACTTAAGCCAAGCAATCCACAAGGTTCAACGCATCTGCAAAGCTCAATATGCAATAAAGAATGAGAAAGACAAAATATCACAGGACATAGACTCCTCTTGAAAACTCAATTCATGCTGAATCATCTTTAGTGGATGAGAAGTAAGACCCCCCTCACTTATCGAGAACATTTTATCACAAAGCAATTAGCACCCCAAGTGGTATCAACACATGAATTTCAACTAGATCTAGATGCCCAGAGCTAGAAGAGAGAAGCAGGAGCAAACACTGTCAGTACAGAGAGAACACCAAGGAATAATGTAAAACTCACCATTTAATGTTTTAATGCCCTAAAAAATGCACATAATGACCCCCCCCGTGTTGAAAGAAAATGTTATGGCTTGACACATTACCAGTACAAATCATGTACATTATTGCCAGAATCCCCTGTGACACTTCCCAAGACTTTCTGAAATCAACTGCAGATTGAAAAGATGTTCCTGTTCAGCAAAACTGATCTTCCTAACCGGTACATTTATTTGGAGATCATGGATTTTTCTAGGCTGTGAAGAACATTTTAAAACATTATTTTTAAAAAGCTAATTAAAATGTTTTTAACTATAGCAGCTTTCTTCTTCCTTTAAAAAGGTAGTATTTTCACAGAAGATATTATATACACCTGGAAATTATTCTAGAAATGTTTTCTCTAGATAAATGAAGAAAGCCAAATAGAGAAAGTATCTGTCTCAGCTCTGGTAGTATTTCTTAGAATAATTAAAATGCTAATGCAAAAGCATGTAAAGGTGGAAAGAAGTAGAAGAACCACCCACCCCAGAATAAAGTCCTTCTATAAGTATCATTTCCAGCTTCTAATGTTCTCTGATTTATCCTCCAAGTGATGACAGGCATGTTTATAGTATCTCCTTAAGAAGGAACCTATTAGTTATCTCCTTTGCACTTGCCAATGCTTCTCAGCAGGTTTTGGTGAAAGGTTAGACACACAAAAATAGGGCACAGATGAAGGCAAGAGACAGCTGGCGTTAGCTGCAAATGCACAACTAGACTCTGAACAAGAGAGGCACACCTCTGCACAGCGATTCCCAAATCAGATGAACACAGTGTTACCTCCAATGGCAACGATCAGCTGACACAGAATGCTGTTTGTCTCTGACTTGCTATTAGTCCACCCCCTCACACTCCTCCGACTCCTTTCCTTGATTTCTTCACTGCATCCACTCTACAGCTGTTGCAGGTACAGTGTGATTAAGACCAAATCAATCCCCCTTTCAGCCTCACACACATATAAATCATGGCTCTATAATCATTTCACATTCAAACAAAATGGGGAACTCTGGTTCGTTCACTTGTGACTGGTAGATTTTTTATTTTCCATGGGGGGAGGCAAACATAGGCTGGAATTTCCTTCTGCCGCCTTCTAGTTTTTACTCATTTCAGTAGCTCCTCCATCCAAAATAGATGGAAGGAGGAATATGGGTGGCTGTGATTTCAGCAGTGATCCTACTGCATTCCCACATCCCCTACTAATATAAACTACAACCTAAGACTGAGTTAAATTAACCGAGTTGAGAATCAAAAGGAGGAATAACTGGGCAAAGCTAAGAGAACACAAAAGGCAAGAACAAAGGTTCTTTCTTCTTAATGAGGATTACACACTAAAAACATCATGGTTATATTCAAAAATTAAGTCAAGTGTCAAAGACCCAGTTCAAACTCAAGCTGTGCCACTGACTACAAACTGCAAAGCAAGTAAAAAACCCTGATTTACAAGTTTCAGAAAAATATTTGAGAAGCTATAATAAACAGCACTGCTATAATGTACTCCGTCTGCTTGGAATAGGCCTAGAAGAAATGCTAATGGGCTATATACTGTGCTGTCAGTATTTACATGATGAACCACCCACGTTCTAAATAAAAAATGGCAAGAACAAAGTCCTAAAGGCTTAGGTATTTGCAAGTAGTTGTTTTTGTATTTTTTGCGGGTGGTTATTTTTTTAATCAATGCAATTTCTGGGCTGACTTGAAGCCCAAAATATATTTGATCTTCCACTTCACAGCATCAAATTAAGCTCTGTATCTGAAGGGAATCTCAGATTCTACAAGTTCAGTTTGGCTTATTTGACTACATTTTTTGTGCCAAATAAAGTGAACCATAGATAGATAATTTATAACAACTGAGGTAGTTGTAAAGAGTACCATCAGTAGTATTCACTGTCTTGGCAATAATGACAGATTTAAGCAGCTGCTACTAGGAAACATCAGCTCTGCCAAAATGTCAGATGCTAATGGCTGAAGCAGCTCAATTAAGACACAATTGCTTTGTTCTACCAGGGATGCAGGCAGACGTGTTTCAATCTATACCTGGAACTAACAGAAGCACTTAGGGAAGGAACAGTTAAAAAAGATAGGACTATATACACTCTTACATCCTCACCTTCTTACAGAAGTATCAGATTTTAAGACACACTGAATTGGATGCATTATTGGATGCATTATGAGTTCTCAATAAAGCATGCAAACTAGCTGGAGTACTGTCAGTTTTAATCAGCAACCCAAATAAAGGATCCAATCAAGTTCACTTGAGCTGTTCAACAGTATGTTTATATGGTAAGTTATTTATAACATAAGTTTAAATGCAGGTTTTCGGTAGTTTAATGACATTCAACAGTGATAACATAATGGAAAATAATTGTTGCAACAGCAAACTGTGTTTATGCTACATTGAGAAAAGAGGGTATCTATCTAGCACATTTTTAAAAATTATGGCAAACATTTCTTCATAAAGTCTAATTAATTTGAGAAAGCATATCTTCCTTATTTATGTAAAAACAACTGGACTATCATTTGTCTTCAAGATGGATACAAGAGTAGGCGATGCTATTAATACTTTCCTCCACTTCCCGCTTTTAACCTGTTCAGCTGAAATCTCATCTATGCAAATGAGATTGTGAATGGATATTAAGAAACAAGTCAAAGTTCACTTCTAACATTTACCTCATTCCAGGCAAAGTTAACTTTCCTATGATGAAGGAGAATTAGCTGCAGGCCACTAAATCTGAGAGTGAGACTAATTTGCAGAAATGTGTCCACGGCTCAGATGTTACTGGTAACACAGCAACTCAAGCTGATATAGTTATACCAGGAACATTTGCAACTCATACATCTCCAGGACACAGAAAAAGGTGTTGTACTGTAATCAGTGTCCCCTTCTGAGGGCAGACCCCATCACACTCTCACTCTTAGCACCACAAACAAAACTAAAAATGCTTTTTTAAGATAACTATACTGAATGTCTGATAGCAAAGAAGGGAAAAGTGTAATTCTTATCCTCAGAAGTTGCAGACATCTAGACTTCAAACCAGCAATTAAGCTTTATGACTTGTCTGTCTGAAGACACCAGCCATTAAGAACCAGTTTACAATTTGATCACGTATGTGATTTTTTCATGGCACATATGGAAATATTTTAGTTAGACATGTCCTGGGAATACGATAGTTTCTTCAACAGTGATCACAGTAGGGTTTAACCCTAAGTGTGAAATAAAGAAATTTTAACTATCATTAGTTTTACTGAACTTTAATTTCAAACAAACTCTGCTGTGCAAATATGGATAGATCTAACCATATTTGTAGGTCTCTAATAAGTAACCTTGCTTATTTTCCATCCTGAAATTTTACCTTAAACAGCTACAAAGGTAAAAGTCAGAAAGAACTGGTTTACTTTGACACTCAGATTGTATCAGATCATTCATGCATGCTACAGTTCAATGTAATTTTAAATACTATTCTCTTTTACTATAATGTGGGCATAAATACTTTAATTAACTCATTTTAACATTGGTCACTTTAGCTAGAAGTTCTTGCTGTTTACAAAGTTTTAGCTTGCACAGCACTAGCAACATACTAATGTTATTTCATGCTACCAAATGAGAGAAGTTGGGCAAAGGAAAAATATATGTGGAACATAAAGAAAAATTCAGGCCCAGGACGCCCTAACATTCCATGGAATAATCTACCCAAAGAATATCTGGAAGCCTCAGAGATCATAAAGGCACATGCTGGCAGGAAAGGGCTTTCCCTCTAGTTTTTATGGACCTGTAACACACAAAAGTTTCCAAAGGTCACCGAAGTTGTCACAGTTGTTCCCACACAGGCTTGCCCATAAATGCCTACAACCTTTTCCCTCTCATTAATTTAGAGTTTGAATTGCAAAACCTCTGTGTTCACAAATACACAAACATTACAAGCAATTCAAGTATTGAAGTTGGATCTCCATAATGCCATGGCAACAACCAAGCCACTGGAATTTTTTACCCAAAGACACTGCAATAATAGTGCAAGTGGGTTTATTTCCCCTCAGCACACACAAGGTTAGTACTTGCAAACCAACCAGATACAAACACGCTACCTTACATTATGTGAAGCAAAGAGAATAGCAAGGAAGGCTCTGCAAACAACAGTGGTTTCGTTGCACCTACCACAGCCATAAACATGCCAGCTGAAAAAAAACAGGATTAGTAGAGGAAAATGATAGGGCCAAGGAGTTGTGCAGAGACTGAAGACACTTTCTACACTCCAAGAATAAGTGTTATTCTGTCTTCCCTGATGCTCTCCTCTCTTCACCTACCAAGCCACATGCACCTGGAAGTTCAGAAAGCTTTGCACGTGGGCTAGCACAGAGTCAGACTTCCAAAATGAAGTACGTGAAGGTTTACAACAAAAGAATATGCTGTTTTAACCTATTTTTCATTTTTTCTAAATGAAGGAGTAACAGATGCTGGACCCTGTGCCTGTGTATAGCCTGGCTAAAGCCACCAAGCCAGAAACCACTGTCATGGACTCTGCTGGGGGGGAATCACAAAAGCAGAGTTGACAACATCTGTACACAGACAACTGCCTCAGTAATATTCATACATTACATTTCAGTACACATACTAAAAAGCACAGTTCTATAAAGATGTATATGAATTAGGTTTTTGTGTTCTTAGTTTACTGGAGGACACTCTTGCTAGTACTGATGGGCAGAACTAGCTAAAAGGACTGCAGGCTGAGTACAAAAAATTAGATATGTCAAATATGACAAGAAAAAAGAGCACACCTTAATTACTTTTAAAATACACATCAACAAGGAAAAGAGACTTATCATAAAGCACCAATATACCTCTTACCAGCTTATTCACTTGTGTAGTCATACATGCAAGAGGTATCATGCTATTTTCATTCAGTATCTGTAAATCTAACAATATCCTCAAGGAAAATAATCTAAAAGTACAAGCAAGGGTGCGCAATGATAGCTATTAGATAAATACATCACTTTACAGTTCTAGGTCTATCCTGTAGTTATGTATGTCATTTAAGGAGGCAGACATTAAAGTATAAAGAGAAAGTCACCATGCACTGAAGTCAAAGGGATACATGCCTGGCATGCAGTTAAGAATGGTCAGTTCCCAAGCAGCATATTTTAGATTTGGAAGTGAGAGCCCATAAAACCTTGCAGTGAGTCATCATGCAAAGAAAGGGCAGTGTATATCACTTGCCCAAAATCACTCTGTACAATAATGAACCTCTGCAATAAGGCTACCTAGTCAATTATAAATCTGGCATTCCCAAGTGTACTTTAGAGTGTGCCTCCAGTAAATATTGCCATCAGAGTGGTTCAGAGATATAGTTCCTTAGCCTCCTAGGAAAAAAACAAAAAAAACCCAAAAAACCAAAAAATACAAAAAATACAAATCCAAACCTTAAAAATGAGCCGATTTTTCCATGTGTCATTATACTGTTAGGAATGTAACACGGGACTGGAAATTCTAAGGCTGCCATAAATACATCTTTCCACCGAAAGCCTGTAGTCTAGTAGGAGATTAGCCTCATTAAACACAAAATCTTCAAACGAAGTTCACATTTCTCCAACTGAAGAGGTTAGAGATTGTAAGACAACATTGCCTCAACACTTCCCAGATACAAGAAGAGTACTGATAGCATAGCACTTGGATTCTCTTATTTCGGGCTCTGGCCATATTCCTACCCAGTGAGCAGCAGCCCAGTGTAACTGCAGGAACAGCTCACCATGTGTGTAGGCCAGACCTGCAGTGAACTGTGCATGCGTGTACACGTGGAACAAACGATGAGAATTTGAGCTGCCCTCATAAACGGGTTCATCAGGAATACTTCAAAAGGCTTATAACCTTGCCAAATTTGAAAATAAAATGTATTAATTCAAATGGCAATCACAAAGATGGTTCCAGCTAACCACAGACACAAAGCAAGTTTTATACATAAATGCAAAATAATTCATTGTGCATTTCACATTAAGGCTCTTTGCATGACTCGCGCCCAATTATAATTTTCTCGCTCAAATTCAAGCTTTGTATGTACCTACTTCATTGAATGTGACTTTACTTATAAACAGAACTCTGATACTTCTTCTGAAGACAATTTTATCATGCCTTAAAACAAACAAAAGTGAAATTTAAAATGATTGGATGGCTGCACAAGGCTTTAAGAACTTTTCGTATTCTTTAATGTTTATCAGGTATATCACTAAAAATCCACAATGCCATTACTTCTACAGTTACACTTCTATTTTTCTTCTTTTTGATGATTAACATCTTATAAACCAATGACAGGAATATATTTCTAAAAGATGAACACCTCTCACACACAGAATCCCATATATGGGGGGTTGATTAGTGGCTTATAACTGTCATTCTTGAACAAGACTGCTTCTCTTGTATGAAACCCAAAATTTATTTTCTTATCCACTCTATCAGTGGTTTTGTTTGTTCTTCCCCATTTGTTAGTTCTTTTCTTTGGGAAAAAAAGTTTTCCTCCACTGCAGAGCTATTTCCTGACTGCCTGTATACCTGGCACTTCCACTATATCATCAGTCAATTGATAGTCTCTTTATCCAGTCACCTGCTGTCATACTACTCATACAAATAAAATTGTCAGGCCCACAACAACATGCTTCACAAGCTTTCTGAACCTCCCTCTAACAATTTAAATTCTTTCTTCTTTTGATGATCACTTTCATAACTACAGCTTTCATGTTTGTTCATACAGAAGATTAGCACTTCTCAGCTACCCTGCATACACGCATCAGGAGCCCAGCTCTCCTACGCTGGCTTAAAAGAAAGTAGCTACCAGCTATTCTGAAGAATGCTGCAGTATCATAATCACTGTGTGAGAATAATTTCAAAGGCAGGAACAAAGCAAGGTGCAGCTTTAACTGAAAATAGGATCAAAGACTTACATTATACCAGTGTTATAGAATGGGGTAAACTTCAGGAGATTAATCCCCAAAATATAATTCAGAGCAATTCCAACACCTTCAAATGAATTTAAGAAATAAAATTTTAATAGAAAAATTTAAAAGAGAGAGAGAACACTAAACACAGGCTTACGGAGATCAGCTGGGACACAACTGTCCTACAGTCTACACATCTCAATGGATTAAAAAATAAACAAAAAAAAAAGGTAAAAATTACACTAAAAAAAAATCCATAAAAAGGTTGAATTTTCTCAGTGTCTGCCACTCAGTTACGGACAAGGGTACTGTACCTCTACAACTTCTTCCCTTATCCTGAAGTGTCAAAAAAAAAAAATCTGTAGAACTTTATTCTCCATCAACTAAAGGTCCTTTTCTACATTGTTTTCTTTATTCATCCATGAGCAGCAACATGATTGACATCTTCATCAGAACTGTACAGCAGCATGACAAGTTAATTATTATATTAAAAACGATACAGATTACCTCTCCAGGTCAAGCTACAATCCTCTAGTTGAATGTCATTTTTAAAATTACAAGCTTTAATAAACTGTGTATCATTCTAGTCCAGACACTACACTCAGTTTCAGAGAAGGTTTCCTGAAAATGAAGGTTTTATTATTTCTATGTAGTTTTTGGTGACTGCTACCAGTGCTGCTAATAAAAACTGGCAACCCTTCCTCTGCAGAAAATTACTATTTCTTGTACTTTTATCAGGGCTCTAGAGAAGCAAAAGTGACAAAAGGACATGACTTAAACCAAGTTTTTTACTTTGGCTTCACAGTTAAAACTAGATAGAATTAGCTATTTTTTTTCCCTCAGCTATCTTTCTATGCCCCAGATCAATTAGTTGTCAAAAATGCATTCATATCCAATAGCAACAACAAAATATGGGAGGAGATACATTAGAGCAAGCAAATGCATTAATACATTCAGAAGGCAGGCAGAGGCAGGAGACAATTAGAGAAGGAAATTCAAAAATAAGGCATTTCCTGAGGATTAATGAGTGGGTGGTAGTGTTTGACAGTTAAGGGCAGGATGGGTTCTGCAACCAGCACAATTCATTAATCCCCCAGGCAACACAAACTGCTAATTTTTTTCTGCACTTCTTATTTTCCTTAACATCTAATTAAAATTTCCACTAAATCTGACACCATCATTCCCTCACAGAATCACAGAATGGTTTGGATGGGAAGAGACCTTAAATATCATCTAGTTCCAACCCTTCTATCACGGGCAGGGCAAGTCCCACTGGACCAGATTGCTCAAAGCCCCATCCAGCCTGGCTTTGAACACTTCCAGGGATGGAGCAGCCACAACTTCTCTGGGCAACCTATGCCTCACCACCCTTGTAGTGAAGAATTTATTCCTAATATCTCATCTAAACTCACCATCTATCAGTTGAGGACATTCCCCCTTGCCTTGTCACTACATGCTTTTGTAAGAATTCCCTCTTTTACTTTCCTGTAGGCCCCTTCAGGTGCCTTCTCCAGGCTGAACAGCCCCAGCTCTCCCAGCCTCTCTGCAGAGAAGTGCTCCAGCACCCTGAGCATCTTCATGGACCTCCTCCAGACTTGCTCCAACAGGTTCACAGGTTTATCAGGAGCCCCAGAGCTGGATGCAGCAGTCCAGGTGGGCTCTCACAAGTGCAGAGGGGCAGAATCCCTTCCCTTGCTCTGCTGCCCATGCTGCTTTTGATGCAGCCCTGGGCACACTTGGCGTTCTGGGCTGCAAGTGCACATTGCCAAGACATGTTGAGCTTCTCATCCACCAACATTCCCAAGTCCTTCTCATCACCTCTGCTCAGTCCATTTTCTGACCAGCCTTTGTTTGTGGTTAGGATTGCCCTAAGCCATGTACAGGTCTTTACACTTGGCCTTGTTGAACTTCACGACATCCAATGCTGTCTGTATGTCTGAACAGTCCCACATGATAAATAACATCTATAAAACTACAGAATTAATACCTGGTGCAAAAGGCCAGGTAACTTTTCAAGTTTCGGAAAGTAATTCTAATTTTGTCCTAGAGACTAAACATCTTCTCAGCCTTAGAAAAAGAAAGGACTCAGCAAATATAATCCTTTCCTTTAAATCACAAGCTGCTTGATGGCCTCCATTATCCAGCAGTAGCAGACAGACGAATCAAGTATTGGAGAGAACAACTGATTTTCAAGCTGTCTTCCAGTGCCTCAGGAAGCCACATACACTAATGCATCACCAGACACATCCCAGCCAACAACCATTCCTCTCCATCACCATAACTCCACACTAACCTGTGACAGGTGCATCTATGTCCAGCAAATTTTTTTCCTGGCGGAGAATCGAAGCTCCCTCCGTTATTATTCTCAATGCAACACTCTCTTCCAGTCTCCCTTCTTTCATAAGGTGTGCCTTTAAGATATCCACACGAGGTTTTCCATCATTATCGAACACTTCCTTAGCTGTGAGACGGTGACTTGGAGGAAATGGCACAGCTAGATGAGGAAAAAAAAAAAAAGTGGTCACTTTATAGAAAAGCTTTTATTACTGACACATTTCAAAACACACCTCTGCTGCAAAACAAGGTTACTGAAGATTTTCTACTGCCCCTTAGAATTTGTGGTTTAAATTGTACCTAGATTCCACAAGATACCATTAAAGTGTGTGTATTCTGCAAGATATATTATTCACACATGCAAGAAGCAATTCATGCTTATAAAAGAATTGAGAGGAGTATTTAGGGCATAATTGCAGGTAGATACATTCAAGCAAGTCCCCCAAAAAGCATGAGAATATCAGGGAAAGGAGAGAACAGAGTTTGAACTGCTCTGGTAGAACTAGAGAACATTAACATCCCTTCCATTAACATCATAAAATGCACGAACAAGTGTAATATTTAGTATCTGTGTGTGAACATGCATACATACACTCCAATTAAAATTCTAAATCCAAGACAGAGCTCTCTCTAATGACTTTGGATAGATGGACGTAAGACATTTTCCTGAAATAGTTTGCTACACGAGGCACACCTGAAACCCACCAGTGCTGAATAGACCATTCCAGCACAGGCAGGACAGAGGATGTATCAGACTGAAGTTGAAAATAAATGGACAAATACAATGGTTGTCCCGGCAACATGGCAGCAACCAGCAAGATGCACACTGTCCTCAGGTAAGGTCAGAGGCATAAACTTGTATTTCCCTGCTCTCCTGAAGCCAGCTGGAGCAAGAAGGCTCAGAGGTGATGCTGTCGTTGCCAGGATAAGGCTGGAACATTATCCCAGCTTAACCCCCTTTCCCTTGCAGTTCAATAGGAGTGGCATTAGGCAGTGCCTGCCTCACCAGCCAAAGGGTAATTATCCTGATCCCTGCCACACCCGCAGAGGGTCAGGTTGTTACAGAGCTCCAAGCAGGGACAGGAGGTGGCTCTGCAGGGCCAGTTTCAGCTGGTCACATCTGCAGTGCAATCCTGTCCCTGTCAAAGGGTCTTCTCCCCTGTGGAATGTCTTACTGGCAGCCTTGCCCCACCCCAAGACATGAAACCCCAACACAGCAGATCAATGCATCTGTTCACTTCAGTTTTCCTGTAATTTAACCATCAGCAGACTTCAAAAATCTGTAACACACACTCATTATTTAAAGTTCAAACCAAGCACTCTTCTCTTATACTACCAGAAGTAACAGAGCAGAAAAAAACCCCTCATTTTATGCAGTTATTTTCCACTGATATTTTTGACACAAGCAGCCTTAGAAAATGCCTTTCCCCAACCTCCTTTTTTTTTTTTTTGTCCTTTTTGCTCCTCCAGCAGTCCATTCACTGAAATAATCCGGTGGGGACTTATGAATGTGGGTGTCTGAAATACACTGAAGCCTGACTGCTCTCACACTTAAACATGAGGCAAAAAGGGGAGGAAGGTGAAAATTCACAAAACAAGCAATTTATTATACAACACAGAAGAATAATAATCTTTTCTGAAAAACGGAAGGTGAGTGATAGCTCAGCAGCTCTCCAAGCCTCCATTGTCTTTTTAGACAAAAAAAAAAACAAACAAACAAACAAAAAACCCAAAAAAAACCAAACCAAAAAAAACCACACACACAAAAAAAACCCCCCCCAAAAAAACACAAACACAAAACCACAAAAAAACACAAAGCACTAAAAAAAAAAAAAAACCAAAAAAAAAAAAAAAAAAAAAAAAAAAAAAAAAAAAAAAAAAAAAAAAAANNNAAAAAAAAAAAAAAAAAAAAAAAAAAAAAAAAAACCCAAAAAAAACCAAAAAACACCCCTGGAAGGCTACCTAGTCCTAATGACCTTGCATTTCCAGCATGGAGAAAGTTGGTAGATCTCTGCAATCACTTTGGTGGAAGAAGCACACAGCATTAACTTGCATTCCTTCACAAGACAGTGGCCACTGTTCTCCCACAAAGGCACAATAATGCACAAACCTATGCAGTGCACCAGTACTTTGAGGTAACTACCATATATGCATGTATGTTGAAAGGTGATTTTTACATTTATAAAGACAGACCAAAACAGATGCAATGACAACAGCAAACAAAAGCTATGACATATAACCTACTGATATAGAAAAAAATTACATATGTTAACAGCACTGTAAGAGTTCTACAGGCAGAGCTCTAACAAAGATGTACCCGCACCTAATTAAAGAAAAAAAGATACTGTTCCAATAGGAGATGATTCATGATTAATTAGCAAAAACATGAGTGACTGAATAGACCACAAATTGCATCTTCCATTATGAGAATATTAACTTTGAATGTACACATACACAGAGCTTCCACAGAAGAACATAAGAAATGGTCTCTTTCATGCAGAAGTCAGTTAAACATAATTTTTAATAGTAACACCCACAAATGCCTGTATCAACAAAAATCCTTTTATAAATACAAAAAACATTTAACTTCGATTGCTTTATAGAGAGCAATGTTACCATCTGAATACACAGGTATCCATCTCTTTCTCCATTCCTTTTTTTCATTTTCTGCTTTTTGAAACCTATGGTATTAGCATTTATAAGTAAATAACAACAAATGCAATGAACTTGACTCTTATCAGAAATAAACCCTGGACTCTCATCAACACTAACTGTGCACACAGAATACACAACAAGGAAAAGCACAGAACTGGGAGAGGAGGTCACCGAGGGAAGGCAGGAAGAGGAAGGAGTGGGTGACTGAGACGCCAGCATTGAGCTACTTGCCATGACACAAGCCCAGGTGATGTTTTTGTAAAAACAGGCAGGAATCTGTATTAAGTAAAGGCCATAGAAAAGAGGAGAGGCAGTAAAATGGGCATCTACATCTAAGACATATTTTTAGAAGTTTAGTGACAAATCTCACTACCAGACAACCACATAAGACTCATGCATGTCTAATCATACTCTGTAAAATTTAAAACCTGCACTGGTGTCCACCTAATTTCCATTACTTTATATTGGCATAAAAAACAAACAAACTATTCACCAAATGAAATACTACCCCAGTGATTTGGTCATAAAATATGGACCACAACCAAATACAAAGAAACGAAGTTTTAAACCCTTGATCTCAGCCTGTCAGTAACATTCTCCTGAGATCTGAAAACACAAGAAAATACTCTTTAACCGCTTACTAGTGGGGATTTTTCCACTTGTGCTTTCAGGTCTCTTGAGCATGTTCCAGCAAATGGAGGAAAAGATCAACCTGTTCTTTTACTGTTCTTGCAGGCTTCTGCAAAACCCATCTCATCGTTAACACAGCCACTGCAAAGGTCAAACATCATTACTGTTTCTCTCAAATATTAAGCAGCCGCTCTGGAACAAATAAATAAACCATAAAGAGCTCTGCTTAATTAGAGTGGACCATGTGTGCACGCATAAATAAAATACAGCATGTGGCAAAGCAAGCATTATTTTGTTTATATATTATTCATTTTAAAATGAAGCTGTACACTAAATTAATACTCTCAGAGGAGGCTGCCCATAAGAAAAACTCTCTTTCATCAGTATTCAAGTTCCCAAATTATCTCCCCCTGTAATGCTTGTCCTATAATTTTATATAACTTATGCTGTATGGCTGTACGTAACTATGTTTATAGCATACCATACTTTTCTGATAAATAAATGTTTGCCTTTTTACTTGTAAGGAAAGCACACCAATAACTGCTAACATCACAATAACCCAATGCACTGCATTTGTCTGACGGCAATTCGCAATTCTACATTTTGAGAAACATTTGCACTACAGCAGTGCCTAGAGCACAAGTTATTAAAAACATTGACACTTATGCCACAGGTGCAAAAAAAATTAAAAGGTCACTCTGCAGCTTTGGGTTTTTTACAGCTACTTCTTCATACCCTTCAGACTCAGTATGCATAAAAGTTTCCTAAAACTATGATAAAAATAATCTCAGAAACTCCAACAAAACTGTATTTTTTAAAGACAGGAACATTTTAATAGTTAACTAACAGGTTTTTGCAGTCTGACTTTGAAAATATAGACCCATTTTATAATGTGTTTGACCATGGCTATAATCTTGAGCATTCCTGCTGACCAGTAACACCCATACTGGAGTTTTTACTATTTAATCGGAGTTCTGTATTTCTGCACCATACTGGGTCTGACAAAACCTATGTGGCAACACAAAGAAGCAGCCAAAAATCAACTTTTCAGCCTTAAGACATTGGTTTAACGTTACCTAATTCCTGTACAGTTGCCTATGAACTTCCAGATTATTTGGTTTCTATGAACCTAAGGGGAAAGAATGATGAATTTATTTTTTTTTTTCAAGAACTCTGCTTAAATCAGGTGACAGACTGAAACAAGAAGATGATTCACCACCATCCACAGCTGCTAAAGGGGAATATAGTGAATCCCCCCAGGCAGTGCAGGGCTCACCAAAGCAGTGGAAAAAGGAAAGGGCACTGCCAAAGATGCTCAGCCATGCAAGACATGGAGCTCTCATGTAACAAACATCCCCCCTCAACAGATTTCCTCAGGCATCACATGGATAATGCTTTCATCTCCATACACACTTTTCTGGAGACCGATTCAACCACTAAAACACACTGAAACAGTGCAATCTTTTTTTTAACCTGCACATTGCTTCCTTAGCAGGTATTTTTTAGGAGTACCATACAGAAGGGCGAGTTATTCAGAAGACAAAATTTCTTCTCAACACAAAATTTTGTACTACAGCATTCATAACATGTGCAAGTTCTTATTCGCTTTTTGTGTACTTGGCAGGAAAATACGTCTACACCTGGTAAAAAAAAAAATCCAACTATTTATATGACAGCAAAAAAGCCAAACGAAAATCATCTCAGTGGAGCTAAAAGTGGAACACATGTTCTGATGTTTTCTAACAAAAACTATCAGGTTTCATTTTACATTAGCTACTGTCATTAGAGTAGGCACTGGAATTGGCAATCTCTCTCTAAAAGATCAAGCTTTCACCTGCTATTTTAAGACATGACGTATTTGAGGACTGTTTTTACAAAATCTGCTCACCAGATGGTGAAAGTGTTGGAAATTAGAATCTGGAAAATAAATCTACAGTATAAAATAAGAAGCAGCTATGAGGATTCCTATAGAAATTTAGCATGAATTATTCTTCACTGCCAACAAGTTCTTGCAGTGTAATCAGAAGTGCTCACAACCATGTTTGCTAAAAGACATAATTAAATTAACATCACTCATGAGCAAGGCACTTTGCTTTGCAGAAAGCTGAAATTTTCACTGGGCAAGCCAGTCAACACTGCATAAAGAAATAGTCCATCAAAAAGAAAGTTGCATGAAGACACATCCAGCAACTGGATGTGAACCGAATTGGGATCAGACAATGAGAGTCATACCTCAACAAAGCCCACATACACCAAATTTAGAGAGAAAAGAGAAAGGAGTTCCTTTCACAGATATCTCAGCTGACATGGAAACCAGGCCACTTGACATGAGGCAAACACCTGTGGCCTAGAAAAAACAGAAGGTACTACAGGTTGGCAAGGAAACTGCTTCTCACAAGACTGAGATGAGCCATTATTTTTGATGTACAAAAGCTCAAGCTATAAAAAGCTTAAAAACCAACAAAAGAGACTTCATCAAATATCCCAGTTCTGATGACTATTTTTAATATATTCTGACACTTCAGTCATAACTGGGGAAGGAACATAACAGCAAAGACAGAATTGCCTCAGAGAAGCATGCCTAACTTTGGACAAAAGCTGTGATAGGACAGTGTTTGTAAAAGGGAGGACTGTGTCAACCATGTACTGATCCCAACATATTGCCACACTGTTTCCAGGCACCAGGGCTGTGGCTGTCTAATCAGTAGGCTTCGCTCCACCTTCACTCCAGTGAAATGTCCCACTCCAAGACAACCCATTCCAGCACGCTACAACCAGTCCTCATGCAGATAACTCCATGATACCCTGGGAAGCAAAATACCTTTACAGGATCTGAGCCTCAAACTTAAAATGGAAGGATGAAGCTTTATCCATCCCTGTGCACCTTGTTACTTCATAGGAGAGGGCTGCCTCTGACCAGCTGTGGACCTGGGACTTATTTGCACATTGTGCCACGAGCTGGATTGGTACATCTCAACCATATGGATAAGTTTTTGATAGGATGATCTCCTCTCAACTGCCTCTGCCATTTTAATGAACACACAGGGATCTTTTAGCAAATACATGAGTGGCACAGCAGAGAGGAAGGACAGTAAAAGTCACCATTAACTTGGAAACACAGAAGAGGGATGAAATCCTGTCATTTCTGTCTAATTAGCAAGCTGAAGTATGATGGGTTGCCCCTGGCTGGATGTCAAGTGCCTGTTCTTACGGGATGAAAGGCTACCACTTCCCATCACTTAGGAACTGATATGGCCTTTCCATGGCATTACTGGTCTCCTCCAGAATACACAGTGCCTAACAATAAGGAAAGTATATAGCGACACTTTTCTTCAACTCTTTAAAAGAGCATAACCAATCTCTTCATAAACTCTGATAAATAACAGAAATCAGGGTGCAAAGAACCATTGTAAGTACATGTGTCACCTTCAGTCACTTAAAAAAAAATCCATTAAAAACAACACCCACTACTTTAGAATTTGATTTTCTTTCTCTTCACCACAGGAAGCTTTAAAACCCTAAAAAACAATTTACACAAAGAGGTTCTTCGAAGAGGTTAGAGCAGTGGCCCATTATTCTTACTCTGGTCTCAAATGAAGAACAGTTATAAAAACCACCAAGGTCTGGATAAACATACAAGATTCCCTTGCTGGTTTGACTCTTGACTGGTGAATTGACTGACATGTACCCATCTCAACCACTCTGAACATGATTGTAACAAATTGTAGCATTGATATCATCGACATAGATAAATGTACATTTCTGTATGTTGGAGGATGGATATTGTTTCCTTTGTGTTAGTTGAATTTTTTCCATTAGGTTGCTAGAAGGTTAATTGCTGGGTACTTAATCAAAACAAAGGGGTGGCCAAGCACGAGTTTTGGAGCTGATATTTTCTAATAATTGGCCATTAAGGGTCACCAATGACATGAGACATTCCATCATCCCATTGTGAGATGCTCCACCCAGTGAGGGGTGCTCCAAGCTTTCCTACCTAGAAAAAAAGGAGAGGTGGGCACACCGGGTCATCCTGTTTTCCACTGAATTCCCAGAGGAAGACTGGACCCAACTCATCACCACTGGCCTTTCTACAGGATCATCTCTACTCCACAGAACTGTGTCTGTTACTCCAGGAGGATTCATCTGGACTGCTTCTAACACCCTGACCAACAGGGGGTCAGGTCACATCCCTGACGCTGTCAGGGTTTTCTGGGTTTTTGTTTGTTTTATTTGCATGTTTTTCTGTACAATTACATTTGTATTTTTAATATTCCTATTAAAGGACTGTTATTCCTATTCCCAAAACTTTGCCTGAAAGCCACTAATTGCAAAATTATAATAATTTGAGGAGGAGGGGTTTACATTCTCTGTTCAAAGGGAGCTTCTAGCTTTTTTCCGGCAGATACCTGTCCTTTTCAAAACAGGGACACTCTAACAAGCCAAATCTAACTCTAATTTTCAATCATGATCAAGCAATTAGCAATAAAAATGGTTTTCAGTTTTTCAGAAAAAAAATTGGAGAAAAAAATTACATCAGAACTTTTCTGGAACATTTACAGGCAACAGACACATCAGAAAGCATAGGAACCCTGAGAACCCAGGAGGAGATACAGGCTGGAAAGGGGAAGGGAAGGAGGTACACTTTAAAAAAACTGCATGAAAGAAATGTCTCCTAATTCAAAAAAATGGGTCTGTATGAAATACCAATTTGTAGTGTACATGGTTATACACTGGCAGCATTTCCCAGAGTATCTTTTGGCCAACTACTGGGACAAACAAACAAATCCTATCAGTCTTAAAGAGCACAAACAACACACATCCCTGTAAAATACTACAAAAGAGTGTTCTTTTCTTATGTTTGAGATCATATGCAAGTATCTTTGACATTTACAATCCAGTCCTGTCCACAGCTCATGGATTTAAAAAATCAACTACAATATAAAGAGAGGAAAAATTCAGTTCAACAGGAAACATTCCCAGTTAGGACCAACACATACAGTAAAAACTGGAAAATGTGATCGTAGCTTCCTGGCTTCATCAAAAAAGTTTGTTTTTCTACTTTGTTACACCCAGGTTTTTCCATAGGCCTCAAACTGAATACTGTTGAGCTTTGTTTTTATTAGCTTTTGGAACAGAGAACAATTACCCAGAGTTTAAATTCCTTTAGGGGAACAATTCATTTGGAGAAAACAGTCAGGGGAAAAAGAAGCCTGTAACAATGGAAAATACCAAAGGTCTTCCAAGACTTAGATAAGGAATCAGGCACAATCCTCCATCCCCCAAAATACTTGAATGATGGATAATTTCTCTTCTATGGTAAAGCTTCACTATTGTTCCGAATTGGAGATAATTAGGAAGTGACTGCACATGATGTTATTTCAACCTACAGGGAAAAAAAAAAACAAACCCAAATAATCAATTCTAAGACCTCAAAAACCTTCAGGTACTTTTTCTGATTTTTTTTTTTTTTTTGGTTCAACTTTATAGTCAGTTGACACTACCAAATTTCAGTCTCTTATATGGCAAAGGTAGCTAAAAGAGGGACTGCAAATAATTCCTCACCTACAAAGTGAATTCCCTCTCCAACCTTCAGAGCATAATGAGGTACCTTTACCAAATTTGGTCAGAAATCAGCTTAGCTTTGAGGACTAACTCAAAGTTTATAGTGACATGCAAAAGGGCAGGGAAGCAAACACCATTTCCTTTCCAAAGCTGTTCTATCAGTGCAAGGTTTAAATACAACCAAGATTTAGCTTCCAAAACCTGGCCACAATCTGGCACTGGTCAGACAAATTTATTAAAACAAGTAATAAACTCATAGAATAGTTTGGGTCAGAAAGGACCTTAAACAGCATCAAGTTCCAACCCCTCTGCTATGTGCAGGGACACCTTCCACTAGACCAGGTTGCTCAGAGCCCCATCCAGCCTGGCTTGGAACTCCTAAAAGGAGAGGTGAGTTAAGTGCAAGTAAAGCAGCCTTTATTTGGAGATATTCTGTCTCCTAACACTCCTTAAATGCCACATTACAGAAAGTGCTCTGCTAAAATGTCATCCTGCAGAGGTTGATTCCTGGAACAAGAAACATCAGCACATCTCTTGCTGCTGCAAAAAAGTTCACTGGGCAGAAGAAATTAAAATTCCTGCTAGCATTACTAAGTAATAATTTGAAAAATACATCTCACATTTCAAATTTAGGGCTATTTGGCACCTAGCAATTGATAACTTTCCCAAAGAATATGCAGCCTAAGGACAAAGGACAAAGACAAGGGGGTAGGGATGCTAACAGACCAAGGTAGTTTACTGCCTGTCTCTTTCAGGTTCCAAGCTGTTGAATGCTGGCCAAAGGTCTTGCAAATAGCATTTCTGAATCATGTTTTATTTTATTTGAATTTTTCTTTAAAAAGCAAAGTTTTGGGAAAACAAACAAAAAGCTCAAACACCTCGCCTAAGTCAATAAATATCAGGATGTGAAAAACATTTCAAGTGTTAATGCCTGAACTATGCCCTGTGAACTAAATCAAAAAGACATGCTGACCTGCAAATGTTAACCTGGTTTATTATTTTGCTGATCATGAGGCAGGCAGTAAGTAGCAGATATACACCAACACCACATAAATCAGACAGACAAGTATAAAGAATAAGTCTTACAAATATAAGTATGTGTAAGAACCAAGTGTATCTGGAGCCAAATTAACCTTAAGAAGAAGTTGGAAACAGCAGTTGATGTGTGGGTGTTTTGTTTGTTTCAGGTTTTGTTTGAATTTGGGGATTTTTTTTAATTTAAGCCCAAAAAGCTTTGCTTGTTATAGTAGCATTCTAGCCTTTGACAGAAGTTTTAAATCAGCATACTTCTGGATGAGTCAATCTATACTGACTCACACTGGTTTATGGTGTACAAGGAACTGGCCAAGCTCTGCACATACTAGTGTGAAAAACATCATTTCGGAATTCCACTAAAATGGAATTCTGCTTGTTGAGCCATAATCAATAGACAGGAAACAACCGGGCATTAAAAAAAAAAAGTCTGCACCTGATTATATAACAAAACTAATTTGTACTAGGCTACATGTATTATTGATTCAATCACAGCCCCTTCTTATTTAGGGGTCAGGTCACATACCTGGAAAAACAGCAACATAAGGAAGTACTAGTCTCTCTTTTTTTTTTTTTTTCTTCTTCCCCCAGGCAGTTTAATGTCTACATACCAACTAGTCCTCACAGCATGCTTTGCCTTTGCCTGCATTAGGATTCAGGGACATACACTTCATGTTACACAGCATCAAGAACAAACGAACAAACAAAACCCCCACCTCAGTCTTTACCATAAGCAAGTTGAAATGGCTGGTTTCTCCTGGAACCCAGCAAATGCTTAGTACAATTTATTTCTTCTTGCCTGATATCAGAGATAATGCTTACCAGTCCAAACTAAAACCCCAGCTCAAACTAGAACATTTAATAGGAGAATTCAACCCTTCATTTACAGAAGGGGCATGAGCAGAAGGCAAAGTAAGCCCACCACAGGCCCTGTAAGCAATGGTGCCTTTCTCTCCTGATGAGTAGGATTGAAACTCTTCCATGAGATTGTTATGAATAGTTTCATATACAACTTGTTCTTCTTCCAGCATGCTCAAAGGATAATTTTCCTGTGATGTTATTAGAGTTCACACAGATCAATACTAAAGATTATGGACCACATTCACCACTGCGCTATGCTGTAATGCCATTTAATAAATGTTCTTTCTAATCCAGCATTAACAGATCACACTGAGATTTGAAACTGGGTTCAGCCTGCTCACAATGTCTAAATAAAACTTACCACACCAAACCCAGTGACACTGACATTAATCTCAAGCAATATGTGGCTGTGAATCAGCCCTGGTATTTTTGTTTGGTTTTCATGGCTTGCCTCTAACAGCACTTTTATCACAGAATGTCCGCATGGAACTTCTGCCTTGGACTCATCATCAAAGCACATTTTTTTCCATCAACTAACCTGGACTTCCGTAAAAAGTTGTTTTTATTTTAAAAGCAACACAATCAGAACTTGTAAGAAAAAAAAAAACCAACATCTTTAAAAGGCAAGTTTTTGTTGACTGGAACATTATGTAGTTTAA
The DNA here is from genome assembly GCA_013389925.1 of Aegithalos caudatus. NCBI lineage: Eukaryota > Metazoa > Chordata > Aves > Passeriformes > Aegithalidae > Aegithalos > Aegithalos caudatus. The sequence goes on along the minus strand of WEIU01006580.1, from coordinate 106,289 downwards.
TAAGGACTTTTTAAACTGTTTTTCTTTTTTTACTGGGTACACGTGGCAGCAATAGTTTCGAAGCTCTCATTAAAAGCCTCTAGTCTTGTATTTTAAAGTATATTTAACCCAAAGACTCCTTTTTTTTATAATAGATGCTTTTATATCTTTTGTAAACCATATCTTCCCTCAAATCTCAATTGCTGCTTAATAAATGTTAGATAAAAATATATCTGTCTAAATTTACCATTTTGCTCATGCTCTCTGAAACATCCTGTTCTTAAGCAGAACATTGGAGTTAAAAAAACAAACAAACAAACAAAAAAAAAACAGCTTAATGAAGCAGCAAGAGAATCAGACACCTGTGCTTTATTCCCAGATCTGTTGTTTAGAAGCAATTAATTTTCTTGCCAGTGACTAAACATACAGAACACACAGAAAGAGCTCAGCACCGGGGTACTCAGCTCTGTCATGCACCATTGTGTGCTGGCCATGGTGACTCTGTGTGGTGCCTCTGTGAAGACCAGCACAGCACAACAGGACTCCCAGCACACATACCCCTGCCAAAAAGCCATGGAAGGAGCACAGTTACCAGAGAGACACTAGGAAAATGGGACTCTCTCATCCACTAGTGGTGAGGTGGCACCAGGCACTTTCAGTCACATCTTGGGTCTCAAATTCTTTAATGCAGAACAGGTCACTTTTATTACAAACCAAGGTATTTCAATCAGCCACTTATCCAGCAAAGTGCTGGCTGAGAGACCTCAGCTCAAAACACCATCTTCCCCTACCTTGACCAAGACCAAAATATGTTTCCACAGATGACTCAAAATCCCTGGATCAGACAGCAAGAAAGGAAACGCCATACTGCAGCCTAGACAGATGCAAGCACTGGGGAAACTCAACTCATGCCTTTGGCTACAAAGGCCACTTCCACATAATGTTCACTGGTTCCCTAGATGCAAAAATGACCTCATAAGTTGCAGGGTCAGGAATTTTGATGGCAACATTTCCCTACTGCATGAATAACTTTTCTCTGGTCCTAAGGAGTCCGAATTCTTCTTTTACACTAAGCAGATAACTTTTTGAGACAAGCTGAGGACACTTTTTTCCTCCAGGAAGAAGTGACAGAGTACAAGTGCACCTTCCAGGAGGTACAAACTTCTACTCCTCTTCGAACCCAAGTTTTTTTTAATCTAGCCTGAGATGACAGTATGGCTACAAGATTAAGAGGGGAGAACAACAGAGGGACAACCATGCAAGTTTTTGCTGTAACATGGCAAAATTGATATCAATAGAGATTAGTATTAATAATAAATGTTTGAATAAATAAAATTAAGATATTTTTCACATAAAGAACCATTAAAAGCAAAAGCAGAAAACAGGACTCAAGTGCTCTAGAAAATAACTCTGGTTTCTCAGATTTCTGCTTATACACAAAAGTAACGCCCATCAGCCAGAGGAGAAGCCTCAGATGGTATTCATCATGGAAATATATAAACAGCTCCATTCAACAATGGATTACAAATGACAAGACACAGCCTACACATTTCACTGGTTCTAAATCTCTCAAATCCATTCACTCACTTGTATTATCAAGAGATGAGCTTACCTATAAGGTTCATCAAAATTTATTCATTAAATTATCTTAGCAAGAAACATGACTTTACCTGTGTGATTTATCACTATATTGACATTACTGATCTAACTAATAGAGTTGACCTGCTACATTATTATATATTATTATAATGAAGGAAAGCAGAACCTGGAGAAACATGCCATAACCACAACCTACCACCAAAAAACCATCTGATATCTACAATCCACAATGTGCTGCTTGGCTTTTCTCACTCAGAGTGTGATGCACTGACCTGTTCTGTTTGATGCATTACTTCATTTCAGTGCATCATCCTGACCCAAAGAAAATAATTCTGACTTAAGTGGAACACAGGGTTGTTTCCTTCAAATAGATTCAAAGGTCTAGTTCCTACTACTTCAAATCAAAGCAGCATCTTTCCAAGAGCAGGGTTACTTCTGTTGAGCAATGGGCTTGCACTAAGTATCTAATGAAGACCTGCAGATGAAAGGTACATTTCATGATCCGAATGATGGGGTAGGAAAACACACTGGTTTCTTGCTTCATGCAGATCTCCCACTATTGCAAGAGAGGCTGCAGGAAGGTCAGAGACGCTCAGGGAAAAGAACACTTTATAGCCTAAACAAGCAGTGGGAAATGAAAAATATTTCAGGTGCACAACACTACAAGAAACAGACCTGTAACCACACACACAAGACTTTCTCCTGCTTGCTGAACTCTTCTGCAGTTCTATGCAATGGTTTGAATGTTTCCTAAGGAAACAATGATCAATAAAATAACTTCTCACAGACTACTACACAAAATCATCTCCAAGACCTCTGCTGTACTGCTGGCCTCCAAAATCAAATGGAGTAACAACACCAATGTAAAAACGGATAATTCACAAGGTATTCAAAATTTAGGAATATTTAGCAGTTTGGAACTGTCTCCTCTTGCATTCTGTTTCAAAGATAAATTTCTAATGCAGCACACATTCAAAAACCCTGGCAGGGCCTCACTGGGTTGTAAGCTCAGCTTGTGGAAGGCAGAGTCAAAATCCATGCCTTAGTGACCTGAAAGGTATGTGGCAATTTGCACAGCCACACTTCTCTGCATATGCTGTGACCAAGGCAACGGTGACTCTGGGTACCACTGTAACAAAAGGAAGAGCCTTTAAAATCTGCAGAAGTATCCCAAACTGAGCAATGTGCCTTACAAATTTCCTATATCAAGAGGTTTTGTGAAGCATTTTTTCAAATACATTCAGCTCTGCACCATTAAAAATAATTGCAAAAATTACAGTGATTACACTTCCTGAAGTGATTTCTAAATTGTTACCCTGCACCCATTTGCAGCAAAAGCATTAGTACTTGTATGGAGGACAGAGACAGCTCACAGACATGAAGTATTTATGACACTTACCTACACACAATTATTCTAAACAAAGATCTCTGATATGTTTTGTATTTAACAGATAATCTATCAAGGAAATAATACACACCATGGTGGTATCAAGACAGACTGCTGACGCCCTTGTTACACACACTTACATGTTTAATACTAAAGGAGTGAACTACAATTACAGAAATTGAAATTAACTTACTCACTGGCCTGTGCTTGTGTGCACACAAGTGAAAACTCTACAGATTATAGACTTTATCTATTAAAGCTATACAGAACTAGAAAGAAGTACCAAAGGATATACTGACTTGTAAAAACTTCTCACACAAAAAAAAAAAAAAAAAAAAATCCACATTGCATAGAGCTGAAAAAGTTAAAATGCCTCATCAGGTTTGCTGAAGAACATTACACTGCACTGATGTGATGGTCACTTCTGACAGTGCTGCCCTAAGAAATTAAACTAGTTTTGTAGAAGTTTGGATGTGTCTTAGAAGTCTCACCACCTCACACAAAATTCCATTTGAATTTGAAAGGTAATGGACACTAACCCAACAAGCTCCTAAAAGCCTCCAGGATCATATTTAGCAAATACACTGAATAGCTGCAAGGCTTCTAAACTATACTAACCCTTGGATCAATACACATACAAGCACAAATCCCCAAAAGAACACAACTACCAGAAACATCTATTCCATGTGAAGCATTTTTGAGGGAATAATTAAAAAGAAATGTATTTCAGGGCTGTGAGCACCCCAGGCAATTTGGATCCTCAGAACCTTCCTATATAATGTATTATAACCAAAACATATACTATTGCAGCAGCCCTCTTATTAGAGGGTAAAAAGGAGCCGAGGCACAGACTTCTTGTTAAACTCAGCATAAAAAGGGTCCTGGTTTATTCCTCTTTACGTCTTAGTCATCTTAACTGCAACCATTCACTGACTCTGGCTGCAGCAAGCTCCTACAGTGAGGTTTCCCTTGCAGCCTCTGACTGCTGGTTATTTCCTGCTAAACTCTGACTGCAGATATTGGTTTGCAGACTCTGAATGCAGACTTTTACCCAGCTAGACTGTGACTGGAGGTTCCAACAATAGGCTCTAACTGCAGACCCAGACTGACCTTGCAGCAGTGATTCTCTCTCCCCAGGATCCTGCTTCAGGATTCCCTCCTCCAGGCTCCTCAAGGTTCTTCCTCCATGATGATCCTCCCCTTACCAGCTAACCCCCTCCTTTATCTCACTCATCCTTATTGGAGACAGCTGTTACCCATCAGGGTGAGGCTGTATTGAGTAATTAACACAGATGTTACTTATCAGGGGGGTGAGGTCACCTGTATTCACCTTCTCCTACATATACCAGAAGTAATTCTTCAGTACAGGCTGCATTCACCTGGACCTAAATCGCTCCAGCAGCCTTGCTTCTGCTCACATAGTTATCTTCAGCAAAGCCATTATCTCCCAAAGCAATATTACTCTGAGAGGAGAACACAGGACTCTCTCATGTTTTATGAGCAGCCAGTGGGCAGCTCTAAGCTAGAAGTACTAAAATGCTATCTTTTAATCACCAGAGAACTTGAGGGAGATGGATCTTGCAAAATCCCTCTCTGTTCCACAAAAAAAAGCGCTTACAAACCAATTAAACCCAGGCAGACTTTGCAGGTAAGGGCCCACTGAGGGACATATGCTTGTCTCCTCCCTACTCTAAGGACTAATTGTTTATCAGGTATAAAACATTTGTCCTGTTATGAAGATCTTCAAAACAATAAAAAAAATGTACAGAATGCTTTTGTTTCCAACTTAATAATCTAGTGGTTTAATAAGTTTCCCAGCACAGAACAAATTGGTAGCAGTTCCCAGCCCTCCCATTCTGCTAACTGTTGCTCAGGAATACCACTAGAGAGCTGAAACAATATTTAAACTCGCTTCCCCACTTTTTTTATAGCTTTTTTAATATTTGTGACAAAACAGATACTAAACAGAGTGAAATGTCTGTTTTTCCTGACTTAACTGCATCTTTCCAGAATGGCCTACAGTACTTCCTTGTAAATGCAGCTGAAGTGTTGCATTATTAATCTATTATATGAACATCACAAAAAAAGACAAAGTATTCCAGTATAAAAAGAAAACAGCTTAAAGATAAATAAATTTATCATTAGGCAACAGAGATCAATAATCACCTTTGCACTGAACAAAAGGGTTTTTTCCCTAAAGCCTGTTATATGACCAGATAAACAAAACCATTTTTCTGTACTTGTTAAAATCAGCTCCTTGTAGACTGTGCAGTAAATGTCAGAACAAAAAAAAGACTATTTGAGATCAAAATGTCCCCAGCCCATTAATCAGGTTCCAGTTCTAATATAGAACAAAGCCATTCACTTCACACTTTTCTTCTAATATTCATCTAAAAAGACGGCAAAATCTACCTCTCTTACTCTGCTTCCTCCCTTCCCCATATACTACAACATCAAAATTACTATAAAAGAAAGTAGCATTTTTACAATACTTATAGTAGACTGCATCAGACTTATTTAGCAGGACTGATTCCTGTCACCTAACACAGAAAATCTCAACAGGAGCTGCAAAGGCCTAAGTGACTTTCATCTAATTTGGTTTTGAAAACATGTCACCGTGGATCTTCTGAACACTGAAGTCTGATTTACATCTTTTTATTACAATGCAATAAACTGCTGTGACCTGGGTGTGTGCATGTGTGTGGTGTATGTAGCCATTACTCTCCAAAATCCAGCTAGCACTCCAAGTGTAGCTAGTTCCATGCATTCCACCCACCGGCAGCCACCTAATCTGGTTTTCACAGGAAAAAAAAAATAAGTTGTTGGTGTCCTGGATTTGCTGTTGGTGTTTTTTGTTTTGTTTGTTTGTTTGTTTTGGGGGAGGGGGGGTTCCTATGTGGGAAAGATTACGTTTCACCTTAACTGGCAAAAAAATTAGATTTCATTTAAACTACAAAATTATAGATTTAATTAGTCATTATTTGCTTAAATGTTTTTTCTTTCCCCTATCTAGCTCCTTCAAACTTTGTTAATCTCTGACTGTTCTGTTCAAACCATATCTAATCTTTCTTTTTTGAGAGACATTTTGTATGCCTGAATAGCTTTAAAGAATAGTTTTTAATAAAATTATCACCATTTTGTTAGATAAGAGTGACATTACTTCCTAACAAAAATAGCTGTGAACAAAAGGGAAGACATTTGCTCTGTTGAAGGTAGGTTAATATTTCTAGTGTTGTCTTCTGGTGAAAAAACACAGAACATCCTACACTGAATTAGAGTCACTACAGAAGCCTTGAGGAAAACAAAACAAAACAAACAAACAAGCAGCGGACATGAAAGTAAGTCAAGTCACTTTTTTCACTCTTTGTACTGCCGAGATGATGGTAATGACTGGGATAACTGTTAAATCAGAACCAGCACCACTTTGCCTTCCAGCAAACTACTGTCTATTGAATTCACAGCAAAACCAATCCCAACCTTTCATGTTCCTCCCAACCTCTCTGAGTTACTTTTACAAACGAATTAAAAGACACTTGTTAGGAAAAGGTAGAATTCATCAGATACTGAATCAACCATTAACCACCTGGCAGCCAGCAATACCTTCCTTGTATTACCAATTCTGTAAGACAGAGATAAATGCAACAAATACATTTTAGATGCACATTTAACTGAGTGTGCCATCAGTTCTGAATTGAGTCCAAAAATGGCTTACTTCCCCAGCGTAATTCACACTACAAATAAGATCCACTGACCTTTAAGAGGATGCAGGAGAAAAAGAGCAAACCAAAGTCTGATTTAACTACAACTTTCTGAGCCCAAGTTGAAGCATTTTCAATTATCTTTTATCAAATACTCAGTGAAACAGAGGAGATTAAATTAAGTGCACTTCAACTGAATCATTTTCTGCAGAATCAAGCAGTCTCAAATTGCTTTGCAACTTGATAAAGAGTAGAAAATCCTGCATGTAAGTGAAAAGCAAGTACAAATGTATAATATATTGTATTTGTATGACACAAAGGCTTTTCTAAAATTAATATTATCTTAGCATTAAAAGCATACAGATACTAATGTTTACTAAGTAGGATTTATCACATGAAAAACAAAATCCTTTGTGCTTAATTTCCTGAACGTGTATTAACAAAGTCCAAAACTGCTACTGGGAATTTCCCAAAGCACCAAAGAACACATGCCTTATCCAGACACAAGCAAGTCAGAAAGCTCTAACCCCAGTTGCTCAGGTTTTATCACTGTCAATCATGTTGTCACAGAACAACTTCCACATTTCTCCTGATTTAAAGATTAGAGTAACAATAACCTCAGAGATTGCTGGGTTAATTGCAACGTCATCCATAAAGGAGGAATTTTGGTCTAAAAGATCTATCCCTCTGCTCCCCTAGATGCACATAATGTCATAGTTTTCAACCTTCCTCATGGTAGTTCACTATAGCATGTCCCAATTAAACCTTCAAAGTTAAATAAATGCATTAATTTTTAGTAATATTAATTTTTGGCTCTTGCATTCTTACTATTTTCTACATGAGCTACCATCAGACATGTGCCTTGGCAAAATGTGCATGATCTTAAGACCCCTGCCCTGATGTGATCTGGTACAGATCCAATCTTTTTGAAAGCCTGTGGAGAAAATCTGAAAACCAAGAGATTCAGCTGTGCAAAGGCAGTTACCACACTTTTAAGGCCACTGAGTTCAAACTCAAACCTATTTAATGGTTGTGTTCTCTGGGATACATTAAAGAAACACAGTACATGGATATCCAGTTCATTATCTGAAGATCTTAAAACCCATATTCCCGCCCTAATAATTTAAAGATATTTAAATATTAAAATTAGTATGTAATAGCAAACTTGGAAGGATAAATTCTT
>WEIU01006580.1:81605-97026 GCA_013389925.1 Aegithalos caudatus | reverse complement strand
TACATATTTGAAAAACCCTAATGGCAAAACACAAGCACACAATAAATGCATCTATGAGGCAAGGACAGAGCAGCAATGTTTCTCTAAATAATAGACTGGTACAATTAATTAAAAATAGAAAAGAACAAATTAAAACCACATTGAGAACCAACAAATAACCTCTCCTGAAGCAGTAACAGACAATACACTATTTCCAAACAAATACTGAGGAAATCTATAAAGATAACTTTATCCATGATGCACAGACAAGGCTATCATACAAAGAGAAGTCTGTATTGCCTGCCTCTGCCTTTTTACTATTGATGTTTTTTCCTTCCCTTAATTCCTTTCCATGAAGGCATGGGCCCAAGGAAAGGCTTATTCCTTTACAGAATTGAAAATAACCCCAACATCTGGTAAATTACATTAGCTCAGCCCTTCAACGTTTGCCACACAGCCAGGCAACATTCACCCTCACAGGCTCCACCAAGAAAATACTCAATGACCTCGTCCCCTTTAATATAAGGAATATCAATAGGAATATTTTTCTTCTTAGGAACAAATATTTGTAATATTGCATGTCAGCCTGCAGGATTTTATCTCTCTCATGGCATGAGAATAGCTGGGGTTGGATAAGGTTTCTCTGGGGTTTGGGTTTTTTGAGTTTTTTTGTGTGTGTGTGTTCTAACATTTCAAAACAAACATCTAACATCTCAATACATTTTTATAAACGAGAATCATCATCATAATACAGTCAAGGGGTTGTTTGTTTTTTTTTTTTTTTTGTGGATTAGGCTTAATTCCTACTTTTAAAAACAGAATAGAAAAACCTGGAGTTGAGGAACTTCCTACACCAAGCACATTTTTTGTACTTGCAATGGATTTCTCCCAGTTTCACATTTTGAATTCTCCAAACTTTCCTCATGGTTTACCACAGAATTCAGTAGAGTCTTATAGTTTAACTACTCTGACTATGCTGTTTGGTAATCCAGAGCTGCTCCAAACACATGAGATGTAGGCACACACTGTAGAGGAATGTCTTGGGACTTGTCCTTTGTCCTTTCCTTGGTGACACCTGCCACTCCATTTGCTGGGCACTACTTAGGTCTACTGAGCATCAGGGTCCTGCCTTCCCAGAGAGACCCATGGGAAGATGCTGCTGGAAATACAAGGGACAAGAGCCAGGTCAGAACCTAGCATGGTAGAATCGTAAGTTTCTCATGCCTTCCATTCCCATGGGCGCACTCACATTTATCTATATCAAACTTCATTTACAATTTTGTGGCTTAGTTAAGCAGGATTGTAAGAGTTGTGCAATTCTTCAGAGCTGGCCTTTAACTACCCTGAGTAACTTAGTACTTCATTACTTCACTGTTCACCTGCTCTTCCAAATCATTTATACAGCCAACACAACAGGGAGTAGAAATCTCATTTTTTCCAGTATGATATTACAACATTTCCAGCTTTCCACAGTTGATACTGCCTATTTCAAAATTTATTTATTCTTGAAAGTTACTGTTTAATTTGACATTTAGGGCTACAGAACACAGTGCTTTTCTGCAGGGGAAAAACACCCCACTGTCTTACTCATACTCTTCATTTTTGGCAGTCTCTCTCAGAAACACTTAGTCTCATGGCAGAGATCATTATCCTGAGATGATGCAGCCTGTGTGCAAGAACGAGCTATGTGCCATTATGATGACTCTTGCAGTAACAGACCTGATTCCAGTTTCACACTGTTACAACACGTCACACTTTGTCCTTATTTTATTGCTCTTGAGTCCATTAAGAATGACAGCTTGATCTAGTATCAGGGACTCAGCTCAAAGGGAATGTGAAAAAAGGAACTCCAACTTCAGGATAAGAACTGCACCATACTACTTAGAAAACTAGACTAAGCTCGTTTAAATGTCATTTCAGTACACAAGAAGCTTTTCCCATGTTTACAACACTCATTTTGGATTTTGATGACATCCCATTTTATAAAATTTCAAGTCAACCTGCTACAGCAGCTTCACTGCAAGATAAACTAACAATCTGGTAGGCCTCCTGTCCTGATGACTGCTGAACGACGGATTTATTCTGAAGAGCTAACAAGAATTAACAAAATAGAGAATACAGAATACAGACCTGGTGAGACTTCACACATTTAAGCAAGGTAGTAGGTAAGAGGAGAGAGGAAAAGCAGCGAAACAGTTGGGTGCTAACATTTAAAAAGAAATCTAACTTAGCAGCTTATGCCTAGTAAGGAGACAGTGAGAGGCTTGCAATTCAGTTACTGAAGGTTAATAAAGGAGGAATTTCTCATAAATTTGAAGTACATGGCCAAAGCTTAGATGAACACCTAAGACCTAACAGACAGAAGATGAAATTGACAGCCACCGAATTCAGGAATAAAACTTCCAGTCAGCATACCTTGGTTTCTCATACAATACCCTAGTTAAAAATAATAATGGATTTACCTCTGTGTCCTTCAGCCTCAGCAACTGATAATTTTTAACACAATAAAGAGCAGGTAGAAACTAAAAACTGGCTTTAATTACAAAAAATATATGGGAAGTGACAATCTGCAGAGCAGTAAAATGTTTACCTGAAGCCCAACAGCAAAAGTTGCACATTATACATGCTATAGCAGCCAAGCTAGGAGGAAAACAGGTCTCAAATGAACTAAGAAAAGGCAAATTTTGAGCACATAACTAAATACCTTGTCAAGTATCTGCATAAGTCAGAGGGGTGAGGGGGAAATCAATGGAGTGATTATTCTCCTGTACAGTGAAGAATCCCAACTGTTCTTGCTGTCTCTTCACACTACACAAACACTTCAGAAGAAAATGAGAGGCCAGCATAGGAGAGCTGGGGTCCAACTCACTACAGCTTACCATGAAACTGATTAGAAGACTGAAACATGACATTAATCTCTATTCATAATATCATCTCCCTGTATTGTAGCCATTTAGCATCATTCATTAGCAGAGATTTACTGAAATATTTAAAGAGGAAGAAACAGTAATGTGGGATAGAAGGTACAGGCAAATATGAGCAACCACTGTGAGTTACAAGTTAGTTAATTTAGTATTTCCTAAAAAAATCTCTTCCTTCTGTGATTTTCTTTAGTGGTTTTTCAGTTTCATCTGCCTTTTCAGATTTTAACAGACATTGCTGCTTGTACTAGAATGCAAGACCTCAATTAGAAATTCAAAGAATGGTTTTGAGGAAGACTCTTACCTCTTCTAACTCTGAACTGTACATTGGTTTTGGTCTAACTTCTTCACACATGTAACTCATCTTTCCCTTCCCCCCCTTTCCTTAGTTACAAAAGACAGGAGTGGTCCTACATCTCTGTGTTCCCTTTTTTCATTTAACTAATTGTGTTTCAGAGTCATACTCATGAGTATTTCAGGGGGCTGCATAAAACAGTTAGTTGCCAAAATACTCATTTTAATGACTTTTCAACCCATTGAAACATGCTTATCATGGTATCAATAAAAATCTCTTCACACATCACACTTTTGCATTCTTTCACTGGCAATGCATCTTCACAGGCAGAATATTTTCAGTACTTCAGTACTGGGAGGAAGGGAGAAGAAATCTGAGACCTGCAAGCATGTAGTACAAAGGACATGAGCAGCACGGGGTATGCAGACCTTGGCCTTTCAGAGGTGCAATGTCTGCAGTCCTCTCCCTGTACACTCAGAGTATAAAGGCTTCTGACCCAGTGATGCCTGTTTGCTTGCACATGGATTGAGGCAGCCCTAGCAACACTAATCTGTCACTTCAGTCCAGTAGCAAGCGGAACATCAGCTAAGGGAGACTGCAGTGGAAGACACAAGGACATCAAACAGGAGGAAAGAAAACCAGAAGAGGTGGCAGCCAGTGCTTCAGTCTCCTGTCACTCCAAATAAAGTGACTGCAGAAAAGCCTGCACAAGAGCATTAATTGATAAATGTGATTAAACAACTTAACCTAAAGCAGAAACCTGTGCTACTCTAATTTTGAACCTTAATCTCTAACGTTTTCATTAATATTGCCTTACTTGTCGTTTATATCCTTAGAGTCTCACAGGTGGGAAGGAAGAGTTCTGAGGACTGTGTGGACAACTCAGCATCTCCAAGGATGGAGACTCTATAAACTCTCTTCATCATGCTCTCATTCCAAGGGTACCAAACCCCTTAGGTTGGTATCAAAAGCCAAACTATACAGGGCACACTCAGCATGACTGAGGGAGGAATCAATTCAAAGAGAGAGACACTTTAATAAATATACCTACAGTAGAATGAAGTGAGGGGAGAATTATTTCTGAAATAAGAAACCAACAAGCACGTTCTTGGGAATTAAAATTAGGTAATGACAGTTCCAGGTGTGATACTGCTGCCTCCAGAAGAAGACGACCAATCAGTATTTCTCATTCTCTGTTTTAATATATCCTTGCAGTTACAGCGAGAACAGTAAGATGTACTGAACCACTTCACAGAGCTATATTCCCTACTGCCCTACTTTCTAGGAATTATCAAGAGTAAAAATGTGGTCTTCCAAAACCTCTCTCTTCAACACTGTTGACTTGTAATCACAAAACAAGGTGACAAACATGCACATACAAGACAGAAGAGCTTTATCACTGGAATGCTTAGCCTTTATACAGTCAGTCCCTTCAAAATCCTTGCTCTTCAGTGACAACCATCACTGGCCTTTCCAATCATATTTAATATTACTACCTATATACCATAAAATTCTTTTTAAATGAAATAGCTGCAAGAAGCCATGAGAAACTTCATTACTTTGAGCACTAACATTACTGTCCCCTTATTATCAAAAAGATAAATCCCTGCATGTGCCCTTCACCTGGCCACCACCAGAAATCAATACTGAGAGGAATGAGGAATGGTGTACTCACCTTCCCCTCTCAGTGCTGCAGCCAGGGAAGGGGAGAACAAACTGTCTGGGGGACCTCTGGCAGCTACCTCAAATCTACTTTGAAAATCTCCTGCAACTGCCAATTGCATAGATTACACAGCTTTTTATCTGCTTTACAGCAAACAAAGCAGTTGCCAAGATAAAGCCACTGTGTGCAACCCAGCAGGGTTACAAATGCACAATGGCAAATTTGAAAGGCAACAGGAAAAGCAATAACCTACTACTACCCATCCTCTCCTGCCTGTAAGATTATATTGGAATCAGTCATTGGTTTCAAGTCAGGGGATAAAGAGAAAAAGAAGTGGATAATCTTCAGGTCCTTATGCAATTCTGCTGTTCAGACAGAGCTGTTTGCTACCTTCTGTACCGTGACACGAGGGTTTAATCTTGGCAGGGGTTCTTTTCCACTCCCATGTACTTCTGTAATATTCCCACATACAAGGGATTAGGACAACCCACTTCCATCAGCAACTCTTGCCAAACATTAGCATTTAAAATTAGGTTTAGATCATGCAACAAATCACAAAGGCACAAACAAAAATATTTCATCTAACATAGTCCCAGTCTTTTTTTTTGACACTTGTCTTTTTCCTCGACAGATTTTTTTGGGACTGGGATGAAAGGGAAGCTAACAGAAAATGAGGTTTTAGCCCAAACCTCAACTATGCCTGAATCTATGAGCAAGATGTCGTCCTATCTCTTAAATCTCTTATTATCCCCCACTGAGGATAGGGATTTACAAAACAGAAATTAAATGTCAGATTTTTAAAACTACAGTTGTACACTGGTTTCAACATGCCTTCGTCACTGTAAATCTGTTTAGCTTGTTGCTGTCCCCGTGACTTTCTTGCAAATGCAGGTTTCCAGTTTGGGTTTATGTCTAACAGTAGCAAAAGCTGTCTGTTTTCTGTGTTTGGAGACAAAATACAGGAAATTATGCATCTAATCTATAGATTAGCATAAGCAGCATAACCATCTTTTCACAGCACTCAGGAGAAAGCAGCTGAAACTCAGATGAACATACCAGATATGTTCATTTCCAAGTAAAATGCAGAGGAAGTAAGGGTTTGGTCTGAGTCCTTTTACTTAGAAAAGAGGGACTAGGGAGGATGCACACAGGGTTTTTTTTCTCAAAATGTTGGACCTCCTTTATTTTACTGAACACCTCTTTACATTCAGTATACTGAAACGAGGATGAAAAAAGAAGTCCTCTAGCTCTGCCTGACCCAGATACAAAATTATAGTTAGGTCATATTTAAACTTTCAGAGATGACCTAATATACTGAACATCAAAGTTAGACCAACCTGTTTCTTTATGCTTTGTCAGATGAATCTAGAAGTTTGTTCCATTAGAGGACTCGCTGTCATATGCTCCAAACATTTCTGACTGAGATGAAGCTGCTCCATGACAGCAAGCAAATTTCACCACTTTGCCATACACTCTTTCTTTGCCTACTCTGCATTTTGTGTGAGAACTCAAGAAAACCACAATCCAGTACACAAAACCATCTGGGTGACCATGACAGACAAAACTACGTTAAACATCTTTTCAAGTCTCTTTGAATTTTCCATTGACGCAATAAACGCTGAGACACCGTCCTAAAGTGAAACATGCTCCAGAGCAGAGCCTTCAACTGCAAGACCATCCAGCCAAATCTCATTCCTAACATACAACTGCCAACAATGTGCATGACTAACCCAGTATCTTTAGACTCCCTCTACCAGAATTTTGACAGCACAATTGAGCTCTTTCTATGGCATGAATCTCAAATAGGTTAATCTTTTACCCCACAAGCATGTTGTTCCCCACAGTCTAGAAAAGGAGATGAAGGCAACTAAGGTAGAGACAAAAGGCAAAATTAATCTAGACCCCAGTCTCTACACATCCCTCATAAAATCACCTTTCCTCTCAGCTAAGGTGCTACCATCATACATTTTCCACAGTCAAGCCAGTTAAAAGATTTGAGTCAGCAGAGCAAACCAAAGAAAAACAAAACCTCACCAATCACAGTCCATCCTCTGGCTATATACAATGTGACATGAGTACAGGTACACTGCTAAATGTAAAAGCTGGGCTGTCCACCCATTAGATTTGAGCACTTGTATGACAGTAAGGAGAAATGAGAAGCCTTTTTTCCTCCTATCTATGGATCTTTCTGTGAATTTCTTTTGAAGATGGCAACCACACTACCCACATGTATAATGCCTACAAGCTGAAGAAAGTGTCAATTTCCACCAGCCTCCCACCAGCACAACTGACACCATCTGAGCTCTGAGGTTTTATCCAATTCAAGTTAACCAATCTCCTGAACCACACTCAGCAAAACATATTTTACTTTTCCCCTTTCAGGAATCCCCCCTTCTTCCCTCCCAAGGCTTTAGAAAACTGCTCAGAGTGACTAGCTCTTTTGAGAACAGACTTTTTTTCAAATGACATGACAAACTGATCTGTGAGGAAGGCAAATTAATGCCCTCATTTTCAA
The DNA here is from genome assembly GCA_013389925.1 of Aegithalos caudatus. Lineage (NCBI taxonomy): Eukaryota > Metazoa > Chordata > Aves > Passeriformes > Aegithalidae > Aegithalos > Aegithalos caudatus. Next base: position 89,653 of record WEIU01006580.1, on the reverse strand, counting down.
CCCATATACTCAAGTAGTTTTCCATGTCTCCTACTAGACAGCAAAAGTACAAAACCCTGACAGTATTATAAATATTATTTCAAGGTAACGGGTACACTCTAAACACAAACTTAATTAGAATAAAATTGAAAAGTTAAGAAGCCATAAAAAACAAATAAAATATTGTCAAAAAGTACAGATAATGGATTTTAAAAACCCTACTCCTTTTCTCCCTACTCCTTTGCTCAAGTCTTTTTCTAAAATCTGCTGGGTTTTTTTTCCACAGACATATTTTGCTTAATTGTTCATTTGCTAAATGCTGAGTGCTGTAAAAGCTTTGCTCCTAGGTTAAAAATCTGAGCTGATTTCTTCTGGTATAAAAAGCTTCTACAACAAAATAAATTCTAAGAGAGAAGCAGCTTTCCGCCCCTCCTCATGGATTTTCACATAGACACCTCCCAGCTGTGGGCCTCTAAACAACCCCTGAGAAAGAGGATGGTGAAGAACTGTAGGAGCAGCACAGTCAAGCCCACATTTAACCTTCAAATCACTGCTTTAAAAAGACTTGCTGATGTAACCCCACATTTGAATTACAGCAAGAGTAATGTTCAAGTTGAGGACTGTACAATTTATAGGCTAATGCCTTGAAAACAAAACAAAACTAGCCTTGCATATGAAATATTTTTAAATCAGGAGATGCATGACTAGACAAGCAGCAAGTCTTCTCAGTATTTCAGCTTTACTTTCAAATTTGTGTTAATACCTTTTTCTTTCCAAGGTAATAACAGATATTCAGCAACAAAGCAGAGTTTTTATATAGGCTGTCACGACAACAGTCTGCATTTCCAGCTTTCCCCAGAGCTGACAGGAGAAATTTTGTGTATTTCTACCAGGTAAGATTAGAGTCACCCCAGCCTCCCATAAGAATTCTCTCACTTAATGAGCCCTTCTTCCCCTTTTTGTGTTCTGTACTACAGCCCAGTCAGAGTTCAGAAGCACCAGTGCAAGCAACAAAAGGCATCATTTATCAGCACCTGAAACAAACAAATACTTCATATGTAGGCAACTCTTGATTTCATTTGAACATCACAAAGTTAAAGACAACCCATTCATTTGGTTTAGTACAATGCAAAGTTTTGGAGTAGCTGTCCTATTTGCTTGTTTCTCAAAAATCAATTATGAAAGTCTTCTTTTGTGCAAATGTTTTATTTAATCTCTTGCTCATTGTTAAACTTACATGCCAACAGAAAAATAAATGCAACTTCCTGCTACTGGGGAACACTGTACTGATGTTTCATATATTTTCTTTATACTTACATTCTTACAAATTATATATGTGAGAAGCAGATGATGAGCAGCAATTTGGCAATACTTCACCATCTGTTATTTGCAGATCTAGTCAAATTCAGAGTTAATTAAAGACTAAAAACAAGGACCATGACTGTTGAAGCAAAGAGCCATCTTCTTTCCTGGTATGACTGTAAACAACTTGGGTAGGTTGTTCCCACTCACTCCAACACAATCATAGATCTGAAACATCATAAGGACAATGCAACTTACACTCATAAAATACCTGTATATCTTCTATTTTAATTTTAAAAAGATACTAAAATCATGTCAGCTTTTTTATAATGCCACAATCACAGCAGGCTACGCAAAGCCCTACTCACGAAAAAGTCTATCAGAAACAGAAACTGTAACTACAAGACTCTTGTAGAAAAGGCGACAGAGAACATTAGACAGAGAAAAAAATTACCTTGTAATATAAACTTATAATATAAAATTAACTTGTAATAAAAATAAAACTTGTAACATCTGTAACCTTTTATTACATACATATTTAAGCAAATAATATTTCATTAAGGCTGAATGAGGAATAAGATGACCCTGACAGGTCCCTTGTGTTCCTACATTGATAGCAGGCTACCTTCTTGTCTACATCTCCTATGCTGCTTCTGCAAGAACCAGCTCATATTAGAATCCCACCCTCCTTCCTCAGGGCTCCCAGACCCTTTTCTCCACAGCTTTACTTCAGCTGCCTCCGTCATTTACTGAACTTTTCTCACAGAGCTGGGAAACAACAACAAAAAGATACAAAACTGGTAAGGGTGCAACAATTCCTCCCAAGATGCTGACTCAGGCATATGAAGCAAAGGTTCCTGCTCAACTCTTAAGAGCAGTAACCTGAGCTTGGTGTTTCAGAATGGGTCTGAAAGCTCTGCTCTGTTTCCTCTGCTACCTGAGCCCACAGCTGAGCTGTGCCAAGTCCAAAAGCTCACCAGGCTGCTGCACAGCAGCCTAATGTGGCTGGCTGCCACGGAGAGTTGTGCTGGTGGAGCTGAGCTCCCCGGGATGCTGGCTGCCAGCTGCCCCTGCCTGCTGCTCAGCGCTCCTCAGCCAGCTGGAGAGTGATCCATGGAAACATCACAACTGCCAGGGTGCAGGAGGCAGGGCTACAAAAGAGACTCAAAGATGAGGAGCCAGCTTGGAGAATGTTAGGGGATAGAGCAGGAGCTGGCTATGAGCTGAAAAAATGGCAAACTCTATTCTCTCCCCAACAACCAGAAGCTGGTGATGGATTGAGATAATTACTGAAGAGTAATTATACTAGAAACAGACTACTTCTGCAGATTGCAAACATTTTTTTTTTTTTAATTAAATGTCAAACATCAGTCTTCGTGCTTTCTCCTCCTCATTTTTGCAGCAGTAAAAAATTTCAGAACTGGTTGTGCAAGCATCATGGCAGCAATCAAGCTTAGGTTCACCAGCACTTTACTGAAGCTTACCCCCTGTGCGACTGTTGCACAGGAAACAGGGCAAATAAGAGTTTAGCGAGCCTGATTTGGGTTAAATACTCCCTTGTTTCAACTAAGAAAAGCTGAACCAATGGAAATTTTATGTCAAAATATTTAATTTCTAAATGCCACCATTAAATTCTTCCCAACTTTTAAAGTATCTTTCTGTAAGAAGTAAACTACTGCATAAAATCAAAATGAACCCCAGAGTGCTTTATTATTTCTAAAATTGCACTTTCTGCCACAAATACCAACTGAAAAGTCAGCACAGTTGGTATTAGGTGTTGAGCTCAGTCCTGGGTGAAGACTGTCATGGTCTAACCCCAGCTGTCAGCTAAGCCCCACACAGCTGGGGCTGACTCAGTCCCAACCCTTGTCAAGATAGGAGAGAGATTCAAAAAAGTGAGGAAACTCAGATTGAGACAAGAGTAGCTTAATAGCTACAGCAAAAGCCATGCACACAAGCAAAGCAAAACATGGAACTTGTTTACCACTTCGCATAGGCGTGCAGCTATTCAGCCTTTCCCAGGAAAGCAAAGCTCTATCACAGGTAATGCTAACTTGGGAACACAAACACCATCACTACGAACATCTGCCCCTTTCTCCTTCTTGCCCCCTCTGCATATGCCAAGCAAGATGCCATTTGGTGTGGGATATTTCTTGGGCCAGTTGGGGTCACCTGTCCCAGCTGTGTCCCCCTGTTTGTGCACCCCTCGCCTCCTCGCTGGTGGGGTGGGATGAGGCACAGAAAAGGCCTTTAGACTCTGTGCAAGTGCTGCTCAGCAGTAACGAAAACATCCCTGTGTTATCAACACTGTTTCCAGCACAAATCCTGAAAACAGCTTCATACCAGTTACTCTAAAGAAAATTAACTCTATTTCAGTAAAAATCAGTTGATCATTCCCCTCAAGCTGGTTTCTGCACTTAAACACTTGGTGTATCACATCTAAGACCATTTCTTAAGCTGTGTTTCCACTGTAGTCTATTTAGTTCATGCTGTCTCTGTAGAAAATTTCCTGAAGTGAATATCAATGATATATTAGAGAAATATTGAGGTTAAAAAAGAAATACTGATTGCATCACTCAAAGCATTCTCCTGACAGGGTATGATTCCAGCTGTTTGGCACAGTCAAATTTAAAAATATCAGGCAGTAACTTTTAGAATTATTCTTCTCACTGATATCAATTTATCAGGAGAGGTATGAGGGTCTTCTGCTTTCTTCTTGACAGACTTCAGTAAAGTTGTTAACTTCATTAGTCAAAGTTTTATATTTCTATTTCTTAAACTTTCTAATTTAAAACATTCCTTGGTTCCAGACCCTCAGCATCAGGTCACTCCTCATTAAGTTAGCTACATCCATTCAGCCTTTCACTTTCTAAATACATTTAAGAGAGAGGAAAGACAGGTAGTAAACAGCACAAATTATTTAATGTGTACAACCCTGGAACGTAATAGAATTATTACGGCTGGATTGATCTCTAAGACCAACTCCAGCCTTTGTGAGACAAATTTGATATATTATAATTGGGAGGCTTTGGTGAGCAATCGGTGGGAACACCATAGACAGCCCTGGTTACCTGCAAACAAGAAATAAACCCATACCTAACAGGGTTAGCAGAGCAGGGCTGTGATGATAACAGCAACCCTGGGTCTGTCTTATGAGAAACTAAAAGAGTTTGACTCTTTCAGCTAGGCAAAAATGAAGGTGGGGGGAAGAGAGGGAAAAGATGGCTCTGTTGTTCCTATAGCAGGCAACAAAAGGGGGAGAAATATGTGCTGGAGAGAAACATAGGAAATCTGGGTGGACAGTACTGACCAGAGAACAAGTGGGTCATCAGTAAGAAGCTTACCAGACATGAGCACTAAAGAGGTCTCACACAGCCTTTGAATCCAGGTAGACTGAGAAATAAATCTCAGCAGTCTTAAAGTGGATTTGAACCATTTCTGGAGCGGGCTGCAAGAATGGTAGAAGTGACAGAGGAGTGGACTCAGGCCTCCAGGAGAGGCTCTTCCCAGTCCTTCAGTTCCTTCTTTCTGCAATTTTGAAACAATCCCTCCAGACTCCCCATCAGCTGCCATTAACTGCTCTGCTAATTTCATCACTGGTGTCATGCATACAGCGCTCTGATTTTGCAAACAAGCCCCAGAGTTCACATAAGCAGCTTCCCAGAGGACTTGCACCTGCTTCTTCATTATCAACCAAGGATTTACATATGCAGAGACACAGGGAAGAGTCCTAACAGCCATGAGGCTGGTAAGGCACTGGAACAGCCTACTCAGGGAAATCGTGAATGTCCCATCCCTGGAGGTGTTCAAGGCCAGGCTGGATGGGGCTTTGAGTGACCTGGGGTAGTTGAAGGTGCCCACAGCAGGGGAGCTGGAACAGATGATCTTCAAGGTCCCGTCCAACCCAAGCCATTTATACTTTCTTTTAAAGAAATTTAAAGGCAGCACTGCTACAACAGAAAGGAAAGGACAGAGGCTTCAGATTTAGAGGCAGGAATTGCTTTGGAAATCAACACTTACAGACACAGTCTGGCTGCAGCAATACTGTCCCAGCATAGGCATTCTTAGGCAACTGACACTCTAGCAGCTTTACTTGATACTCACTATCTTTATATTTATATTTTAAGTATTTCCTATATGTGATTTTAATAATTTCATAGTGTGGATATATATGCAATGACTTTATGTATATATAATATATAAACATTCTTATGCAAAAGTTAATAAATATTTAGGAAAGTATTAGTCTACAGTAACCTCTCTACTAAATATAAGGCTGAAGACTCTTCACATGCAGTTTTACTGAAAGAAGAATTCTTATATTAGGTATAAAAATATGAATAAATTATAGATAGTTTTGCAATGCGGTTTAAATAATATTATGCCCCATATACCTTTCCTCAGAGTGCTTTCTATAAAGGAATCCATTTTGTTGAGTGAGACACTTGCTTTTTGAGCCAGCAAATCTATTCTAGCTCAAAAAGCCAGAATAATTTTTCTATCCACTGTCATTTTTTTTAATAATGTATTACCCTCAGAGGTACTCTTTCTACTGCTTCCATTATGAAATCCTGCTAGGTGTTAGGTACTGCCACTTCAAAAAACTCATCTGATGTAAGAGGACAATTATTCCTACTTCCATTTTAGCACATAGCTTATTTCTGCAGTTCAACACACAGATGCAGGGAGAGTTAATAATCTTAAGACCAGCATTTTAATACAGGTATTTGTTTATAAAACTGACTGCTTCCAACTTGTATTTAAGTCTAACATTTTGGGACGTCTTCTACCACTATACATTTTGTCACAGTTAACTATGAAAATAAAGGGCATTTCAACAGATGTGACCTTAAAAATCTTAATAAACAAAACTAAAGCCCAATGTTCTACTATTTATTTTGGGAGGATAAAAAGCTTAGCATTGGATAGAAAACATACTGCCACGTTATTAGAGTACTTAGTTTAGTTGGGGGTGTGGGGTTTTTGTTTGTTTTGTAGTAACATTACTTTTTTTATCACTAAGATTCATTCAAAAGCATGAAGCACACTGAACACCTTGGATTTAGGAAACACTAGTATTAAGTGTTTAAAGATTATTCACACCAATATTTTTCTCCACGTTTAAGCATTTCAAGTTTCCTAATTCATCCTATTTGAAAATATAGGCATCTTAAGACTTTCCATTTGCTAGACTTTTCTATTATTTTATTTTTCTTAGCAACGCATCATCACTATAAATACCTGAATTAATTGCAACTAAATTTTTAATAGTGGCATGTATTTGAAACTGCATCACAGTGATTTGAGAGGTCACTTTCTGAACTGAAATGCTGATGAACCTTTCAATAAAACTGAGCTGAGTCCCTTAATAAGATGGCAAGAGAGAAAACAGGAATTGCTCGGAATTGAGCATTTCTGTGTTTATTATATATAATTTTCAATTTACGTATTTCTTTTAGTTCCTTTTTCTCCTTCTCGTTTCACTAGAAAGGCTACACACAGATTTATAATAAAAGATTGTCCATGTTTTGGGTTAAGGGTTAAAAGGATCATGGTTTACCAGTTTAAGAAAGAAAAACCATATGTCTGCAGAACAAACTGAACAAGCTTCCTCCATATTCTCATATTTTGCACAGTTCTATGAACTAAAAGAAATGCAGACCAAAATGATGGTCTGTGTGCAGCCACAAAGAGTAAGCAGATACAGTTCTGAAGCCCATACTCTGATCAGGTCTCTTCTGTGGGAAAAGTTTACTCAAAACATACAACAACAACAAAGCCCCACAAATAATGAGATCATCCAGGTTTGTTTCTAAATGGATAAGGAGGAGAAGGGGCCTCCCTTGTGAAATACTTTCCAGCAAGGGCAGCTCTCTGCTACACATGACAAAGGATTACAAAGGTCAAACCATACAGAAGTCTGAAACTAACAGATGGCATCAGTCTACTTTTTTTCAAACTCAACAGGAACAAGCAAATGTAAGCTAGGAAAGCAAATACTTAAATAGTGCTAACAATTATCTGAGTAAAGAATGAACACAGATCAAAACACCCACACGCTCATGTCCTGGTACATGCACAGCATGTTACTGCAAATGCGACATTAAGAAACCAAGGGGGAAGAATTTGGTTAACTTTAGTTATAGAAAATATTAGAACAAATGCCAAAAGAAAGCTAAGCACCAGCACTCAGACAGTAAGACCAAGTAAATTCTAAGTATTTGATCCTGTAAAATACTATTCTGAAAAAATACGTTATACAAAGGACTATCATTTTTGTGAACTATTTTTACACTAATTTTTACCATCCTGCATATTTCATATTAAAAAATTGAGGTGGCAGCTTCACTATGGACTTCAGAAAAAAGGTAAATACCTACTTTATCCCTCCTTTCCTTCAATTATTTCTAGGAAGTACGATGCATGAACATTAAACCCCTACTTTTCATTTCAAAATGCATTTAAGCCTTCTACATTTTGAAGCAATAATACATTAATTTTAAATTTTTACAAAATAGTAATAGAATACAAAATAGTAAGCCAAATCAGAACTCAGGATGCTTCAGTTTTGTTCCAAAATGTTTTGAGGCCAGATACAATTAAAAAGTGTAAGCCGTAAAAGGCAGCAGCTCATCCTCTGTGGCCTTGAAGTAGTTTTTATTGACTCCATCTGGCTTGATATTAAAAAAGTGCTGAATAATATTAAAAGCGATTATTTTTAGTTTCAGACTCCTACCACACTATGATGGGGTTTTTATCTAAAAAAA
>WEIU01006580.1:44953-81600 GCA_013389925.1 Aegithalos caudatus | reverse complement strand
GGTTTTTAAAAAAAAAAAAAAAAAAAAAAAAAAAAGGGGGGGGGAAGTGTTGTTTATGTAATATTTCCCCTTACAGTTTTGAATTCAAACGTCTTGATTGTGAGAAGTCTGATTTCATGTATTAACTTCCTAAAAATATGTGCACTGCTGTTACAGTCTTAAGATGCTACGCCTGCCTGTGCAGAACTTAGTCACTTTTCCACCTCTCTGTGTGCCTTCCAGAGGCTGAAAATTACACTTCTGCCTAATTCCAGCCTTGGACTCTGCACTTGGAAGTTGATTTGCAGCTTTTTGTATTTTGCTGATCCCCAACAGTGTTCTTAGTAGGTACGGACCAGAACCAGGCCAGAGAGCTACAGCGAGCTCCTGCCGCACTCACAGCAACAGAACGGCGCTGTGAGTTTAACACTGCCGCGTGTGAACGAGGTGCGCTAAACTAAACACATCCCCTACACCCCGCTAACCCTCTCTCCTGAGGCCCAGCACCTCATCCCGTATGTCTGCACTGAAGTAAGACGCCCCTCCCAAGGTGGAAGGAGATGTAGATTGTTCCTCACTCCGAACGCGCAGCTCAGAAGGTTTCTTGATCGGGCGTGTGCCGAGTGCTCCGTGTCCGTGGGGCCTGGACCCCCGGCCCCCCCGCCACGGGCACACGGAGCGCCTCGCTCTGCCGTGCTGTTATGGCAGACATCACTGGGTGGCACTGTTAGACAGTGTTCGTGTCCCTGTCAAGGTAAGGACTATCCTCTCTCCCCACCTTGGCAATCTTTTGCAGCTGTTAGCGCAGCTGTGCAGGTTTTCCAAGGAAGCTGTTGCAAAAGGCAGCAGCAGTAGTGCTGCTCTCCGACATCCCTTTTCCCATTATGCACTTGGGAAAAAACAGCACTTGCTCATTGAGGAAATGAAACCTGGTGCTTTGAAAAAAATTCTAGAAAGCAGTTTTGCTTTTTTCCACCTTCAACTAATGTAGGTGTAGAGTGTTATATTAACAAGTCCTCAAATACAAAATAGTTGTACTGAAATTCCAACATTATTCCCTATAACTGTTTTGTCAATAAAGTCAAGTGTCTCAAAATCCCAAAAGCTGATGTCTGAATGGCCACGTGCACTAGTACTGTTAGAGATGCTCCCAGTCTTATTCTGTCTGCACTTAAAAATTCAATTTTGCCCAAGCAGAGGAAACACTTAACAAGTATTTTTTTATTGCTGTGCCCTTTAAGATGCTGTCACACATTGCCCAGAAAAGTTGTGAATGCCTCACCTCTGCCAGTGCTCAAGGCCATGTTGGATGGGCCTTTCAGCAATGTCATCCCCTGCCCATGGCACAAGGGTTGGAACTAGATGATCTTTAAGGTCCCTTCCAACTTAAACCATTTTATGATTCTGTGATAATTCTTAAACAGAGGTAACTTAGTTGCAATTAGAATGCTTCTAAAAATTATTTATTAATGTTCTTTACAAGTTAGCTTATTTTTAGCAGTATGCTCAGAGCTGCTGCAGTAAGATACTTACTGAAAGGCTACTCCTGATGGTCCAAAATGTGTAGGCTAACAATTATCAGAAATTCTATGCAAGTTTTTCAACCTCCAGCACAAACTGAAAGGTTAATGTAATACTAAAGGATGTGGAAAACTAGAAGCCAGTGCCTTGATGATGACTATAGGGCTTTAAATACAGCAATTTGGCTAAAAGTAGGCTTGACTCACACAAAAAAATTTCAACTCCGAAAATATGTCTGAGGGTCAGAAGTTAACTACTGTATTTCAGATTGCAGATGATATGTTAATAACAATAGCTAAAAGCTTACTTCATACTGTTAACTGTGTTCATATTATACAATTTCATAATCAAAACCAACAGCTCTGCAGAAAAAAAGACCTCTTATTTTTACAAGAAATAGGATGGGAAGGAGGTTGAAAAATTATGTAAAGAGATACCAATTTGACAGCTTACAGGTTTTCAATGCTGCACTGTGTACAAGGAATTTGGAGAAGGCATATACTGAATCAAGAGCTGCAGAGGCCTCATTACATAATGTCACAGTGAAGTGGGGTATTAGAGATGTGAACGATGAGAGTGTGACAGCCTTGGTCATTTGAGGATTCCACCATAGCTCCCACAAATATATACACTGGATATTACACGTGGTATTCAGCTTCCATCGACAGAAATGGCAGCTTCTGGGTGACTTCTACAAAATCAGAACCTGATGCCTTGACACGACATAGAGAGTTTTGTTTTGGTCCTCCTACGTATCTCCAAACTACTTGGCATCTACCCTTTGAATAATCATAAATTGGTATGTCATACCATGAATTTAGGAGTCCAGACCAGCAGCTTGCATCTCAACACCAACGTGAGCTGCTTTACATGTCACAATGCCTTCATTAACCAAAGCAGCTACAGTAAAGAGTTGCCTTTAAAGCATGTTGAAAATATTTAGCCTTCCTCTTCTCTCCCAATTGACAAATGTTTGTCTTCTGCCTTACATTGTTTTCAAGTTGGTCAAACCCACAAAATTTTGACTCCATGAAATTGTCATCAAGGACAAAAGAGCCACTAGCAGTGTTTTTTTTAAAGAAACAAATATTTCATATCTAATAGAATATAGGCATTAACAGTCCATTTTTAAAATAGACAGATGCATAAGGAGACACCTTTGTTTTGTCAGAAAGCATAATTACCTGGTTTCCACACATTTTCAGGTCCCAGCAAGGGAATGGTGGCCTTAGCACCAATAAAAGCTGTGCTTTGGGCAGTTACATTTGTCTCTTCTCTCTTTCAGTCTTTACCTCTTCTTAAAGACATAGGATAAAAGCCTAACTAAAAAAGTTTTAAGAAGCTACACTTTACATGGCCCATTATTCCCTTGATTTTAAGGTTCACAAAAACGTCCGTTTCCTCACAGAGCAAAGGACTGGGCTGCACAGTATGACTAATGGCCCTGGCTGAAGACAGCACTCAGCTCCAAGCACACAGTCATGGCCCAGTGAGATGAAGAGGAATTAATTGTTTTCCCTCCTCAGGACGGTTGCCAGAGTGCAAGGCATGAAACACATTTACAATTTCACTTGACTTTAAAGACCCGCAGACAAGTAGGAATAAATGAAACTCCCACTGATGTGCTTACTTGGTCCTTCTCCCTCTCTCCCCCTGCAATTCTGAAAACAAGTAAATTAGAAGCTCAGAGTGATAGAGCTCTGCTAACGTTTATGGGAATTAATACATTCATTGAAGCAATTAGCAAGTTAAGAGACAAGAGTTAATCATGACTGGAAGTAAAAGAGCCTGAATAGAGACTTCACCTTGCACAAGTAAATCTTATTTTGATTAATTTAAAAGCAAGGCTTTTTTATTCTGACATTTAAAAAATACTTTTTTTAAAAAGGATATGCAAATTACTGTGTTAAGCGGTATAATCTACACAGCAGATTCTACTAACTTTCAGTCAGCAGACACCTTTCTTTTGCACCAGCTTAAACCACACAGGCGTTTTGCAAACCGTGTCCCATTTATCTCTCCTCCCTTGGGTACGGGCTTTTATTAAAAGCACCGAACTGTTGCCAGCGTGCTGGTTTAAACACCGCCACTAATTACACTGGAGACAGATGATTTCTTGTAGGGCAAACAGCCAGGGCAGGGTCCCCATGGGGTGACTGTATGTCCCTGTTGGCACCAGGGCTGGCCACTGCCTCTCCACACGGCTGGACTAAGTAGGTCAGCTGTCACCTGCGATGGGGTTCAAGCTTCTCACACAAGAGTACATTACCAATCCTATCTCAGGATCAGTTTTCGACAGCTGAGACTGAAATCTTTTTGCCTCTAGAAAATCCCTGTGTATTTTTCAGCCAAGAAATCCTCTTTCTTTCCCCTTTGGTTTTGTAAGGGAAAGACGGCAGCTGGAGGAGTGCTCCAGGTGCAGTGTTGACCACCTCTCCCCATACCCACCTTTAGCCATCTGCCTTGCACAAAAAAATCAAGATACAAGAAAACATTGTTTCAAAGCAAACAGAAACTATTTTCAAGTTTGAAAACACATCCTAACAACAAACTTGTTTTTTCTCCTCTAGACCACTTTGTGCCTCAAAACGGAACCAAACTGGAGAGGGAAGTCATACTTGCTATTTCAAGTAACTGCCTACTAAATACTTCTCCATTTGATACATATCTATACTCTTCCGATCCTGCCAGCAACAATAAATGTTATAACGTCAATTAGAACAATGAACAGTTGGTGTTTTTTAAAAAACACCTTTCTCAAACTACTTTTTCCTCACCTGCATTTCTGAAATGTACAGGTTACTGTAGGTATATTATTTAAGAAAAACTTTTTGTCTCCGTGTTTTAGCTACAGTTTTATCCCTAACCTGATAACCAGTATCTCTAGAGCAAGCACTACCCTAAACCTGAGATTGCTGTACCACTGTGGGACAACAAACAGGAAGGTGGACTGGAATTCAAATGTTCTGGCACTCAGGCAGTTCCTCAGTGAACTGAGGGTACAGTTAGTCAAGTTCAGTAACTCCTCAGCTGCTGCTCCAGTCCTGCCATGCTGCAAACCAAAAATCATTCTGGCGTGCCTGAGTGCTGCTTTTGCTGAGTGGTCACTGTTTTGCTGTCCAGCTCCGCTACCTGGGCTCAGGGCTCCAACAAAGGCAAACATCAAATAAAGAAATCTTCATCACATACTGTTTAGAGGGATAGAATCATTCTTTGGAAAAACAAAATGTCCATGGATTTGTCCACTCCAAATCCTTATCTGCAAAACAGGGCAAGGTGGCTAATCCTTCTTCCCCAAGTACCTTCCCTGAAAATGAGGTCCATACATACCTCTTGTCAAAAAAATATATTTTACATACCATGAATAGGAAAACATGTTTATTTCCATTTTCACCCTACAGAACGCCTTTACCTTCCTTATATTAAAAATATATAGGTGCCAAACAGCTACATATGGGTTTCACATACACTCACTTTCTCTAATGATACTATCTAACCATTGGATATGCAAAAGGAGAGATGCTGAGTATCCAAGAGGACCCAGACACAATAAAACGCTGGCCATACTTACAACAAAGGCACATTTATTGTCAAAATGAAACTTCTCAAGTGCCATCCACTTGGAAAACAAGGAAGTTAAAATATATTTTCTCTTCCGTTTGCTTCAAAAAGCTTTTAAAATCCACTTGAAAAGAAATACAAAAGAGTCTTCAGGACAGAAAAGAGGGGGTGGACAGTTCAAAAATTCAAGACCAAGCCTGCAACAAGAGTTTTGAGACATTGTTTCTTCAGGCAATAAGAAACAGGTAAGATACTACATCTTTGCACATATTCTCTATGAAAAGCATTTTACAAGCTCTCTCATCTCATCTGCAGTAAAGGGGTTTTCCCTTCCTGCCATGCCAGCAGGAGACTGCTGTGCAGATGAGATGATGTCATCTCCTGGAATCCCCCTCAAGCCCTGCCAGCTCACTCCTCCCAGTAACAGAGATACTGGCTATAAATAGTTATCTGGTGAAAACAAGGTTAGCTAGGGAATTGTGAAGAAAACAAGCAACGACAAAGATATAAAAAACCCCGAAACACCCCCCAACACACATTTTGAAAGATACTGTTCTTCACCTCTGAACATCAATATTTAAAATTCTTATGCAAAGACGAGAACCTTTGGGACAACACCTTTGCCATGTGATAACTCTACAAATCCATCATCTAAATTTGCCACTGTTCCTAAAATGGTCCCAGAAATGGAAGCAATATGAGCGTACACAAGGTTATATTCACATAAATGTACTTCTGTCATACGAATCTGCTATTCAGAACAGTCTCTAACAAACATACTGAGAAACATCACTCCATGCTTCACAACCTTGAATTGCAAAGCTGCAGACTGAAAAGCCTCATTTAGGCGAGTGCTGCACTGTTTTCCCAGCAGGCATACATTTCAAACACTAGCTCTGCATGTCTTTTTAAAGAGTATTTCAAAAGTTCCATAGAACTGTAAACATGGGAAAATTTCTCTCAAAATATATAAACTTTTAGTAATGCAGAAAGCCTGGAAGACATTCTGCAGAGAACTACATTGAATTACAGGTTTAAAAGCCCGCCTATGCAACTGTTTAGGCAGTTACCAATTGTTGTAAGTACATGATATTCAAAGAGGGACTGAAAGTAAATGCCACTCACAAAGAATTTCAGCAAACTTCTGCGAGGGAGGGCCTCAGATTGGTAAGACTCTAAGACCTACAAAGATATACATTGAAAACACAGTGTCTCAAGCACTAAGTTTAAATCCATGTATCAAGGCATGTGACATTTAAGTAGTATATTTACATCCTGCAAAAGTAGCAGTCACTGCTGGTACATACAAGCTTATCAGATGATAAGTAACACATGCCTTTCACCTAAGGTGAGAAGTGTTCAGAGTGGTTTAGGGGGATTTTCACAAGTGCTGCTGTGCAGAAATCTATGCAGAGCTCTGCCTAGGCTGGCAAGAGAAAAGTGGGTCTCATTTTAGTGCAACAAGTCTATGTCAGATGCATGTAAAATATTTCTGAAGCCTGAATTTACAACACTGAAATTATTACTTTCAGGGAAATCAAGCTCATCTCTGACACCATTTGATATTATACCTGCCAATTTCCTGCTGAAGTACCTGCTGCACCTTGTGAGAGCAGAAAGTGTCATAAAGAAATAAGAGAATAGACTACCATAAACCAATTGTCTTAGCAAAGAATTGGCAAAACAAGCCAAATGAATTAATGAGTTAGCTTAAAAGCACAGTGTCAGGGTAGTAAAAATATCCTCTTCAGTCCTGTACTGACTAGAGGAAACAGCTGTCTAAATATTTGAGTTTTTCTGAAAAAACATTACTATACTATATGGCAAACAGTGAAGCTAATACTTTCACACAGTGAAGAAAAAGTGACCAGAAGCAAAGGGAATCCTCACAGTGATGTTAGCTAATTAACAAAGCTATTTTCACTGGAGATGAACTGCATGAGAAACTTCTGTAGGTATTCTGTCAAGGCAAGGAAGGAAATGAAATTAAAACAGATTAGGCTAATGCAAGCTGCTAAATGAAGGCGTCAGTTCAAGTGAAACAAGCCTCACTGCTGACAAAGTGCAGGGAAAGAGCCCATTAGAAGAGGACTGCCATTTTATCATTTAATCTGCATCTCAATGACTGCCACCAAACAGATCTAAGCCTACCTGGAAAAACCTTTACATTATCAATTTTACTCTGAGCAATGAAATGGAATTACAGTGAAATCCTGGAACACACTGAAGAGACAACTACATCAAGTGTTGTATCTCAGAGCTTGAGCTGAGATACAGAGACCCTAATAAAGAAAAAATGTGGGGATTAAGACTAGTCTTCGTTTCATGCCAGAAGTCATGCAGTCTGAATACCACCAGGTCCAGCTGCCAAATGAACAAGGTTTTCCAAAGTAAATGCTCCCTTCTCCACAAAAACACCTGAGTAAGGAACTAACAGCAGCAGCATGGAAATTACGCTGTGCTAAAATAAAATAGTTATCTCCCGTAAATTATCTGGAACATGTTCCTTCCATACATGACATTTTGACTTCCCTCAGAATGAAATGGCAAATGAAAGTCAATGTTTTGGGTTTGTATGCTTTCATTTGACCAAAATAAAATAACAGAGGTAGGAATTTCATGTTTGTAGCACTGGGACAATCACTTATGAAGTGACAAACTTGGACAAATATTAGAGTGTTAAAATTTTACCTCCTGCAAATTACATAATCAGAGTATAATGACTGAGTATAAACAATTTCACTTTTATGCAGTTCCCTCCTCCAAGAATAAATTCATTTCACAGAAGGCTCAGATTAATCTTCTCCTCTCAATTTACCAAAATAAGCATTATTCTCATTTGCAGTAGCACCTAAATTGAAAGCAACTTCACTGAGCGCAAAGGCCAATCTCAAGCATGCCTCAAACTAGAAGCTCCATACCTTCTGTAAGAACTATTAGTTTTCTTCTCCCCCAAAAAATGTCTCATTCCTCCATTTTTGTGCAAGTGTCAAGAGATCCCATTTCAAAATATCATATTTAAAAAGTAAAGAGTCATTAGGATCTGTAGGATTTCTCACTCATCAGTGCAAGTGGCCTCTACTGCAAGTCACATCAAAAGGCAAGTAAGCCATTTCTCCAATTCCCATGCTCTGTGCCTTTGGATAGATCAGGACATGAAAAGAAAAACATTCTGATTCTAGGTACAACCTAACACTTCTTCAAACACAGTAGTTAACATTGTCAGGCTGGCTCAAAATGAGTAGTCCTGCCAAACACATGACAGAGGAAAGACTGTTTTTCCCTGTACCCAAGGGCTGGGGAACATGCCTGAGACTCGGGCAGGTCACTGCTGCAGAGACTCCCAGGCCACTACTCAGTGCATTAGCTCAGGTACAAGGACCAATTTAGCTCTTGTGGCACAGAGCCTCCTGTAGGCAAATGTACCCAGCTGAGCAGCTAAGCCTGTGTTGACTCAGATGCATACACTACAGCCTGCTTTGTTATTTTACCTGCTCCTGAGCCGGCTAGTGACAGCCCCTGGCAATCATCCCAGCCTGTTCTTCCCAACTTGAGAGGTGTAACTCACCCTCGAAACACTGCAGAGAACAAGTGAGGCACGAAGAACCTTCCCACTCCAAGAACCACATACTATAATAAGCTAAGAATTTTCAATAGTAAAAATTAGATACGGACTAGAAAAAGCTGAGAAACCCTGACTAATACCATCCCCTGCACACTCTGCCATCTTTAGACCATCTCTACCACGCACAGAGTAATTTCTCTGCAGAAGCATTGCAGGCAGCAACATGAACAGAAGCAGACACCCCTGGCTACATCAGTGTAGCTCTAAAGCTGAGCTGACAGGCTCTCAGTAGGGTTAACTTGCTGCTCTGTTGCTTTCAGGGTCCAGCTACGACCTCCATTTCCATGCTGTTCACAATGGCTAGGGGACCACAGGGGTTCCCTACTTAGGCCAGCTTTTATTTGTGCATCTTTGCAATGGTGTCAATGTTTCAGCTAGCTCTTTTATGTCTCTGGAGTATTTTTTCAGACTGTGAAACATATTTGTAATTGGAAAACTTCAATCTTGTGTAATCTAAACCTCCACCAAAGCAAATTAAAATAATTTATTTTAGTTTCAGTAGAAATGAAGAATGCAGAATAGTTGATCTTTCTTACACCATCTTTCTGTATCATTGAAGATTCAGACATTCTCAAAAACTTTTTTGTTTTCTAGGCTAAAAGACCCCAAAGCCTTCACATATTCTCTAAAGGCTGAGTTTTTGAAACCTTGTGTCCAACCCTTGTTGGTGCCATTGAGACCCTGCCCCTTTATCTACCACATCCTCCTTTAATTATAAGTCCAAACCAGAGGCTAAATGCACACTAGAAGAAGCACAGAAGAATAATTATCTCCTCTGCCATTTATCTGACATGTTTCATCACTTACAGAGCCCTAATGAAATCTCAGTGTAATGCACACTGCCCCTGACAAGTTCAGTTTGCAAAGCCACTGTGATTCCTGGATCCTTCCTGGCCAGCATGCTGCCTAGCTCATTTATATCTGTGCATTTGATTTCTCCTAAGCATAACACTTTACAGTTGTCTTTATTAAATTTCACCTCATTGATTTCAAACCATTTTTCCAATTCATCATATGAAATTCTAAATCTGTCCTCCTAACTGTTTATAATCCCTTCCCACTTCATCTTCCAAAAATACTCAAATTATCCTCTTCGACAGCGATAAATGGATGATGAATACTGAGAATATCGACTAGTAAACAACTTAAGCCACCCTCCTCCAGGAATTAACTTAATAGTCTGAGAGCAAACAACCAAGCCTAGCTCAACATTTCAGGCTGATTTCTCAGTGGACTGAAGCATTGCCTGTCATCATCCAGGCATTCAAAAGAAGTAATTTCTCTGGCATCTGCTTTAACCAAGCTAATGTCATCTCATTTCTATGAATGCTTCATTCCTCTCACAGTCTGTAGATGGGAGTTTTAAATGCAAACTTTTGGTTGTCAGAGTTTGAACATGGCCTATTTTTAGAATCATATACCTTTTACTGTCCTAAAGAATATTATCATTGCCAACAGTATGTAATTAAGCAGGAACAAAAAAAATATATCAAAAAAGAAGTCACTATTTAAGGAATGAATATAGCTACATGAGCTGGAGACTCCTCGCCAAGTTTTCATATACAAGACAATTCTAAAACCATGTGCTCGTCCCATAAGTGGGGAAAAAACAGAAATTACCCACCAGCCCCAAGCACATAAAAGACACAGATGATAAAAGTAGGATTCCTGTGCTTCAAATAAAGCAGAAACACACCTATGTAGATTAGAAGACAATTCACTTGGCTGATGAACTATTTCACGTTTGCAAAGGTATACAAAAAAATCCGCTTACTGTTTAAATCCCAAAAGAGCAACTATTCTTTGGCCAGAAAACCATACAAGCTTCAGGTTTTATCAACAGAGGTCAAAATAATTTTATTTAATTAAAGACCTACATCTTCAATTTAAATCACAGAACCTTGGAGAAAAATCTATATAAACAAGCTACAGTTCAATCTATCAAAATTCTGTAGCATCAGCAGTCAACTGTAACATTATACAGATCGCTTCAGCAGGAGAAGTGCCAGGCTTTTCAGGAGCTATGCTTATCTCCCTGTTGCTCTGTTTGGCACACAAATGCGCAGTTCTTCCTTCAAATGCCCATTATTGGCACCATTTCTTAACACTACAACCCCTTAGATCTGCTTCTGGGTTTAGAACAAGAAGATGATGAATAATATCCCTTCTCATAGCTCAAAACCTGATCCGTGAATTCCCTCTCATCCTGAGTTTTACACATGGGACACACTCAAGCACCTCTTCTTCAATCAGAAGAGTTTGTGAGGAGCCCAGCTGCAAGTGCCTTAGAAAGCCCACCCAGGATGCTGCAGCTCTGGCCAGGCCAAGGCTGCACAGCACCCAGGCATCCTGCCAGGCACCACACACAAGCTTCCACTTGTTGGAAAATACAACAGAAGAGAGCCTGGCAGTGGAAAAAATATACTAGCCATAATTTCTCATCCAGAGATAGAGTCATGGTGTAACTGAACCATGTACGTGGACCTGGGAAGCTACCTCGATCCCACCACTTTGGATGAGTTCAGGCACAATTCATCTCCTCATTCTTCTACCTCATCACTAAACCTCCTCTGTAGTTTTGGAGACTGCCCAAAGGAGACTCCAAAATCACAAACCTAACTTACAAGTCACATCAGTGTTTTTAACAGCTTTTATACATTGCTGTTTATGTAGTTTGAAGAAAAGCAAAAGCTTTGCATTTCTTTTTCCTGTTTCATGCAAGACTGACCAAGGCAGAACAGTAAAGTATCTGCTACATTCTAAAAAGAGGGTTATATATATCAACTAAGTCCTGCTCCTTAGGGGAGCAATTAAATCCTTATTTATTTATACACAAAGAGAAGTGCACATTTCTCACACTTCAGTCATCCATGTTTTTTATCTAAGTTAGATACCAAAAAGTAAAAGGATCACCTACTACTAACTAACTAAATTAAGGTCATCCATAATTCGCTCCCTGTGAGTGATGTAAAACAAAGCAGCCTTTGATAATTCACAATATCAAGTATCATAATAAAAGTAAGCCTTTTCATGAACGCACTCATGAGTTCTTCAAAATGCAGAACAAATAAGCACAGTCATACAAGTTGGCAAATTTGCTTCAAGAGGATGTTTTAGGTCATGTGAATCTTGCCACTGACAAGTTAAACACAAAATAATGATAAAACAGGAAACACATGAACACTGGTCTTCCTTTTCAATGGTTTCTATTTCATATTGCTATGCTTCTCATTAACAAGGTTTGGAAGTCCACTTGCAAAGAAAAGAAAAAACATCTAACAAAGCATGCTTAGAGTTTAAATACATTTTCTATTCTCAGTTTCTAAAAACTTTATTTTAATTGTTAATAAGTAGCCACCTCAGCAATCATAAAAATTCCAAGCCCACTGTTTCTTCTTGTCAACCACTAATTGCATTCATTATTCAGATTTTATTTATTTTACTTTTAAGGTGAGAGACAACATTTACACAGAGTGAGCAGCAAGACAGCCATCTGAAAAGAAATGAAACCCCATTTTTTGGATCAAGTCAAGTTTTTCATTTGTCACATATCTCATGCCGAAACTCTCTCAGGCTTGAGAGAGAGCATGACCTTTACACTCCAGTTGTGAAACACACACAGTAAAAATTTATCAAGGAGAAGGCTTTCACAAATGTGCAACCAATAATATCCAAAACTACCCTGAGAGCACATTAGCACCTGCATTAATCTGAAAGGCTGACAGACAAAATGTTCAACAGGTCAGAAAGCTGAAAATATCCTCAAGAAAATATCCAGCAAGAGGCTCTGTTGCCAGTCAAACCATACACCACTGTCATTGTGCTGCTCACCCCCTTAGGGCACAGAACCTTCAGCCTGACACCTCCTGGCATAAATACCCAAGGCAAAAGGCACCGACACCACTGGCACTGCTGGTGAGCCACATGCTGGGTTACACTGCATGGGAGCAACTCTCCCTCCCTAACTTCTACTTCCATACCATAATTACAGGCACACAGCCACACCTCAAGAAGACAAAAAGCCATGTACCAAGAAACACAGTGTACTTTCCAATCTGTGATCCAGGCAGGTATCTCCACATTTAAAGGAAAAATTAGTTGGGAAATCTACTAAGGCGTCATCCACACAACCCAGATGTGGGAAATATTTCTGTCTTCTGACTTCATGACCATGAATACCTAGCCAGGCACCAGAGCATGTTGTCCAGAGAAGAGTGGGAGATGCCTGGGAGCAGTTGGACAGTACTCAATAGCCACTGCACCAACCCTGGAGGAGCTCTCCACTGCTAGACTGGCAGGAAGCACAGGGACACAGAGGAAGGTGGTCACTATTCCATACCTGCTATGCATCCTCCAGCCTTTCTAATGTTTTCATGCTAGTTTGGAAGGTTACAGTATGCTGTACATATAAGTGATTGCTACATTAACATGGGATAAATGTATTTGTTTCTGGTTTGCAGTTAGCAGACTCCAATGGACCCTTAAACAATTCAACACAGAAATAAGGAGTAAGACATTTTATCCATTAGATTAATTTCTTCCAAGCTTTATATATAATGTCAGAAAAAACTAATATACTACCCATAGGGAACTTGGCAGACTTTAGAACATTATGTGAAATATATTCATACTGCACCTGTAGACATTCAAGCACTATAATTATTTTTTCTGAACTTTAAAGGACAGAGTCAGTGACTAAAATTGTAGAATACACTAGGTTAGAAGGGACCCATCAGGATCACCAAGTCTAACTCCTGGCCATTCCCATAACACCCAAAGAATCACATCATGTGCTTAAGAGCACTGTCCAAATGCTCCTTGAACTCAGGCAGGCTTGCTGCAGAAACCACTTCCCTGGGCAGCCTGTTCCAGTGCCCAACCAGCTGCTGGATGAGAAACCTCTTCCTGATATCCTAACATTCCCTTGGGTCCTGTCACTGGTCACAAGAGTCAAGATCTGTACCTGTCTCTCTGCTTTCCTTTGTGAGAATGCTGAAGATAGAATCATCGTGTTCTCCCCTCAATCTCCTCCAGGCTGAACAAAACCAAGTGACCTCAACTGCTCCTCGTAAGGATTTCCCTCCACATACTCACCAGCCTCCTTACCCTCCTCTGGATGTCTCTAATGTCTGTCTAATATTGTGGTGCCCAAAACTGCCCAGAGGACTTAAGGGGAGCCCACCCAGCTGCAGAACACAGCAGGACAATCCCCTCCCTGGCCAGCGGTGCTGTGCCTGACGTATCCCAGGACATGGGTGGCCCTCCTGGCTGGCAGAGCACTGCTGACTCATCTACAAAGACTATGAGAAGTTTTCCCAGCATCATAATTCCAGCAGAAAACAGTGTTGGTCTTTTGTGGTAAGCTGGTTTCATTTTTGGTTTTTCTGCTTTGGAGTTCCCTAGCTACATTTCCTACTTATGAATGATATGGAGAATTTATATTTAAAAAAAATAATGACAATCCTAATGAGGCACAAATCATCAGGCCAAATGTAACTTCTGTTCAGCCTGGATTATCTGGTCACAAAAAAGAGAGATGGATGCAAAAAAGATCAACCTGGAAGGCCAGGTCTATAATCTTCCATGCTCTAACCGCCAAATCAGGATGTCCAGGATTACAGAAGACTCCTACAAACACAGGGCCCAAATAATTCATCTACCAGTGAGCAGAAAAGCCTTCCCCAGGGAAAGCAGAAATCACTGCAGAAGGTCAACAGGCAAAGGTCTGGCCAGCGGCTCAGCTTGCTCTGCTATGAACAGAGAATAGTACTGGGATTTCCAGCTGGGTGAAATTCAGCTGACCATGGACAGTGACAGTGTTGCTATTAGTTTCTAAATATCAAAGAAGTGTGTCTGATTAATTCAATTTTGCAGCCCCCTTTGAGTGATGTTAGAGGCACTGCAGTTGCTTGTCTCAAGATATCCAATTAAAAAACCACCATAAACCTCACATGTTCCCACCCACAAATATGGATTTGGATCTATTTACAGAGGCCTCATTCTCAGTGTTGCATTCATAAACAGTAAAGATTATATTTTAAAGTCACAAGAGCCTATATTCTGAACACAGCTAGAAAAAAGTTCTGCTACAGCACTGATAATGAGGTTTGCAAGGAAATGTCCCTACAGACAGACAAATGTTCCAGTACAAGGACAACTCTGCATCAGTTCAGGAGTTTCCAGTGTAAGAAAAAGATTTCTGTGTGAATCCAAAATGTACAGAATATTCTATTTAAAAGGCAATATAGCACTACTTCCTCCTTTGTTGATTTTAAAAAATGCAAGACTTCTTTGTTACACTTTATATTTGGAGAATATTATGGTTCATATACTGCATGTAGTAATTTAAAAAGCTGAAATATTTAACCTGGTGATGGCTTTTAAAGAAGTTACCGCAGTTTTTTAAATATGCAAGTCAACAAAAAGGGACAAGCAGATCCATAGCTGTATTTCACAATTTTCAGATGTGCTAGCAGATGTTCTACAAAATGGTCTTATGATTCTTCATTCTAGAATTGGTATTTAACAGCGACTTTAGTTAGTTATTCTAGTTGGTTATTTAGCTGGTTAAACAGACTTGTGCTCTGCATCTCAGATGAAATCATTCTAAGTTTTAGCAATCAACTAATGAGCTTCACATTGGGAAGAAAAAAGCAGAAGACAGTCAGCTTCTCTCTTTTCTCCTACAAAAAGAAAAACATCTTAAACTGGCACAGAGGCTTTTAAGAATCCTACACCATGCAGAGGATCACAGATCCTTCCTAACATAAGGTGAGAGTCTCCTGACCTGTATCAGGTTACAGGAATCATGGCAACAGCACCAGAAATGCCGAAGCTGCTCTGTCTGACTACAGAAGGAACCAGGCCATGAGCAGCAAGCCCTGTTCTCACAAGGACAGAAACAACAACCAAGACATCCTTGGCAAGCAGAAGTTACTGGTATTCAGTAGTTCAAAAACCCTGGACAGTCATCCTCCATCCCCCCCAGAAGGATAGGTGGCATTTAAATTCATTTATATTTAAAGAATCCATTTAAAGCATACTTTTTTTATAAATTATAAAACCAAAAGCATTTCACAGATCAAGAGAAAATTAATGTTAGAGATGTTCCTAGTAATTTATATCACCAAGTTAAAGCAAGAGGATGACAAAGTTTAAAAAGAATTGCAACTTTTTTATTAATAAGCAAGACATCATAAGATGAATAAGACCTGGCACCAGTACCAAAAATACATCATTAAGTTACTAAACCAGCATTTTGCACTTAGCTTTAGGCAAGACCCTGAGAAAACAGGTCATCTCCTAGGCTTTGCAAGAAAATTTCAAGGGTTGTACCTTCCTCACAGACAGAATACCATGCCTCTTAATTATCTTTCAGCTGACCATGGAACAAAAAATGAGGTATCAGCAGGAAGGACAAAGCATTTTAGTCCAACTCCACTTCTTCAAAACAATGAAGTATCAAACTCCAGCCTCTTGCAGATGTTTAAAAAAGTACTACACTGAAATTGTTCTTTTAATCATTCTGAGTGCATACAAATTTTTTAGGAGTATTAGGAAATAACTTCCATAAAACACCAAATTACATAATTCTGGAAAATAATCTTTTAATATTAGAAAAACTAAAAGAGAAAACCTGGTCTTAGAATTTAAGATGCCTACTATATTTAATTAGCCTGTCTCAAGACCACCCATATATGATTTTGTGATTTATTTGAGAACTTACCATCATAGAGAAGTAAACTCCTGTTGGCCTCTTGAACTAATCTAAAACTAAATACTTTCTTTTCATAAAACTTAGTGAAGATCATTTACCAGCAGCCATTTACAGAAACTGTTTAGGTTAACAGAGATAAGGCAAACAGTATTTACCAGTCTTTAAGTGAAGTTACTCAGCCCTCTATAAACTGTTTTGCTTATCTGATACATTTAAAAAGGACTGACTGCTAGTACAGAGAGCACTACAGCCAATGTGTGGAGTCACTGGTTCTTCAGCCACACTGCAAACCTGCATCAGCAAATTTAAAAAAAATTAAAAAGGGGGGAGGAGAAAAGAGAGAAATGGCTGCACTTGTCACTTCAGTTAGCTGCCTCAGGCACAAACTCAACCACAGGTTTATCACCCTTCCCGAGAGGTTTTCTTGCACAAAGTCAGGTGAGCCACGAGGGCTGTGCTAAGCCACAGCTCCTTGCAACTGCTCTGCACGCTCAGCAGCCAAACCACTGCTTCTTGCAGATATGCAACCACTTGACAGCCTTCACTGGCTCTTACATTAGTTAAATTAAAAGCAAAGCAGTCTCCATACATCTGAACCAAGTACTTTATTGGACAAGATTGAAGAGAGTGGTCCATTTCTGCCCATGTCCAGCCCAGTATGGAGAGGCTTAGGAATACTGCTCCAGTATGAAATACTGAAAAATTTCTATAAATATCCACAAATATCCCCTTCAGCTTCTTTTCAGCTAATTGAGTTTACGTGGAAAATTGTTTTTTGTAAAAAAGCAACAATAATTTAAAAGTGACATATATATAAAAGGAATCCCAACTTAGACTACACAACCTGTCTTTTTTACTTCTTCACAAACAGCACTGTCAACTTCTACATGAGATACAAAACCACTTTTTTAATTTTTGCCACCTGATCAAGGTAAAAACATGAACAATTATTTCTTAGTAGCCCTCCCTGATGCTGTAAACTTACAATGCTTTCAATATTTTACAACACTTTTTCTGAGAAGTTGCAAGCAATTTATTCTCTACATACAGCTCTTCTATTCCTCACAGATTTTCTTGGGGGAGAAAAACCACCACAGGAGATTCAGATCTGAAAGAATAATCACTTTGCCTTAGGAAGGTATGTATTAGAGAAAACAAAATCTCTTCTTCCTAAAATTTTAAGAGGCTTTTCAGAGAGTATTTGTCTTAATTAATCACTGCTATATAAAAACAAATTACTGCAAACTACACTGGGATCCAAGCAGTTTTCAAGGGTCGAGATAATCTGTATTTGGCTGAGTGCCCACAAACATCCTTCAGGTCTGAGGATATAGCAGAGCAGTGTGCACTCAGTTTTAAGATACAACAAAGCCTTTGGAGAGTTAAGTGACTGCACATCTGAGTCATTGTCTGAATGAGACATTTTGGCCTTTGACACACTTCCCAGTGCCAGAAAGACTCTGGATTTCAGTGAAGTTGTATCAGAGAGAAGACAAATCAAAAACAAAAGCAACAGACTATCTTAAGCTTTTCTCACGTAAACTTTTAAATATTATTCTGCAGGCAGCTCCACTACATTCCATTCACAGCAATTCAAGTAAAGTTAATAACAGGTAACAAATATTCCAGTTTTAAAAAAAGACAAAAAGGGGAAGCTGTGACTCCTCTAGAGAAGATAAAGAAGAGACTTGCTACTGAAAACACTACAACTGACTATATTTGGAGTCAAGGCTTCACAGTAACAATTTATACTCTCATTTAAAGATTAAACCTTGTTTTTGTTCCAGAATCCTAGTTGTGCAGATCGTATTACTTACACCTGAGGGGAGGTAGCAGGGAATATATATACTCTTAATTTAGAAAAGGACAAAAAAACATGGAAAACACACATACATGCATGTCAAATCCAATACTTTCACCACACAGGTAAAACCAAGTGGCACTATTTTGAGAGCAATATTGATGTAACAGATGGGGGCACTAGATTCCAAATGAGAAAAATAAAATGCCATTTGTGACTCTGCTGCTGGGATTTTGAAAGATTTATTGTAAGGAAAATAAAAGTCAACATTGGATTATATTCTGCACAAAAAGAAATCAACAAGATTCGTGACAAATCTTCCTGGCTGTTTTACAAGGCATAGGAGTGAACAAAACCAAAAGGGAAGTAAAAGGAATGCCACTGACCTCACTGCACTTTTCTCCTGGGAGGACTAGTGGGCTTGCTTCCACTATTCTTTAAGAAAACCTTGAGGTAGTTTATGTACATCAGCATACAAAAGGCAACCTTTAGGGGAGGGGACTGTACACCTAAAAAGAAAAAAAAGCCAGCAAAATCTGAAATTCTCAAGAAAGAGACTGAAAAAAACTTGTTACAGCCTGTTACAGACTGCACAGCCCAACAGGGCAGGGCACGTCAGTCAGCCAGGCATGAAAGAGAAACCCTCAGTTCTGAAGGAAGACGAAAGCTACACAGCCACACATGAGGGCATGATTTTCTAACAGCATTTCTTTTCGCTTCTTGTTCTTACATCATCCTCTTTTCTCAAAGATCATGAATTGAATTAAACAATCAGCATCTGCAATGTAAGGCCTGAACTCTTCCCTCTTCCTTAGGAAGAGGGGCAAAGAAAAAAAACAAAAACAACCCAACTTCAATTTTGGTAAAGTTGCATGAAACCACCCAGGTTTAAACAGACTATAGACTGCATAAGGAGGAAAGGTCAAACATGAATGTTATACACAGGTGCACAGAGTATGAGATCTAGGATCATCCTTCATCTCAGCAGGAAAAAGGAGGACTTGATTCCACAATTTCAGTCTAGCAGTAAAGCAAAAATCCACATTCTCTTGCTGTGGCTACTGCCCTCATGCCAGGAAAGCAAAACCACTTACAACAGGCTCATTTTGGAGCTCCAGGCACCAGCATAAAAAATTCTACAAGATCTCCGGCAAGGAGTAATCCAAGTTTCTTTGACTACAACTGGATGGGTACATTCTCTCATGCCTCCTGCACAGGCAACAGATGCCTGGCAATCCAGTTACAGGAGAACACCATCCACTAGAGCCACCAAATCCTCTCCAGTATCATGCCCTGGACTCAATCCAGGTACACCCAGTTTAGAATATAAGATTCAATTAAGTGAGTCTGTAGTCATGCTTTAGAAGGTTTTCTGTGAACTTTGCCCATCAGACAGGAAATACTACAGCTGTAATTATTCTGGGATACCTTATTTTTTTCCCACTGGACTGACTATCAGGATCTGAAAAAAGAAGCAGGAGTAGTGTCTACAAAGAACAGGTTTTTTTTAGCCAAGCATGGCACCAACTGGTCACAGCTCTTGCACACAATAGAAACAAATCATATCAAGCCAACAGGTTTGCCCTGAAACTCCTCTTATACCTACAGAAAGCAACATGGATGGGTACTTTTTTGTAGGTTGGTCCTGGCCATCTGAGGTATCCTTTCAAACAGAATCCCTTCCAGTAAATCTGTACCAGGATTTATTTCTCTGCTGCTCAATTCCATTCACTGGATCCATGAAAAGGTTTTAGACTCTTGACAGACAACCCACTAAAACAGAATTTGGCCGCTTCAGTAGATATTGGAGTGTTCAGTTTTGGTCTGTGAAAGGTTTTAAACTTTGCTCTTTTCTCCTGTTTTAATTTCACTAGGATAATTTGTGTCCTAAGTGTCCACATGGCAAACCTCACATGGCAGATAAAGCAGTTCATATTTTTTCATTTTTGCCAAGCGCTTTAGATAAAGAACAAACCAACCCCACACAAGATTAGGAGACAAATGAGGACTTAAACTTGAAAGGCCAGAATATATAAGACAGCGACAGTGTGTGTGTATGTGTACATAAGAAGCTTTACTGTAATCACGGTATTGTAAATATTTCAAGTACCCTGATTACAGAAGTTGACGACATGCATTCCAGTCATCACCATTTTCTTGCTACAGGAGAAAGGCATAACATTAAACAGTCCATATTAATACAGGTAGTAGTTAGGTGACCAATGCAAGAAAACATTCATTTTCTTTATGGAGACTACAAAATTGGTTATAAAGAGAAAGAAAAAGAAGTCACATACAGATGCATAATTTTTTCTAAGGTGTTTGTTGATTTGGGGAGAGGGGTTTGTTTTGCTTAGGTCTGGCTATTTTTTTAAATAATAATCAAAAGGCATTCATTTTGGTTAACTCAGGAATTAAAGTTAGTAACTCGTGACCTAAGGCTCTTACAGGAGTGAAAACAGGCAAAATGTCTTCTAAAGCTTTAGAATCTTTCCAGTACATAGCACAAAGCATTAATGCTTTTGCCTCTGCAACACCTGCCTGGCAACACAACTACCCACAGCTATTTCCCTATCTGAACAGGAAGTTAAGAGGAAATTGGTGGGGTTTCAAGAAGAAAGCTTTTAACACTCACCTTTCCCTTAGAGAGTGCTTCTGGTTCACATAGAACTCTCCTGCTGCAGTGCCAGTGAACCAGAAACAGGCACACTTACACAAACAGAAACTAACTAGCAGCATGCCTTGTATTTACCATTCAGTAGCAAATATCCAGGCTTTCTCTATTTCCAGTTCTACAGCAAAGTTTAGGAGCACCTGCTGATCTCAGGAAGATGTTTGTAGGATATTATAATCCTACTGTGTACAAACATATTCTTTTTTGTTCTGGTGATCTTTTTTTGAAGAGAAACTAGACCTTTGACAGGCAGTGCTGCAGATACACAATCATGAGTAAGTAACTATCCTCTCTGGTTGCTTTATCATACCCAGCTGAAGGTTAATACTCCTTTCTCCTTTGAATTACTTAAATGTATAGATGCTGAAGGAGAAAACAAAAGGTAATTCAAAGTCTTCTTGTGACTTTTCCCTAGCTTCAAGCAGCATCCCTTCCAATGGCTGTTGTATACAGAAGCAGTAATAAATTCAACCTGTTGCTTTCCCAGCCTCCTACAACACAGAGTATTCCAGAGCTAACCCAGACTAGTGTAGGACCTTTCCTAGGTCCTACTACACTGACACTTGCAGAAGACTCACCTTACCTAGAATACACCTGATAAAGCTTAGCAGGTACTCATCAAGAAATATGATTTTTGCATGTCCAGAAGGTGAAGGGGGGGGGGAAATCAACAAAAAGGACAAAAAAACCCAACACACTGCTTTCAACAAGGACTCCAGCAGTTAATAAGTTTCCATATATTATTCCCATGTTTATAAATTATTGTTTATAAATGCTCTTTTAGACATTTTTAAAAAGGTAGCTTTTCTAGAAGACTGATGCACAGAAGGGAAAAAAACACTTTCAAAGAAACTGTTTTCATCACAATCATCCATGGTTCGGGGTTAACATAAAATCAAGCAACAATAATTCACTTTATAGTTAAAATATAGTTGTGAAGGGACTTTGTAGCATTCTCTGGCTAGACAGGTAATCTAATCTCACCATTGATGCAGCTGCTCTGCTCTGCACATTAGAAAAAGTATTATTACTGCCACCAGTTATCTTTGAATAAAGATAAAACCTGCATTTATTTAAGACAAAAAATGTTTCTGCTGAACCTTTATGGAGGGAGTTGAAATCCTGGCCCTGCATCAAGGCACAGAAAGGATCCACTGCCCTCCTACAGCACTTTATTTTTTGAGAATCATGATGGAACCAAGGTCTAATTTTGCCAGTTTTGTTATATTAAAGCTTCATTTTTGACTGAAGTCTTACAAAGCCACAGCAATTTGGTAGTATTTAATAAAATTATTTATTAGAAGCAGCTTGTATCATCTGTTTGGATGAAGTTAAGGCATCCACTTTTAATCTTGTTCAACTTAATAGGCATCAGGATACAGTAGATTCCTAACAACAAATCCCAGTACCACATATCTTCCATCAGAAATAGAAACATTTTAATAGCTATACATTAACTTTTCCTCCACAGTCAAATATCTCCTCATTAATGCAATCTTATAGAAACGTCTTCTGGTGACTTACAACTACGAGGGGTGCCCACTGTGCTAAAAAAGCCATCTCTTTGCATGGGTGTAGCTGAGCAGGAGATGAAGACATCACCACTTCAAGAGAAGTGTCCTGCAGCACAACTAGACAGATATCCCTAGAACAGCCATTCATGCTTCAGGTAGGTGAACACATGCTCCTAACAGCACCTGCAGCTTGTTGGGCTTTCCCATCTCCCATCTGCTCTTCATTTGCATGTATTCAAAGCACCTCCTAAGCTCCTCTGTTGAGTTGATTTGCCAGGAACATCTTACCAGGTCATGATATCTACATTAAACCTCTGTCTTTTATATTTATTTATTTATTGTATATTCGAGGTAAATCTTGAACACTACTCACCTTTGGACAACAAGTAAGTTCTCCAGAACTACATTTTTCTAATTACAGATAATTAAACCGAAGATTATGAAATTAGGTTAAAGGCACTAGCAAACCCTATGCCCAGTTACTGTTCAGTGTGTTGCAAAGACAGTAAATGCATTTAAACTTTTTCCATGGGGATGTATGTTTGTCCTATATTTTAATTAATGTTTTGATTTATACTACACCAAGGCAATTCATGCTTTAAATTACAGTATCTGTCTATCTTTTTTCCTCAAATTATCTTGTCAACTGAGCAACCCTGGAAGCTACACTTCCAAAACACAGTATTACCTCCACTATCCAGATTACTTATACATGAAGGTGATGCCACCTACAGAACTTGCTCAAAACTTCTGGTATGCTTGCTCTATGAACTTTTCTGAAGCAGTCAGCATGATTTTGTCATACTCTGAACTTCCAGATGCCTATTTTCATTCTCTGTTACTCACACCAAGAGATTCCCCTATCTCAGGTTTGAGATTATTTTTACTCATGCAAGGTTCAGGTATTTCCTAGTCAGCTCTGAAGGGCAACATTCACCCTCATAAGGAAACAAACATGAGAAAGCAGCAAAAATACACCAGAGAGTGTCAGAGGTGAAAGACAGTTGCCATCCCTCTCAATTTCAATTGTCATGCCACTATGAAAAAATCAGATGAACCAAGGGCTGGGAAAGATAACTTCTTTCCAGTAATTAGAAAATGGACCTTTCTGATGGTCATATTAGAATCACTGGCAGTAACTGGAAGATTTATATAAAAGCTTTCTTTCCCTTTTTCTTACAGTTGCCCAAAGAAAAGTACAGTGGTCATACTATCTGTCCTGCTTTCAAGCTACACCAAGCTCCAGAGCTGCACATGCTCAGGGGATTCTGAAACTTCTCAAGAGTGATCTGTCCAAATATTTTCCCAGCAACACTACTAGCTACATATGGATGCATTAATTCAGATACATGTATTATCTTCTCAATGCAACACATCTTGCTGCTATGCCAAGATAATTATTTACATGGTGGACCCTCAATCACACAAAGCATTCTTCCTGTAAAACACCTTGTTAGCAAACATGACTTCACTTTTTAAGGGAGATTTCTGTATTTCATGCTTGGTCAAAAGGTCTCTGAATTGATCAAGTGTTTTAATTACCCATTTAAGAGAGCTGAGTAAAAGGTGATCACAGAAGGGTTGAGGTTAAAAGGGGACTTCTGTTGGTCAGCTGCTCCAACCAACACCTGTGCTCAAGCAGGGCCAGCTAGAGCCAGCTGCACAGGGCCCCATCAAGATGGCTTTCTAATCATTCCAAGGATGGAACTCCACAACATCTCTGGGCAACCTGTGCTAGTGTTTGAAAAGCAGAAACTCACTGAGACAGCTGTCAATTAGTGCCTGTTACCTCTTGCCCTGTCCCTGGGCACTGCTGACAAGAGCTTGGCTGCCCCTTCTCCATTTCCTACAGCCAGCTTTTATACACCCAGATAAGGCCCCTCTGAGCCTTGTCTTCTCCACACAAAGCAGCCCCAGCTCTCTCAGATTTCCTCAAATGAAATACACCCCCAGCAGTCCCAGGGCCACCTCTGTGCACTAGCACTGAACTTGTTCCAGTATGTCAATGTTTTTCTTATATGGGAGACCAGAACTGAATCCAGCACTTCAGGTATGGCCTCACCAGTGCTGAGGAGAGGATTCACGTCTATCAACCTGCTGGTAACAATTCTCCTTATGCAGCCCAGAAGACTCTTGGCAAATTCTCTAAGATGACCCATAAAAACCTCTGTCTCCATATATCAAGGGGTGAAGGCAAAGAGGCTAACACACTTTCAGAAGCCACAGCAACTGGATTATAACCAAAAAGATACCTGCAGAGTTACTTGCTGATGGGCAGTACTTCTCAGATTAGCCAAGGTTATACAAATAACCTACAGCAAAATATTGTCTGATACAATAGGATACAAGATGTAAGGTTAACACTGTACAGAAAATTCACATGCATTTAACACTTCTGTTAGTGAGAGTGATATCATATCCCTCATCTTCTCAGTGGTAAACATGGTATTTACATGGGAGGTGTCACCTGAGATTCAGAGCTCCAGGGAAGGAAGAGTACCTTGTTAAAAGGCTAAAAGTGTGCTATTCCCTAATGTACAAGCACTCTGTATGAATAAACTAACTTTCATATACTTTCACATGTCACAGAGAAACTGAGATATGGACCAATTACTAAGAGCCCAACGAAGTGCCACAAATATGACTTATGCGACCAAGGCACCTCTCCTATGATGAAAGGCTGAGAGAGCTGGGGCTGGACCAGATGATCTCCAGAGGTCCCTCCCAGCCTTAACTATTCTGGGCTTCTGTGAATTTGTCAGAGCTTGTGCTTTTTCATTGAGAAAGGTACTTTGACACATCATTCATAAAAATTACAGATATGCTATTTCTCCAGTGAAGTGGAAAGCAGATTAAATGATAAAGAGAGGGAAAAAAAAAAAAAAAAAAAAAAAAAANAAAAAAAAAAAAATCAAACCATACCTGATGAGGTAGTCAACAGCACAGAAGCTAATACTCATCTCTAAACTGAAATGCATGCAGGTTCTTCCCCTTTTGTAGCACAAGTACAGGATTTTTTTTTGAGTTCACTTCTTTCCTACAACTACCAAAAGTAACCTTATATCAGGATGCTCCAACACAGCATCCTAAAATCATTTTCCCCTCCATGTTATTGATAACGTAAGAACAGATTAAAAGTTATGGTTAACAGAAACTACAAGCACTTTATCTCAGCCAACTTTAAAAAAAAATTATAAAAGGTTCTTTCTCTGATAATGTAAACCAAACTTAGGGGTATACACGCAGAGTATATGACTAACTAAAACTTTCACCAACTGCCTTTGCCAGTTTGTTGAGCGTCAAGTTCCCCAGAAGCTGCCACCCTGCCCTGCTGCACAGGCACCTCCAGGGTACTCACCTGAGCCAACAGGCAGTACCAAAACAGCTCTCTGCTTTGGATTTCCAAACTACCTTAATTTTAAATTCCCTTTTTCTTCATTCTACTGCACTGAACACAAACCCCCTTGCCACTGTGCTCCTCATTTCTTCTTCCCAAACTCTCCATCTGTTGTCCCAATACACCATGTTATGCCATTAGGCTCCCCTCTGTTAATCATAGATGCCACCATTTGGGTGACACAGGATAGCAGGTTTCCAGGGAAGTCAATAATGCTCCCACACCTGTCTGGTATGTACATCTTTAATACTACTCGTGTGATTTTAAGAGTTACTCTATTATATAAAAAAAATAAGTTAAACAGATTTTATTTAAGGTAACCCAAATGTGTTCATTACTGAAGAAAACTTCTTTGTAAAGGGGCACAGAAAAAAAAAATGTATACATAAAGTCTTCTGTTTGTTTTATCAACAATAAAGAACAACCATATGCACATAGACAGAAAACATTTTAGACTACACTTCTGAAGAGAGAAAAACAGTGAGGCAAACTTTCTTGGCAAACCAGCCACCTACAAACAGACAAGTTCATCCTCACTTTGTAAATGAACATTGCAAAGTAGAAAGGCACTTAGCTCGCTCTTAAAATAAGAGCTAATGCTGCAAAAGATCAGATATAACAAAGTAGTTTAAACCAAAGAGAAATCATGCACTGAAAAAGGAAGGCCAAAATAAGAAATCCTAGGATGACAACTTGATTCACAGTTTACTCAAGCTAATGAAAGACTCCAACTCCCACAGATTTCAGCGGGTTATGAAACAGGTCCTGCAGAGGGAAATGTTCCAAGTCACAAACAGCAATGTCGTATTTTGATACGTAATTGCCACCACTGCCTATGAAGAAATCCCCGGTGTAAAATAGAGAAGAAATACAATAATCTCGCTTTCTCATTTTTAAAATGGCATGAAAGAAACAACA
Source organism: Aegithalos caudatus (assembly GCA_013389925.1). Taxonomy (NCBI): domain Eukaryota; kingdom Metazoa; phylum Chordata; class Aves; order Passeriformes; family Aegithalidae; genus Aegithalos; species Aegithalos caudatus. Next base: position 54,893 of record WEIU01006580.1, on the reverse strand, counting down.
AAAGAAAGTTATTGAAGAGAACAAGATTGTTCCCAGCTGTTGTCATAAAATACTACAGCTGTTCATGTCATTGCAGCTAATGACCAGTTGCACTTTTTTAAAGATCATAACACAGTATGACCATTGTAATCTACATCAAACTGAAACTTGGCAAGCACCATGGAAAAAAGACTAAGAAATTATTTAAATCCTGTTTGATTTTTTAATTTCTGCTCATGGGCTGGTTTTGATTGTTTTGGGGGGGATAGAAGGGATTTTGTATGAATGGTCCTTTATTCAAATTGTCAATTATTTTAAACTACTTTAAAAATCATGGTAAATAACAGGTATTAAATTATCAAAATTGTCCTTTCCAGTAATAAAAAAAGAGAATTCAACAAATAATTAAGTCCTGGGGGTTTTTGTTTTTTGGGTTTTTTTTTGTTTTGTTTTGGTTTGGTTTTGTTTTGTTTTGTTTTTGTTTTGGTTTGGGTTTTTTTTTGTGGGTTTGTTTCTTGGGTTTTTTTTGTTACTGTTGAAAAGAGGTGTGCTGACTAAAAGTCTCAAGTTCAAAGATGATGATACATCTCTTCTCTGGAGCCAAGAACAGGGTAGATGTCACTATATAAGAAGCTTTTAATTGTTTTGTTAACTGAACTATACATGAACCGTATCAGATTTTTTCATACAGATTCAAGTATACAAATGCAAAGAAAAGGTTGAAATAGAAAAATGCATATATATATATGCAGAAAAAAAAATTCAGATACAACTCTCTCTAATGGAGCATTACTCCTTGACACATGGAAAAAAAAAAAAAAAAGCTAGGTGAAAGCATGTGTTCCCACACAAAATCTCCACAGAACCTGAAACACACTATTTCAAGTAATTTCTCAAGAAAATGAGAGAGTATAGGTTCCTCTCTAGCCATGTGTCTTCCCCTCAAAGATCATCCATTTAGAGCTATAGACCAGAAAGAAATCACAATCCTGCACTGTTTTTTATCTTCCCTATAGTTATCAATAAAATCAATAATTATGAAGAAAACTAGAAGTCATCTACCACTTTCTCCACTTTAAGACACAGAAACACTGCCAGAGAAATTCCAAATACTTTAGAAAGAAGACCACCTAAACGTACACTGTTTCAACCCATTTTAGGGGCACCAGCCTGGGACTCTGTAACAAGTAACAAACACAGCTGCAACAAAAAAACCTATGACAATGAAGCTTCCTTATCCAAAGAAAGAAATAATTGCTCAATCTGTACCAAACATAGCAACAGATAAGTTAGAAGCTGAGCCTCTTTTCCCCACTTTGGGACATCTATCTAGACTGCAAAGGATTTCTTTCCAAACGATGATTACTTCAAAACATGAACAACTCTGAAACAAGATGCAGCCACACAGTTACTCACTTGTCACTATCAACAAATAAAAAAAAAGTAAAGTTGTACACCCTACCTTCAAAGACACTCACAAAAGCCTAAACTAAAAAACAAAAATCTAATCATACACAACATGGGGGCCAAACTCAGTAGTTTGGATTCTACTCATTAAGCCTATTGAACAACGCCCAGAGTGACTGTTACAAGACTCTGTAGCATCACATCTGCATAAGCCATTATTAACACACATTCTTTTCACCATTCCACTCAGAAGTTCAAAGTGCACTTCCTTTCCAATGGCAACAATTGTACAGAAAGATCAAGTCTGCACAGTTACAAAGTATTAGACAAACATTGTTGCAGAATTCGCTCTACGGCGATTTTGGGGTTTTTCTTCCTCCTTCCATCAGCTCTACATTGTGCAACAGTCGAGATAATTCAAGGGATTTTGGCCAACAGCAATCTGATGTAATAAAACACCTAAGCTGAATGCCTCTAAAAGACGGGATGGAGAAAAAGAATACAGGATACAATACTGTTATACCAATACCTGTCTCCATCAGCACATGTTTAATCACATTACAGCACTTCTTAATTTTCAAAGTTTGACTTTATTAACCCAGATACGCCTATCTGAAAGATGAAAAAATAGCTGCTGCTTTTTTCAAAGATTTTATACAATACTTTCCTTAGCATGGTTTCTCCCTTTCTTTTCCACAAAGATTTGGTACAGTCTCCATACAGACTAGGTTCTGCACCTTCTACACCTCAAGTTTAAGGGGGGGGTTGGGTTAAAATTCACTCATCTCTGGTGAACCTTAGGATTCTTCTCAGTATTACCAGCTTCACCAAGTCTTACCTTTCATTGCTAACTAATTTCCACGTCTGCTAAAAAAGCACCAAAGCACGAGGGCCTATACCACCTCCCTTCCAAGTTAACCAAGAACACGCTGTCCATGCTATTTTTGCAAACTACAGGGGTTGAAACTAACAGTCACACACTATGAGTGTTCAACATAAACTGCTAAGCAACCTGCAAGCAGCAACTGAGCTGCAGAATAGAGACATCCTTCTGTGACAAGCTGTGTAGAGCTTGAGCAGCACACTGACAGTGGAGCTATTCACTGAAAAGAAAGCTACAGTCAGCAGCTGGCTGCAGAGTTACAACAGAAGTCTGACAAGAGGCAGAATATACTTCCCCTGCTCTCACAGGCTTCCCCAGGCACCTACAGATGCACCAAAAGGAAAGATACAGTGTTCTATGAACCTCGTCCATTAAATATATGCACCCAAATCACCCAAATCTACCAGGCAGCACTTAGGCTGCTCATCACACTTAGCAATAAGCAAATAAGCATAAGAACGATAAGGAGAGAAGAGTTTGCAGAAATGCAGGACAGGAACAGACAGGAAAAGAAAGGCCATTTTTCAAGAGAGCAAAAAAGCTTTAAAAACCCAACGTGGTGAGAAGAAAGACGAGCTGCAACAGAAGTTGAGTACAGTTTTTTGCTACAAGTAGAAAGAAGTCTGAGTGATAGACAAATTTCAAATGATTTTTTTTCAAAAACTGGTTGAATATACCCTAAAGTGAAAGGATGCCATCTACACCTTAGATACACGCATCCCCCAACACACAAGAGCTAACTTCTAATTCAAACCACCATTTTAATGCATGGTGCCTTTCACTCTGCTTCTTTTCCTTTCCAGCTAAAAACATACATGGTGTTACTTGGAAATTAGCTGGAGATGACACTGACATCCTAAATCAATCTCAAATAAGACTGTCATGTTCTCCTCATATAGCAGTGTTGCTGTATCAATGTTACCACGCCTAAGCTCTCTTATAAACAGAGCTATCAGTCAGTTTAAAACACACACAGATGACCATCAAGGAGGTACTACTCTGGAGGTGTTGCTTCAACAGCAGGAGTTTTCTGGGGGAAGAGTAAATAGGGTAGGAATTAGTTCAGTTCTTTTACCTTTAAAAGAATGATTTACCATCATAGCACTTATCGTCTTCCTGGTTTTCCACATATGACCTCTAGTTTCTTTCTTTATTCAGTAATCATAGGAAAACAGTAAGTATGTACCTGGAGTGCCACCTCCAGCAATCACACACCTCCATCTACAACCCAAGTGGCAGACCACTCGGTGAGCCACACACTTAGGTGAACATGCATACTGAGGCTGCACATGCACTAGAATGGTTTTCAAAACTGGGATGATGCTTTCCACCATTACTGACTAGACATAAGACTTTTATGGGAAAAGTCAAGGTGACTGATTATCAGAAGAGCAAATTATTTCAATGTTCAGCTGAGGAAGCATTGTGAAATCATAGCCTGTATTTGATTCATGAAACCACATACAAAAGAATATAAGAAGGCACCTTTTCATGAAGACGATTTGAAGTGGCTTTTACTTCAGAAACTTGTGGCTTCTTTTATGGCATGCCTACAGTAAGTGTTAAGCACTATCACTCCATCTTAAAATACTCTTAAGGAAGTACTTTTTTCCACATTCCCTGAAGCTATGAAAAGGAAACTAATCCTCACTATATAGTGCTTGAACATCACTGAGAGGCCTAAGATAAATTAATATTCCCACTTAAACAGAGTACCAAATTTAACCTATAGTCCCACTTTTGTACTGTAAGTAGGAGCCACTCAGCAAAACAGGAGAAACTGGAAAAAAACACGGGAAAGATGAGTTGGGAATATCCAAGCTACAGGTACTTATTTACTTATATTACCCAAAATTACTTTTGATAGAAATCCCTTTAGAAATACCAGGCAGAAAACATTATGCTGAGTTCTAGAAGCCTAGAACTACAAAGAGATAATTTAAAATAGCAAGTTATATAATCAAAGGTAAATATATTTTGTATGTGATCTTCCTGCCACAACATGCACTGAAATGCAAGCATATCCATGTATCAGCTATCATCTCTAAGTGGGATACATGTGATGGAAGTAAATACCATTCAATTTGGCCACGGATAGCAGAGAGAAAACATCCCCCTATAGAAAATGACCTCAACTGGCTCATATTTTCCAATTAAGTTAAATGCTGATATCATCCAGTATCTACTCCTCTTTCCAGACTACCAACAGTGGTATTAAAAGCACCAGCTCCCTAGCCAGGCTCAGTCAAAAAGAGGAGGCAACAGAAAGCAGCTTTAGCTGATGTGGAATTCAGAAGCATACAAAAGGTTTTTAAACACACAAACAAGGCAATTTTGTGCCTCACTTCATATCAGTCCTACGACTCAGCACACTCAGCAAGCCACTCTCATCATGAGAGCATGAGAAAAGCCTCCCACCTATGCAGTGCAGCAATAACTCTGTAAGAAAGGCACCCTTCAGCATGTGCACAATTTTCCCCCTATGCCTATAGAGCAAAGGACTTGTTTAACTAAAGGGCTTATTTACAAGATTATCTTAATGACTAAGAGGCTCAATGAGTTCATAAATCAAAACAAATCACCAGCTTTATTATACATAGTCATCAAAGAACTGTACTTTGGTTTTGTTTCAGTTTCTCAGCACCATATTCATAATCCCTCACAAGCATTACACACATACCACATACAGACACAGGTTTACACAATGTAAAACAAAGACTGCAACACCTAAGTCTCATCCAGTTGATAAAATCTACTGGTTTTACAAGTGTTAACTTAGTTTTGACATGAGGTAAGAACGAATCAGTTACATACATAAAAAACCATAACACAGCAACCTTGTTTTCTTTCCTAAACAACCATAATATCTCTCCAAGAATATTCAATAGTTTTCTGCTCTTAGGTGCCTCTCATACAGCTTGTTTTATAAAGGTACCAGGAGGTTTGCAACCATGGAGTTACTAAAACTGAGGTGGATGTACACCTGTTCCTTCACATGAAGGTAAAAGTGGATAGGGAAGAGAAGGTAATCAATTGCCAGCTGTACCAGTGCCACCTGTCTGGCACAGCAGTGAGTGGATTCCCTAGTTAATAAAACACCTTGAACCCAGATGCAGTCTTCCTCAGAGGAAGCAGTACATTCCTAAGTATTACAACAATAAATTAATTAAAAGTAAACTGAAGTCAGCTTTTCTATGCCAATAGGAACAGCTACAAAGGAATTCCTTCCTTTTCCTCATAAGGATCAGGTAGACACAATCTTCAGCATCCTCAAGAGAGATACATCATCCTTTACTGTATTAGACAGCTGTAACTATTTAAGTAAGCCTTATCCTTGTCATAAGTAATCAATACTGAAATTTACACCAAAATATATACCAAATCCACCAACATTACAGACATTCAGGTCAACACAATTGCTCAAAAACCAGTGAAGCACTTGCAGGACACATCTATGCTGGAAAAATTGAACTCAATTCAGAGGGAGACAGAGGCAGGCTTCTGCAATTCACCAATGCTGGATTCCAGCCTGGAGCACAAGCCTTTGGTGAATACACAGAAGTCTCCCTGGACTAATGGGAATTAGCAATGAGGTTTAGAGTTTCCATTATTGACAGCAATTTTACCTCTCACAAATCTGAAATTAACACTGATGGCAACATATCGATCGTGAGCTGGCATTCATATTATATTACAAACAACTGTCAGCCTGCACTTTAGGAGAGCATTAACAATGACACAGTTTGAAATTCAGAGACAGCAGAGTGGTGTCTGATTTTACTGTGTGTTGTCAATCGCTGATACAACCATGTAAACCTCCCCATGCAATGCACAAGAAGAAAGGAGACTGCCAACACCAAGGATCACAAGCCGGCTACAGCCCTCCTAAACAGCTGAGATGGAATTATTTCATTAAAACTCCACTTCCAAGAAAAAAGCACCAAAAAAAAAAAAAAAAACAAAAAAAAAAAAAAAAAAAAAAAAAAAAAAAAAAAAAAAAAAAAAAAAAAAAAAAAAAAAAAAAAACAAAAAACAAAAAAACAGCCCACACAAATGCATATAACCATCTAACCTGCCCAGAAAAAAATCAAAACAATTACTGTACCTAACTAACGCCAAGATTTCCAAGAAATTCTAAGTTCACTTTTTTTCTATGACTATTCCAGTTGACTTTCAAAGCTTTTATTTAGGATTACTATGCTTTAATGCAGTATTCCTCAGAGGCACTAATGCAAGAATAAAAATGTTGAGGAGGTCAAGTAACATGATACACGGCTTTTCCTTCCCGATGGGTGGGGTTCAAACCTTGCTAATGTCACTAGTGAGCAAAAGCTGTTGACATCAGGCAGCTGAGCCATGAGCTACTATCCTCAGTCCAGTTTTTCCTGGACAAGTATTCCTACCTTCACAAGAACAACCAAGTCCACACTCTAGCTGGCAGTCTCAGGAGTTAGAAGCAGCATGGATAAGGAATAGCTTCCTCAGTCCTGACGAAGGACATGAACTTTTAAGACAGCTCTGTTCAAGTGAAAGCAGCATCATACCACTAACAAAATGGCAAAGAACTTAAAATAATAAGTACATCAAGTCAGCACCTCCTGCAACTACAGTATATTGTCCTGAGCCTTGGTCCCACAAACTTCTCAAAGCACCTGAACATAGGGTTTATCATATTTGCAGTCGACAGAACAAAGTGTTCCTCCTCTACAGCATGACAAAATCCAGAGAGTAAAAATGAACTGTGTAATTTACATCACAACATACATACCATCTCAAGGAGAGCACCAGAGTAAACTGAAAGTACCCCTCAAACCACAATTGCATTCTATGAATTGATTCTCTGGAATAATTTTACTTTTTCTTTTAGATCAGCAAAACAGAGGGTTTTGTCAACTTTAATAGGAGTTCATTTGCTTCTGGAAACTTAGCATTACACACAGGCATGAATTTCATCTTTACACTGCTCATTGTAGGACAGTGTAAGATCTGCATAACAAAGCCAGAAACCAGGACGTTAAAAACATTAGGGGCTTCCAAGCCTTTTTCCCCTCATCCCAAAAATGTTTTGTTTTTGACTCAAATCAGTTTAAGTGCAGTTAAGACAATCCAAAAAGCAAAGCAAAATAAATGTGAGATTAAATCCTCGCCTATGGAAATACTCCACTTCTCTGTATATTTGAGCTTTTTAAGCACGAGAAGCAAAAAACAAAACCAAACCCACAGCAACTCCCTGAAGAAGCAGCTCTCAGCCACAAGCAATTTGCACAAAGCTGCTGGAACTGTAATCCCCCCAAGCCCATCCCACCGTTACGTAACGGTGCCAAGCCAGGATTTTTCACCAGCCAGCTCAGAGTTAGTGTTAGAAGGAAACATCTCTCACACACCAGCCCTAGAGAGGGTTAAAAAAAAAACAAAAAAAAACAACAAAACATAATAAAATCAAACCAAAAAATCCCACACAGGCAAGCAGAGGAAAAAAATGTAATCCAGAGACTACATCCACATTAGAAGCATTTCCTTTTCAAGTCAGTTTTTATATTATATTCTAACTTAATAACCAACTTGCTTTCTCAGGCTACATCTTACCAGTTAGAATATCTGTTTTTTCTCTCTAAGATAAGTCTTCAACGACTTATATAGGTGGTCACAATGTACCTTTTATTTAATTTTTCTTTAATTTAACATTGCAAGCCCAGGTCAGTTGCTCATCTCAAGAGGGTACAAATCACATCCTATATGACAGAAACAATTAAATGATCTTTCCTTTATTACCACCAGTTGTTTTCTGGATTTCCTTAATGTCCATATGAAGGGAGTGTGAAGGGCCTATGATGCAGTAACCAATAATCCCATTAACAATCAGTTTACTGTGTACTACACTCTTCAGATGCTATTTTAAGACATTAAAAGGATTTCAATATTTAATAGAGGCCTGAACCAGTCAAGCAGATCTTCACATCTACACTGAAACACCGACATTATGAGACAAACAGCAAGGGCAACAGACAACCAAGCACCATCTATGTTCTTTTTGTTCAAGACTTGAGGTCAGTTTAACCAAGTTAATTTCTCACTGAGTTGCATTATAAAAGTATTTAACTACACATACTGCTAAGTTTTCTTAGAAAAAGTGGTTTCAGATATTTGAGACATTTACATGTGTGAAAAATGCAAAGAGAATCCTGACAAAACACATTTAGATGAGCTGAAAGCACTGAAGGCTTTGTAAATACTGAAATAATTCCTATCTCTGACAAACATTGTCTTAAGCCAAAGGAAGTTCTGCCACAGCAAAGATCAGGCTGTTTGGCCACGTATTAGGAACAAACAAATTAAGGAAATTAAAAACGAAAATGAGATACCCAAAAATCATGAAGTTCTCCTAACAGGATGGCCATTTGTTTCTACAGGAGACAAGTATCAGCTTAACACAGGCTTTAAAGCCTACTCTTGGTGTGATGTAACAGACTGAAACTTAAATTGTAAATATTCTAGATACTACAAGGTAAAGATGAATTTACAAGCAATTTTCTAAAAATTCTTGCAATTATGTTTCTTACACTATAGAACTATCTACAATTTCCTTTGGAGGGGCATAAAATGAAGTAAGAGGAGAAAAAGCATACGAAAGTAAATGTAAATATAAACACAAAATCATAAATAACACATCTTCCCAAATAATATTTACACTGACTTGCACTCTGGCATACACTCATGTCAATACAGAAGTGTACTTCAACGCCATTTCTAGTTTTCCGGGATCTGAACACATGCACGATGCACTTAAGATTTGTGCTATCCACCGTAGCATACGGGTTATAATGTAACTGGGTGAAATACACCAGAGCTGGGTACACTTGGCTGTGGGCCCAGTGCGGAAGGAAAGAAACAAACAAAAAAAAAAAAAAAAAAACCCAAACAAAAAACTCAGACCAGTAAATACACGTGCACTTCCTACACACCGAGAAATGCACACGTGCAATTTACATCAGGCATCACCCCAGTGAATAAAACCTTGGTATGTACTGCAGGGCACAACGTGTTGTTAACCCAAACTCTAATTTGTTTATAGGGCCGAGGTTGGCAGCACACGCGAACCTCCGAAACAGAGAAAAAAAATCATGGAGCCCATGCGTGTTTGTGCCGAGGACCCTCACGCACATTTGCACGCACACGCGGGAGCATGGCCACGGAACGCCCGCTGGATAACTTCACATCCTAGCAGGCCGGGCCGTCAGCAAGAGACGGCGATGGAGGAGGAGGAGGAGAAGGAGGAGGAAGCAGAGGAGGATGTCGGCGCTCAGCGCTCTGCCGTTCCTGAAGCCGGTGCACCTACGGCCGCCCCGCAGCTCGCCCGGGGGCCAGCGCCGGCACACGCTGCCCGCCAGCGAATTCCGCTGCCTCAGCCCCGAGGATGCCGTCAGCGTGTTCGAGATCGAGCGCGAAGGTGAGCGGCACCGCGGGGATGCTCTCCGGTGGCATCAGCTGGATGCCTTTGCATCTGTTTCCAGTCTCTTGTGCTCCCTGTTGTGGCTAATCCCCGTGTGTGCCCTCGTGGGAGGGCTGCAGTGGCTCTGAGTTGTGGCCAGGCCACCGTGGGATCCCTAACGTGTGGTTTATGAGCTGGAGAACCACGGCCACGGCTCGCCCTGGGGTGGGGATGGTGGGAGG
>WEIU01006580.1:1105-43918 GCA_013389925.1 Aegithalos caudatus | reverse complement strand
TCCGCGCGGGTGCGGAGCGCCGGCCGCTCCAAGCGCCTTCCCCGCGGCGTGCCCGCTCCGAGCTGGGGCGTCCCCGGAGAGGTGACACACAGGTACGGGCACGCGCGCAGCCGGGGCTGGCCTGCGCCAACGGGAATCTTCTTAAAAAACATTCTTGAGCTGGGGGATGGCTGATCTATCCCCTCGGATAAAGGAAAAATACATCCATCGCCCCCAGCTGTGCGTCTTGCCCAACGCACCTGGCACACGCCAGCTTGGGGCATGGGCTGGCTCGGCCTCAATACTGGGGCACCACCGTCCCCTCAAGTGGACCTGCAAGGACAAACGGAATGGCCAAACATGGGTGAGAAGTCCTCGCCGCCACCAGCTGGAAGACAGCAACTCTTGCTTCATGTTTCTTAGAGGATTGGAAAGTAACTTACATCTGTGAAGGTGTCCTCCACCATTCCAGACAACATAAATATTGTTATGGGCTTGTTTATACATGTTCTTCAGGAGGAGTTATTCCTGACTAATTTCATGACTAATTTCCAGAATAAGGCTGAGCTGTTCCGGTTTAGTTCAACACTGTGAGTTTTAATTAAAGAGGAAAATAGGGCACACCTGTTCTGAAAGAGGGATGTTTACAGAATTGCTGTTGAATAACTTCTGTGTGGATTAGCAAAGAATCAACAGACACCTAACCCACCTTCCCATTTCCCTCTGGGGTGATGTACAAGTTGCTTGTCTAGTAGATACTGTTGCTTTAGAAAGCCACAAAGAATATAAGATGGCGCTTGTGACACATACTCTCTGCTTTGATTTGTCTGACATTTTTAGGGGACTTTTTTTGGCTGTCCTTGTGGTATTTTCTCTGAGCATGGGAAGACATTGTATGTGACTGACATTTAGTAGAACAGCATGAGTTCTCTGCTTGTTCCAACAACTGTGGTGAGCTCCATGTGCTGTGACCATCCTCTTGTCCCAGGAGCACAGACTAGCTGGGTAATAAAGTTGCCATCTGAGATTCCTATTGAAATGGCAACAAGAGAATGTGGAACAGAGCTAGGGCTCAAGCAAGGGTATCATATATGCCCAGAAAAATCCTGAAGCCCATGACGAGTAAGCAGACATCTCCCCATATGGTAGGCATATTTCATGAAGCCTGAAGTGAACAGAAGAATCTGGACAGAAAAAAAAAACAACCTGCATCTTCATCCCCACTGCTGGGAAACACTGCCCAGCAGCACTTGGTGCTCGGACAGGGAAGGAGAAGTAGCTTGTGAGGAATGCAGCATGGCCAGCATTGCCTACACATTGTGAGCCACAGCTTCATGAGGTGTGGAGGACCAGTTTGGATCCGTTCTTCTGTGACTGCAGGCTGCTTGCATGAGTCATCTGGATTTGTCTTCATAGACTGGAATAACAGAGATGCTGGATCCCTTGAGTTTACATGTGCTCCCCCATTAATCACAGGACAAGACTTCAGCTCTGATTTTTTAACAAGAAAGTATCATTGTTGCTGCTGCTTATATAAGGACATCCACTGTCACAACTCCAGCATAACTGTATTCATTATGAAGGCTATATAAAAATAATTTTCTTTAACAATTTTCCCCTCCCTCTAGTTTTCAATTATAACATGCCATCCAGGCTACATAAAGCTGTTTCATTTTATCTTGTGGTGGGTCTTGACTATTCATCTGTTGAATGTGTTTAGTCTTCCTTTCCAAGGCAGAATCCCCATTTCAGGTCATCTCTTCTTTAGGAGTATTTAGATGAGCTTTCATAAGACAAAGGTCAGTACCACAGCCAAACACCACGTATCATGCCACTTCTGCAAGGTATGATACAGTGAAGATTCAGATCCCAGGTGTAAGACCTCATAACTGCTCTGTCATGGTCTGGTGAAATCTTAACTCCGTAACTTATTTCAGTAGCAAAATCCTTATCCTTGCTGTGATGAAGGGAAAGGAAGGGAGAGAGAAATCACCAAACATCATCTTTGTTCTCTGATGATGGTAACAAACTAGAGATACTGTTTCAGATTTGTGTTAGTAGTAAAGGTTGTATAGGCATTCCTTGTGACTTAAATCTGTCCTTCAAATCCATCCACATAGGTGGTCCTTCAGGTTTTTCTCACACTCCTTGGTCACAGAAGGATTTCTTTTCCATGGGATCCTTTTAGATTCCTTTTTCTCATTTAACAGCAAGAGGAGAATATGAAGATCACATCTTTGGTTGAAAAGAACAGAGTCAGTGGATTCTGGGAAAATTCTAACACACTTGACCTCTTGCATCACTAATCACCAGTAGCATTGTTAGTCATTTCATCCCCTAGTAGAATAGAAGCCCAGCACGATACTTTGGAAGCTCTGATCTTCCAAAGAGCAGTCACTCCTGATTACTGATTTTGAGGACAAGCTTTCTGAGAGCTGGGGGAGAGATTTTTTTCAAGTCTGGAATAAGTTAGTACCCACCTCTTTGCCTCAGATGAACAATTATTTTTCATTTTAGCTGAGACGTGACAATTCTTTTAAGCATACAGCAGCTCTGGAAAGTAGCAGCATCCAGCTGAAGTGGAAGGAGGAATAAAAAATTAAAGAAAAATTAAGTAAGATTACTGAAGAAGCCAGTAATTTTAACCCAGACATGCAGACTAAGGGATTTCAAACTGTATCATAGATCCCATGAAATATTATCAATCAAGTTGTCTTGATTCTATTTCAACAGCAAGATGAGGATTATTTTATAGACATGTAGTGATATTTTGCCCACTGACTCAACCAATTAAGATACTGTTTTAAAGTATTGATTGCAAGAGATAGTGTTTAAAATTTTAATCATTATTATTAGAGAATGACTCTTCTAGCTACAGGGAGTCTAGCTACTGAAAGTTCTGGCTTCACATGAAATAAATGTAAGTTTGCCAGTATCTTGGAAGTAAAGGGGAATTAGCAAGGGCCTTTAAGTACTATGATGGCTGGATGGAAAATATGTGGAACAAGGTTAGTCTGGATGTTGGTGCTGCCTTAACTAATGATTTTTCTGATTTTTCTTTTATGAGAGATGTGCAGTTGTTTTGGTTTACTTCCCTCCAGTATAAAAATTACTGGGGATTCTCAACATCTGTGTTGAGAATCCTAGGCCATAGCCTCTATAGCATCATTGTCTGCAATATTAAAACCACTACATACTAGTCTATGTTGATAGTGTGTCTTGAGGAGATGTTTCATAGTGAACCTAAAGTTCTGTTACAGCTCACAGTCACAACAGTGACAACAAACACCTAATACTTTCAAAATAACTAGATTCATCTATTTAAATAAAATAAATTTGATACCAAGTGTCATATACTAGCCTTGGATAGGCAATATAATTTATCAGTACTCCATATGTCATTTGGTTCCATCATATCCAAGAGAGGAATTTCATCCCAGTGTAGAGAGCCTATACAAAGGACCACATAGCAATTTAGATTACCAGCAAGGGGCACTTTCTGAGGATTTTGTTGACAATTGTTTTCTTCTTCTTGTTCTACCTCAGTACACAAGAGGAAGATAGGGCTTGTAGCAAATAAACTGTATCATTGAAATGCTTTCTGATTATGTTTGCAAGGAGGTGGAAAGTTCAGGTGGCAAAACATGATTGCATAACCCATGACTAAATGTATCCTTTCCTTTTTTCACATACGGTCTTTAAGTATCCATTGTGGGCATTTTACCTGTTGATCATCAGCCTCTCTGGAGCTTTGCATGTTCTTCCCAGCATACATCTGTTGGGCTTTTGGCTTGGCAAATTATGCAAGTTCTGGGTTTGGTCCTGAAGCTTTTAGCAGAATTTATAAGCACTGTTAATGATACTGTGGCTGGTTTAGAAAGAAAAGCTAAATAGAGAATTCTATAGAGAGTCATGGAATGGATGATACCAAAATGAATTGTGTAGCAATACAATCCAACCAATGTCATCTGGAATACAGAAGAGAGAAAGGTTAGCCACAAATTCCAAGATACTGAATCAACATGGAAAACAGTAACAACTGCTGCCATGAACAGTTGTATAGAGCTTGACTGACATTTGAAAAGTCAACAAATAGTAAAAGAGAAGAACATAAGTGAGAGAAAATAACCTTGAGCCCTGGAAATCATTTACCCCGTGCCACAACTGGCCTGCTTACAACAGATTTCAATATAAAAGAAGCATAACTGTGGTCATCTAAGGCTGCAAATTAATATTTGCATTCAGATTAAGCCTCTGGTGCAAAACTGATCCACAAGTCATGCCTGTAATCCTTCACAGCATGCAGACTCGAGAAATAATGCAAAGGACTTCCATATCTGTCCCCATTCCAATACTGCTGAGAAGCAGCCTAACACAAGTTTCCTCCACTGCTGTTTCAGATTTCCTAAGAGGCACGTACTTTCATCAGACTACTCCAGTAAGCCCAAAGGTGAAGACCAGATAAAATTTGAGTTTGGATAGGAGTGAAGCCAGCCTAAGAATAAATCAAAACACCAGAGGTGGAAAGAATCATCTCAAACTGAAAAGCATAGTCAGAAAGGTATAGAGCCAGGTGTTTGAAAACCAGAGTCCCTATTGTAAGTCAAGTCAGGACTGAGACAAGGTGAGGTATAGAAGCATACACAAAGGAAACAGGAACCAGGAATCAAGACTAAGCAAACAAGAATGAAAGGCAAAGGAGTCAGACACAAAACTACAGCCAAATGGCACTGCAGGCTGCCAAGAACAACTGGTGGAGTTGCCTGACACATCTGCTATTAGAGGAAATTAGCCAAGCTTTAGCTCCTGCACAGCTGGGCCACAGTCCCAGTTGCCCTATTGCATCCAGCTGCAGGGCCAGTAGCCCGGCAAAGCCCAACAGTGTGGTTAAACATTCATTGACTTAAAACTTGATCTGCAGGAGTAGCTTGTCCCTATAAATTTACTGGTGCAAGCAGCACTCAATTTATGTGTCCAGTAGAACACTGCACTGATTTGCCTAAATGTGTTTAAAATTATTGCTTTAATTAAGCACTGCAAGTTTGTGCAGTGAAAATGTGTTACTGTAGAAAAAACAAAAAGCTGTGTCTGAAGGCAGCCAACAGTGCCAAGGTTCCCAGAAGTGGAAAGACATCCCCTCATCCCCCCCTACTGGTGTGCCCTTCCTTCCCCGAGCCTCTGCCTATGCCAACACGTCGTGAAACTGAAAGAAAGGACCCTCGGGAGCAGCTTCCAGCATCGAACTGTTCTCAAGATGTTGGCAACAGCTTAAAAACACAGTCCTGCTATCAAGAATTAGTCATTTGCTCCCAGGGAGTTCATCCTGCAGGCTTTGGCTGTTAATTAGACATCACTTTTAATGGAAGTCTACAGAATACAGATTTTGCAAGGAGCTTTCAGTTGTTATCCCAGTGAATATTAAAATCTTCCAGAAAATATAACTTAAGAAAGAAATAGAAGGAAAGCTCACTGCATTTTAAAGATGTTCTTGCAGTAGCAAGCATCATGACAAACCAATGCCTGTTGAGAGAAAGGAACAATATTTGAAGGAAATGGGAACAGCAAAATAACAAGATACATATTAATTTTGTATTATAAGTATCCATATATAGTTGATTTATCTCTGGTGTGTTATTGAAAACTGCTAGTGACAGAAGCAGCTGAACAGATCCTGAAATAAGACATGATACCCAGGGTGTTTAATACCCAGGATGCTTTTCTGACTCCTTTTTCAGGAGTAATGCTGATGACAGAGACACAAGAAGAAAGAGGAATGTGTGTAATTACTTTTGCAAGAGTAAGCCTTATTTGTTTTCATAGAGATGCCATGATTTATTACTTCGTTTTGCTGCCTTTATGGCCTGAAAATAGTATAGAGTAAATCCCTGCCACTTTAAAGGTAACATGCATAGAACACATCTTGGAGTAAATGATTTATTCAAGTGCCATCAGTGCCAGCTGAGGGCTCAGTGGTAACAGACCATAACTGGTGCTGAGAGTGAGATAATTAATCTCAATAAGTTCATACTCAAGGAACAAACACTGAAAACTTTGATTTAGTTGCCAAAACTCTCAGAATGTTAAGTGTCTTGTGATGTATTATTTAAAGAAGCAAAGTGAATATGAAAAGGAACAATGGACTAGAAAGTGTTTTCCAAGCTGACCTCCTGTGCTATGTCTTTCCTGAGGAACTCTGGAATGGATAAAAAGGACAGAACAGTCTGACCTCTGAATTCATGTTTGTAAAATTCCCAAATTTTTCAAAGCAAAATACTGAAAACTAAAGATTACCACGCAGTTTAAGGAGCTCTAATTAGTATAACTGCAGTATTGAATTAGATGTAAATAACTTAAGTTGGCTTAGTGGTAGCACTACAAAATATAAAAATCTTAAGTTAATTTTCAGACTGACCATAATTTACACATTGGAAATCCAGATTCTCACTTACCCCAAGGCTTCAAACTGCTGTACAATGCAAAGCTGCTTTTTAGTGGTTATAAGTTACACTTACACTCACTTAAAATATATTTTATGTTCCCAGGGTGATGTAGAGCAGCCCTAATGTGAGGAAAACCAGGTTTTTAATTGACTACAAACATTCTCAACCAGGGATGCAAATTCAGTGCTGCTGTCTTTAACCAACTGCAGCAAAGGGACTCTGTCACTGTAGCAGAGCCCTACTAGTCCCATGAGACTTTTCTGTAGGGCAGCTTGCAAGATTAGGCATTAATCTCTTAAAAAACCAAACAAACAGAAAAAAAATACAGAAATATTGATAACCAATCTCTTCCCTTCTCCCCCATGCACCTATGTCATCTATGTCATTGAAAAACATTGGGCTCAGGCATGCCACAGAACATCTTTTCAATTGTATTTTAATCAAATTGCTTTTCATCAGCTCATCAAATTTTATGTAAGAAGCACATGAACCCCTTTAATCTTTCCTCCTCCTCCCTCACTTCTTAAATGGAAGTTTCAGTGCTCTATGCTTACTCAAAGAATGGCATTCAGCACAGCAAGAGATGCATAAATCTTCTGAATTGCTAAAAAAGTGGTACCCAGAGGCTGTTTTGGCTCTAGTTGATGACAATCGAATGCACAGGACTGGAGAACACAGTTAGAAAATACTCAGATTATAAATTTTCCTTTTAAAGTATCCTTAGCAGCAGAGACGTGAGGGTTACTGATGTTTTAGGGACAACGGAAGTGCCTGGGGATGATCGTGTAGGAATTAAGGCTTTGCCCCTTAAAAGGTGGCAGGACCAACAGCTCAGCTGAAATGCATCTACACCAGTGTACGTGGCATGGGCAATCAAAAGGAGGAGCTGGAAACCAAGGTGCAGCTGGAAATACATGACATAAGTTGCCATCATGGCAATAGTGTGAGTTGGTTCACACAGCTGGAGTGTTGTAATGGACACTACAATATAGGGATAGAAAAGAAGGAGATGTCCCCTGTATGTTAGAGAGTGGTTGGATTGTCTAGAGCTTAATGATGGTGGGAATGATGATCTGCTGGAGGTAGGAAGCCTCTCCAGGAGGATCTGGACAGGTTGGATCAATGGCTCAGGCCAATTGTATGAGGGTGAACAAGGTGAAGAGCTAGGGTTGTAAAACATTGGAACAAGCTGCCCAGAGAAGCAATGGAATCACCATCCCTGGAGGAAACTGGAAGAATTGTAAATGGGGCATTAGAGACATGGTTTAGTGATGAACTTGGTGGTGCTGGGTTACCAGTTGGACTTGATGACCTTAAAGGTCTTTTACAATATAATGATTCTATGATTTTTATTGGTACAGAACACATCCATTCTGTGTTCTATAGGATGGGACAATTTCATCATCCTGACTTTAATGGTTGGTGAAAATAATATAAACTTAAGGCAAGGAGCAAACATTAACACTATTCAAAACTATTAGGATGCTTCTTATTGAGTGGAAGCAAATGCTTTTCAGATACTCTTGCTATCTTAGCTTTGCCAATAAACCCAGCACTTGTGTTCGTTCCTTTATATGACACTGCTTTCTGCCTAAGAAGGAAATATTTCTCTAACTCTGCTGGAGTTCACAGCTATCCCAAGAGTAATGATTTCTTGCTGGTTGTCTTCCAAAGGATGTTGTCAGCCTCTCAGTAGTTCATTTCGGGTGAAAATAACCCTTGTGCCAAGGCCAGGCCAAGATCATATACCAAATAAGTCCCATTAAAATCTTCAGATAAGGCATAAATGACGTTTAAGTACTATAGTGCTGGCCTTCTGCTCAGTAGTGAATTAATCTAATATCTGCAAAAATGGGTTTGCTCTGAGTTAAAAATTTGACAAGTGCTTATCCTGACCTCAGAGTGGGATTGGTGAGCCTTGCAAAATTGATTAGCCCAGGACATGTATGCTCTGCCAGATTCCCAGGAGTTTTCCACTTAAATATATCAGCTATACCAGTGAAGGATCTGGATGCTGTTACAATACATTGGTCCCTGGAAGCTTGAAGGTTGGGAGCAGCCCTGGCACCATGACTCATGCCAAACACAAAAGTCATAGACAGTGCTAGAACCATGTGCTTGTGCCATGTTCCCTCCAGCTGGGAAAGACTGTCATGTCATTTCATCTCTGAATCTACCTATTTTTAGTCATGGAACTTACAGGAAGAGAAAGGGAAGGGAGATGAGACTGTGATTGCTGCTATGCAGATATACAATTAAATGAGGTCTAGCAGATGGCAGATGACCCGAACTCTGTCTCTTCACTCAAATGCTTTTCTTTTGCCTCCTTCCTGTCCAGACTTAGCTTGAGCTGTCACTTTTTATTCTTGCTCCAAATTTTTCAGTCATTGGGTCAGCTGAGAAAAAAAAAAGCGTTGTTCACTGGAAAGAAACAAGACAAATGGATGCTTCCAACACCATATAATTAGAGTGCAAAGCATAGCCACAGATAAAATACAGATGCATGTAAAATATGGGAACCAGACCTTCTGCCTTACTAATGCAATTATTCATATGCATGGCAAACACAAATATGCTGTGGAAGGGAATCTGTGTCAGTGATAATGTTAGTTTAGATATTCACTTGCATATTCATGGGCTCAGATGGAGAATGTGCAGAGGGGAATGATTGGTTCACCTCTTTCCATTTCCGTGTCCTCAAAATTTTCCTCTTTTGTTTTCTCTTTTTTTCTCTCTTTTAGTTTGCATTTTTTTATTCCCCTCCTCCCTCATTTTGAAAGTGTTTGGGACAGTGTTTCAGAAAGGTTTTATAACAACATGCTTCCCTTTGAGGATGTAGATTGCACCTTGCAGTAGTCATACACATTCTTCTAGAGGAATCTTTTCATTAAAGCTGCTGTTCCTGCCTTCCCTCCCCTCCTCCCTCTTCTTTTTCCCTTCATCTTCTTAGCTCTGTTGTAGTGCAAACACTTCAAGCCTGGCCCGTGGTGGGCAGTGATAGAGAGGGATGATTAAGACACTGCTGTGACGTTTTCCAGTGATACTTTTCCAGGAAGGAACCATTTCACTGACTCCCAGTATATATTCTCATAGTGTCCAGAAGCACTTTCCAAAGTATTCTGGTGATTC
The DNA here is from genome assembly GCA_013389925.1 of Aegithalos caudatus. Taxonomy (NCBI): domain Eukaryota; kingdom Metazoa; phylum Chordata; class Aves; order Passeriformes; family Aegithalidae; genus Aegithalos; species Aegithalos caudatus. The sequence continues at coordinate 34,370 of WEIU01006580.1, read as the reverse complement.
TTAATTTTAAACTCCATTATTTTAAGTGGTCACCAATTTCTCCCAATTGAAGTGTGTACTTTGTATGTTCTCAAGTTTTCTCTGGCCACTGTCTTTGAACTATCTACCAAAATAAATTAGGGTAAACTCTGACTATGTCACTCACAAACAGAGATGAGCTTAGTAAATCTGTGTTTTTCCTATTTTAAAAAATTGCTAATACTGCTCTAAATATATAGTCACTGCCCTGCCAACAGTAACACACATAGCAGCCAGCTTCCATCTGCATTGAGATTTCCTAGACAAGCTGTATAATATCACTCCAGAAACTACTAAGCTTTGGCAATAATCAGAAGATTGGTGGTGACGAGACAATCCAGAAACAATGGATAAAGTTAATCAGGGAAGCCAATGAAATAAATACTAACAGAAAACAGAGAAAGAAGAAACTGCTGCCGTACTAGGAGCAGACACTGGCCTTTCACCTCGAAGTTCTTCATATTCTGCATATCTTTCATATATAATATTCCAATTCTATGAAGAGCATATAGGAAAGCTTGTATGAAGTAACAATAAAAACATTATACTGCATTTCTCCTAAGAGTATGATGATTTTCCAAATGCATGGAGAAGAAAGAATACTAATACCTCTCTGTTCATCCTACTTGCCAATTGCAGAGAATCATTTCCTTGTGCAGACAAGCTATATAAGAAATAAACAGCAAGAAGTTTCACATTTCACATTCAAAGATGCAGATCTTGGAAGCTGAACTCAGCAAAATTCACACTGGAAACAAGACACAAATTTTTAACACTGTGAGTAATTAACCAGTGGGATTGCTTGCCCTGGAATATGCTGGACACATGGAGCTTTTAAATCACGTCGGGGTGTCTATAAAAAGATGCTGTCTGCTTCAGTTGCAAGATACTGATCTCAGTGTAGAAATTGGCCCTGCTATGAAGCAGGTTGGACTAGATAGTCCCAAAGGCTTTAGTATTAGGAAATACACTCAGGAACACATCCAAGTGTAAAACCCAATTTGCACAAATACTGCTAATGCACACCATTTATGAATTCACTTTTGCTGAGAATGTCAAGCACTCAAATTTAGAGTTAGCTCTCTGTGGTTGCACTAGTCATACTGTAGGACAGAATGTATGCAAGAGGAAGGAAGCGTGGCTTCAAGTGCAACCAAACCAAAATTCCAATTAAATGTGAAACCTGCATTTGCACTTTTTTGTTTATGTGTTCATTTTTAAATCACTTCTTTCTAATAGCCTGAAAAGGAAGAACTGTATTCCAGTAAAAATAACACAGTAACCAGCTACATCCAGAGAATGAAAAGGTATCAGCTCAGGAAAGCACTGCTTAACCCTGCATTGACCAATACCAAGCTGTTGAGACTCCCAAGCACTACAGTCTGTGTTTCTTTTGAGACACCTATGTGTTGTCATCATTTAATTTGTATAATCCACAGCAAACCAGAGTATAATTACAGTTCCATTGTCTTAGTGCCCTACAAAGCAAAATCCTTGTCCCAGAGCATAAAGAGAAAAACTCCACTTTGCTCTCATCAGCCACTGCCAGAGAGAAACTCAGCCCCCACTGATGGAGATTTCTCTTGGAGCATCGGTCACCAAGACCAGGCAGCAGGAATGCAGTGAAGCAGTTTGCACAGCTCATGCTTTGTTGGTTTGCATAAAAGTTTGGCTTTTATCCAAAGAACTAGAATCCATGGCAGCTTCTCATTCCTAGGAATTATATATTTGAATGCTGAATGCCCTGCCACCTCCAATTAATTCAGAAAGTTCTTTATGGCATTTTATGCCAGCAAATTTATCAATTCAGCCTGCTGACTATGTGAGACTTTTTTTTTCTAAATACTCTGCACAGTAGGCAAGTAAAAGATGCCATGCATGAAAGCACAACACTTTTTCTTAGAAGTTCAATGACGAAGTCTCTTTCTTGGATGCTTCATGGCACTTAGGACATCTTTCTAGTGATACTAGTACAAGTTATTGGTCATAGTCCATCATGATTGCTTAGCTTTATCCAGCTATTCACTTGAATATTGTCCTTCATTTGTCAGATGAATTTCAGTGATCAGACTAGCTAGATGGAACATTTCAGCCAGAACTTTGCCCTAAATTGCACCTTGTTTACGATTTTATCAGGAAAAAAAAATGAAGGAAGGAAGCATTCAAGCCATTAAAGTCAGTGGTTTTACCTTACTCCTCAATTAGTCCATTTATTTCAGTGAAGCTCTACAATCTTCCACAAGAGCTAAATATGTCTTCCAGTATATTTTTACTGCTGGGAATAGTCCTTGTGCAATTCAGAGCACCCTGGTCTGCCACTGAAAGAAGGTACCATGGTGATCTCTGAGAAACCAGACCTCTTAGGCGAGATGTCAAACTGAAGTCCCCAGAATTGCATTTCCAGACAAAACTGAACTAGCTGGCAACGTCACAGTCCTCGCTCCACAGTCCTCCTGTAGCACTGAGGTAATTGTTCATCATTTTGCAATACAAACTCTGCTCTGGTGTTTCTACATTTTTAGTTTTGAGAATTGGGAAGCCTGGAGCTCAGTGCTTTTTCAAAATGTGATACATGCCAGATGCATATTTGTCCACCGCATGGTTATGTAAGAGCGGCTCAACAAGTGTCTCTGCTTCTCCTTTCCCATGGCACAGCAGACATGACTTAAATCCCAGTCTGCAATGTTTGCTGTGTGCTGATGTCTTTCCACATGAAAGGTTTGAGATGTCATAGGCCACAGGACCACAGATAGGCAGCTAGCTATCAGTGCTGAAAAATTTCTTAGTCTTTGGCTAGATATTAAATAGCTGTAACAAACAACAGGCTCCAAACCATCTTTCCTTAAAGCATAACTCCTCCATCCTGGAAACTGCAGGGTAGGATTTGGTCAGAACTGATACCCCCACCAAAAAATTCAGCAGAATTTTAGGAAATATTGACCTATCAATAAATGAAAGTTACCAAAGAGGAGACATACATCCTTTGATTTTACTGATTTCTTTTTCTCTCTTGTCTCCCATTTATATGAGATTTTAAATCTAGATGATCAAAGCAATATGTATTGTAGCAATACAGGAAAAAGAAAGCCCTTCACTCTCAGTTGTTCAAGCCCACACACTACTGCTGAGGTACCATTTTGATGTCCTGTTCTGGCAGCTGTGTAATTATATCTCAAGTAGTATAATTAGATTCACTGTGCACACACTCACTGAAAGAGAGATGAACAACTGCAGTGGCTTTCAAGATAAGATTTTTATACTGATGCTCTTTCTGCTGCTATACGAAAATTCTTGTAGTGAAGTCAGTGAATCACAGTAATATGTAAGTGTTGACAGCTATTTATGTTAGGTCCTTTTGAATTTGTAAACAGAATATGACAGAACTAAAGCAAACACCAAGAGGTTATTTTGCACTCTGCTGAACTATGCAAAATGATATAAAGACATTTCAGAAAAGTTTTAGAGTGGAGAAAAACGCTGCACTTAAAGATGAAAATTCAAGATTGTTTTGGAGGAAAAGCCTTCACCTCGGAAAGTTCATCCTTGCCACATCATGCTGGTTGACGAGAGCTTTCCATTTGTATAAAGCAGATGATTCCCAAACCAGGCATGCTCAGTGTGTGCACATGGACAGGAGGGTGCAGTGCCAAGGCACAGCCTCTGTATGAGCTGCACACACTGCTGTGGGCAGCGTCGTCTCAGCACCCAGCACACACACACAAACCAAAAAGGTGTGCAAGTTCTGCCATAGCCACAGACAGGATGTAGACCACAGAGATTTTCAGCAGCCAGCCACATCCTCCTCCACTGTTTCTTTTTTAAATTTTATGGGAGTCCCCAGGGTCTGCATGGAGCAAAACTCATTAATTCTTCTTGCTCTCTTTCCCTTAACCTCCCACTCTCATCCCACTAGAAATCACCAAAGAGAGAAAAATACATCAGGACCTGGGCATACAAATGTGAAAATATAGCTTGGTGAAGCTATAGACAAAATAGATTTAGAGTTAAAATTCACAAGAAATGCCTGCTTTGTGTCCCAGTTCTAGTTTTCAAAGAGTTGACTGTAAGGTAGGAAAAATTTGAGGTATTTTCTTATTTGTTTGTTTGTTTGTTTCTCCTGCTTTGCCATATTTCTATTTCTGAACACATTTCGAGGCAAAAGCAGAGTACTTCAATCATAGCCAGTTCCCGTTTTGATAGTTCATACACTTCAAGTGTGGCTGAGACTGACCCAAGGCATGCTCAGACTAATCTTGTGATGTCATTAAGCAATAGAGATGATGGGCATAAACAGATTAAGATGAGAACTAACCAGTCTGGCAGCACGGATGTCTTCACTGCCTCGGTTCTCTATGTAATTGCACCATGTGCCTTTTCATCTCCAAAAGCTTTTACTTACTTGATTCTTAAAGTAAAAAAAAAATAATATGGAACCAGTAGGAAGGAGCAGTGATCATATAAGTCCTAACAGGTGAAAAAATGCATTGTTTCTGTTACACACATTTTATAACTTTTTTATGCAGTATTCTGATTTACTTGCAGTAATATAAATCAAGAGTAACTCAGCCACTCAGCCAGCATGAAGGAGTTCTCAAAAGTGAGATATTTTGTGTTTTCTCAGCTCAGAGGGTGAATTTCTGATATTTTGTGTGAATATCTCCTGTCACTTCTGCCCTCCCCCCAAGAAAGAACATTTCCTTCTAGCTATAGCAGAATGCTTGAAAGTACAAGCACTCTGGGTTAAGAACTTCTAAATGTATTATTGCTTAAAGCATTATCATTTTCAAGCCAATTTCATGATTTTGAGCACTCAGAGTTGGCAACAGTAAGCAAGTCAAAATAAATTAGGTGTAAATGCTAAGTAAGGCCAAAGAAATATACACTGCATGAAGAGCATCATATATGAATCTCTAGTCCACAGTTCTGTTGGCTGACCTCTAGAAAATATCTGGAATGCCATTTACTGGATCCTGCTTCCATAACCTCTGTCTTGCTGCCAAAATCAATATTCCTGGTTTTGGTAAAATGGCAATAACAATAACATGTTATGATACATGTTATTTAGAGGTGAACTGATTATAAAAAACCTGATGAAAACTGGAAATATTGAGAAAACAGACAATATTTTCAGGAAAAAATTGTAAGATGTGGAAAATTTTACTTATTTGGGCAGCTGAGCACAGCAGATGGCAAGATCTTCAGGGAAATAAACACAAAGTTTGGGAAAGCAAGAATGTGTTCTAGCAGTTGCCAGTGATCTCATGCAGCAGGAAAATCAGTCAAAAATTAAATAGACACTCAGTAGCACCAGTGTTTTGTCAGCATTTAGTAAAAAATGGGGAGTTGGCAGCCAGAAAGGATAGGACAGGGGAGGCTGACTGGCTTCGAGGGCCAGTGTTAGCAAAAGTAATTGTCAGGATCAGATGGTATTATAAATTTAGCAATCAGGAGGTTTCAATGGAGATTCGCCACTTGTAAATCAACGAGTGTGCAGCTATAAAACTAAACTGACCACTGAACTATTCAGGTTGGAAAATACATCCAAAATTGTGGAGTCTAACCTCTGACCGAACTAAATCATAGAATCATCCCAACTAAACCATAGAATTAAGTTTCTTGTCCAATTGTCTCTTCAACACTTCCAGGTATGGTGACTCCACCACTTCCCCAGGCAGCCTGTTCCAATACCTGACCACCCTTTCAGTGAAAAAATTATTCCTGATGTCCAACCCAAACTTCCCCTGGTGCAGCTCGAGGCCATTTCCTCTCATTCTGTCACTGGTTGCCTGGGAGAAGATGCTGACCCCCACCTGGCTACAGCCTCCTGTCAGGGAGTTGTAGAGAGCAAACGTGAACCTGCAACAGTCCACTCCCAGGATATGTCATGTGATAAAACAAACCATGAGCACAACCTGGATGTACTGCATGGTAAAGCAAATAATATTGTCCCAAGGACACATTTTTATCAATTAATATGATTCTTAAATATTCTAATTGAATATTTAAGAATATGGTCTCTGAACATATGATTAAGTTTAGAAATACAACTACTGAGCATTCATAAATCCATTTCATTCCACAGAAGACCCATAACCATCGATTTTGGGTAAAGACTGCACAATATCTCACCTTTCTCCATTCACTGCTACTCAAACTTCACTTTCCACATATATAGGATAAATAAGAAAGGCAAAATTTTGCTTATTATGTCAGACTGAATTAGCAAGTGATTTCATTTTAAAACAAGAAATTTTAGATGCCAGAATTATCATTGTTCCACTTGTTTCACATTTTAATCTTTACTCAATGTCTCTTTGTACTCAGAAGTCTTTCTTAGTCTTTCATTTTAAATTACTACCAGCTATCCAGGTGCCAAAACTTGAAAAAAGGATACCTATGGTGCCAGGAAAAGTGAGGATCAAGAGAAATTATACATGCTTTCTGTGTATAGACACTTGAAGTGTCATCATTGTGGAACTGTATTGATCATTATTTACAATCATAAAGCTTTTGTAATATCTGCCTCATGATCAAGTACCAAGATTTGAAAAGACTGTGTATACAAACAAATTGGGCAAAACCTTTCTCATGTATCTCATGTACCTGTGTGTGATACTTATGCCTGCATGTATATGCCTGTTGCAGCTGAGATGAATGAAGCGCTCCTCATGGTAAAATAACTCTCTTACTTTTTTTAAAATTAGAATTTACATATTCAGTAGTAATTCTGCACTGATGAGGTGGCTGAATTCCTTGTCTACTGATGCCATAGGTTTTTCCTGAGAAGAGAAAGGATTTCATGCAGCATTTGAAAAGAGCTGAATCAAGCAAAATGATGCATGATACATGTACACATGTGTATATCTTAGGCTTAGAGCTAAGTACAACAGGACCATGAACAAACAATAGTAATTCATAAGCTTTAGCAGGAATTGTGGACAATTTGTAGTATTTTTGTATTTACATCAGTTTTCAATTTTGTTTTAGGTATCCCAGAAGCATAACATTGCAGAAAACAATCCCTTTAATTTTTGACCATTTTCTTATTAACTGGATGTTCCAGCAGTTTAGAAAATTTCCCTAGAGTCGACTCTCAAGTACTTAAAAACAAATTAAGGCATGCCATCTACTCCAAAGCTTTGTGTGAATTGAGAAATCAAGACTGTTGTTCACTGAATCTAGAATTTTGCTCTTAATACAGGCAAAGAAATTACACAATGGCCAATTTCTGAGATGTGTCTCCAGAAAAAAATTCCTCCCAAAATTTAATATTTTTAAATTTATTCATTCTCTGAAACTTGAGTTGATTATGTACTTCCTGTGCTTTTACTATTATAACTCTGAATAAATTTGGTTTTAAAGTATTTTTAAATATTCTCTCTTGTACCCAGATAGAGACACTAACCCTGAATGTAGCTTCCACTGTTGAAACCAATCATCTAAATATTTGCATGGAAAGAGAAGTCTTTCCATCAGTTCTGCATTTACAGTTGTTCAGTTGCAATGAATCTTTCTCACTCCTTGGACAAATGTCTTATCTGAATCCAATTTCTCTGTGGTTTGTTGTTGTTGTTGTTGTTGTTGTTTAATTTTTCAGTAAAACAGCTTTCTAACCCTGCCCCCAATTTATGTATAGTATGGAGAATGTTTTCCAGAAAAAGCTTCTGCACCCAGGTCTTACTCAGCAGACACAAAATTCCTTCAGAAATTATTTGTAATAATCCAATCAATCACTTACCTTGGCTCTTTGATGTGTATCACCAGACATATAAAATCCCCAAACCTGTGGAAAGGTTTATTCCTCAGCCAATGTATTTACAGACTTAGCACACCTGTGGAATTGAATATATGTTAATGTCTTTCCTATTAGGACGAGCAACAACCTGAGCAGATTCCAAGACAGTAAAAAAAGATTCTTTGTCCCACTGATTCAATAGAAGGAACTTGGGGACACTCCCCATCTCTTCTGTGCATTCAAAACCTTGCAGCATGAGACCTATGAGTCACTGAGCAGGGATCTCATCTTTATTATCACCTTAGTGGCAATAAATAACTTTCATTCTTCATAAATAGCCTAGTACATACCTATAAACATATGCACATGCACAATTCTGGCATATAAAACAGGAGATAAATAAATAACCAGTGCTGTCAAATGTATGGGAATTAAGTTTGAAGTGTTTCAGGTATTTCTATTTTCCTAGTCTGGTTGTGATTTTCTTTGCATTTAGCAACAATTATGTGGTCTTTAATCATGTCACAATTGTCTTGAAGATAAACACTTTCTGTACAAGGAGATCATTTTTACAGCTTAAGGTTTTTCTGGTCAAAAATCATGAGTCAGGACAGACAGAATATATATACACAGTGTGGAGAGATTATGTCATCTTAACAATTAAATTCATCATTGCTTAGGAACTCCTAGGAACATAGATGTGTTCTACTCTGGTTTGCAATCCAATGACATTCAAAGTAAACACATACATGAGTAAGTTTATAGCCACCCCCTCCTTCTCCTTCAAACTTTTGATTAAATGCCCATATAATGTTTTTCATGAAAGACACATTAAAATATAATATTTTAGCAAAGCAATTCTACATCATTGCCTGTCCCAAATCTACATAAAGGCCCAGATTCATGGGTCTGCTGAGAAGGTGTGCACTGTCCATTGCCTCCTGAGGGAAAATGCAGTTCATGTTGATGGTGGTGTAAGCCAACCATGGCAGGGAGCAAATGTACCTTTTCAATGGGAATGTCAAAATTACTTCTCATTTTCAGCCAAGAATGTCAAACATAAATTCTGAAAATAAATCCATTTACAATTCAGGCAGTTTTGCTTTCATATTCTCTGTCACAGAAAGTATTGCATTTGTTTGCACTTAGATTTCATCTTAAGTTTATTTGTGGGTGTATCAAAAAGGTGGGGTTTTTTCACATCTGCAACCCATTTGAATTTGTAATAAAAAGCTTAAATTTTTTAAATGGATCACAGAATCATTAAGGTTGGAAAAGTGCTTCAGGATGATCAAATCCAACCTTCGACTGAATGCCACCATGACCACTAAACCATATTGCCAAATGCTATATTTACTCATTTTGTTAACACCTCCAGGGATGGTGAATCCACAACTTCCCTGAGGAGCCTGTTCCAATGCTTACCACTCTTTCAGTGATCCAGGAGTTCTGTCTGACTAAAGAGGTTGAAATCAAACCTGCTAGCAGATGAGACTCTTGGCAATCATGAGAATATACTTATAAAAAATTCAATCTTTTTTTTTTTTTTTTTGTAAACCTGTATAAGTTACTCATTTTTCCCTGGGTCATATCTGAAACAAAAATTCATAGCTGTGTGAATAGTCCAATTCAAAGCTATTTTAGAAAAAAAAAAAACAAACAAAAAGAGATTCTGAGAAATCATTTTTACAAAAAAATTAAAGAAATTGCTAATTATTTCAGTGGATATGTTGCCATGCATGGCAGGCTGTTTCACAAAGTAGGGATGCAAACACCATGACTGTTCTTTAAAGGTCCTTTCTTCACTGAAAAATTTATCATTAGAATATAAAGACACTACCCCAAATCTACTCAGCTGAGTATTAGCCTCCTCTCTTGCTTTCCTGTAGAAATCAGGCAAACCTTGGCTTGCTTTGCTTCATGGCTTAGCTCAGACAGATAGCCACAAATCTCCCTGGACTGTTCCTTCACTCTTTAAGCTACTTGGTTTAGGCAGAAACTGGATAAAACCCAAACGCCATATGTGCAAACATGTCCTGGACAGCTGATTTTATATTTTGACCAATAAAGGACAATTTTTAGTGGCAAGACTAAAGCTAAACTGTCAGATCAATATAATAGGGATTCTTTTGTGGTGTCTGTTTATAAATGTATTCATATCATAGCAAAGCAGTTACACAATTCCTATTTCTTCGATATACTTCACATGATGGTGACTATTTAATGAAAATAGAATGATAAGAAGAATTATCGCCCACTGATTGCTTCTAGTTTAAGCTTGGGGAGGAGGGTGTATAAGCCTTCACTTTCACATTCTGTTCCTTCAGCTAAACATACAAGGCTTGGTCTGTAGATCTGTATCATGTTAAATATATATATAGCTTGTGAGGTGGCCATAGTGCTGGGATGTGCAAATCCAGCTTTGAAGTCTACACCTCTTCCTGTTTATAAATAGAGTCCTGAATGTTAAATACTGCACTGAAGCAGATGGCACCTTACAAAAGAAGCCATTAAATAGCTTTAATTTTACTGTATCCATTATTCTACATGAAGGTAGAAAATGCTTGCACAATTATATGGATGAATGTGCAAATTATGTCTTTTCCTCACACTTTGGACAAGTCCCTAAGGTTGCAAAATCCATGTTTTCCTTAGCATAAAAAAGCTCCTCACTCTATTAGGAACAGCATATGCCCATTATGCCTTACAAAGAGATAGCCAGGGCTCCGTGTGTCAGGCAACAGCCCCAAGAGAAAGCTGTGCTCCCTACCCCAGCTGGGCACAGGCTTTGCACCCCCCTACAGTCCTGATGCAGTCCCGAGCTGCCTTGCACTATGTGCATGGCCCAAGATTCAGACTTTTTTATTATGACATAAACAACCAGCAAAAGCTACTGGGACACAATCAGCAAGTGTCTGAAAAGATCCTTATTCATCAGTTGCAAGCATACTTTCAGTAGGAACATTACAAGACTGATAAAATAACTGTGTTTAATGAGGCATGGCAAAGGTAATTCTGAAGTCCAGAGGCTCCTTAGTACCTGGAGACTGGAAAGGCAGGGGGTTGGAGAGGTGAAGAGACTTCTGGAGCCACACCTGACAAAACTGCAAAAGTGACTGCAAAGTGTCTGGAACCAAACTGACAGACACAAGATCTGGGAATCAAACTACAGAGGGATGTTAATGGTGCTTGGTCTCCAGTGAGCTGTTGTAAATGAAAATGATGACTGCCAAGCACATTGTCCAATTAAAAATGCAGAGCTCAAGAGAGAAGTATTTCTAGACCAGTCAGACTGGACCCCAAGAAGCTACGGTGCTGATTTACTTGTGAAGAGAACTGGGTAAAACAGTGTACTGTAATAAGAGTTTAACACCAACCGCAACAATCTTGGGAAGCTAAATTTGCTTTCTTTTCCTGGGAGATTCCACAGTATGATTGTTTCATTCTCACTCAAAATCTGTTTGATATGTTCCACTTTCTCTCCTAGGAAATAACATTTTATTTATGCTGTTCCTTTCCCATATATTCAAGAATTTCTGGTTTTATGCACTCAGTTAAGCTGACAGTGGTTTCTGGCACCTTCTGTGCTGCAGGTACAATTTGTTCAGTACTCTCTGTGTTGTCCTCAGACATCACTGAGCAACACAGAAATGTGATGCCTGCATGTGTTACCAGCGTGACTGACAATCCCAACCTCCCCATAAAAGCACAAGTCTAATCCTCATTTTGATAATACATTTTTAACAAAATAATATATTTTCTTTGGAGTAAACCATGCAAAACTTTCTTGTTTTGAAGTATTCAAACTTCTTCTAGTTGCTAATTAAATGCTTGTCCCCATTAGCCTCCCCATAGTTTCAGCGACATAATTATACCCTCATCTCTCACAACAGAGCTCATTTGTGAAAGCCTTGCATAAATAATGTCAACTACATAATCAGAAAATAAAAAACATCCCATGAAAATTGACACTAGCAAATATAAAAGCACAGTGAAGGTGAGTGATTCCCAAGAAAACCATAGTTTTTTTTTAGTGTGACTGCCTGGATAAGCATTACAATTAATGAAAAAAATCAGGGGAAATTGAGACTAGGTCATGAATAATTGTTTAACCAAAACAGAGCTAATTAATTATTTTAAAAGAACTGTTTGACCTGGAAAACACTATGCAGAGAGTAATTGTTACAGAAGCTCTGAAAATTGGAAGATATTTTGGAGTTACAGTAGGTGTGGGATGTGTAAAGATAGAAATGCTTCTACTTTTTATGGAGGATGAGCAATGCACTAAAATTGCACAGGGATGTGCTGATAAAGTTCATAAAATCAAAGATCTTTGTTCCACCATTATCAAAAGCATTCAGCAGAGAACATAGTTCTGGAAAGCTGCATTTCAAGCATCAGAGAACAGCACTTGCTTTGAGACGCTTCATTTTCAATGAGACATTGAGAATGTTACATATACAGAGTTACTCTTAATTGTGTTGGATTATAACAATAGATGACTTTGTGCACTTTAATTGGCCATAACAATCATTAACTATATTTGTAGCAGTTGGTGTTTTCCATGGAATGAAGATGATCAGGTCAGTAATGAAGGATTTGCCATGTGTTTGCAGCTGGGATTTTATTTGCTTTATCAGAATATTCATGCCCACACTGTGTTTTCCCTTCCTCTAATGACTCTGGCCACTCTACCAACTGAGCATTGCTTCAAATGGGCTCAAGCTGGATAAAGATTTAAAGTCTTTTTTTTGTTTAATTTTTAATTTTTTTTAAAAGCTTCTAACCTCAAAATTATGTTGCATTAATTAAAAATATTACTGATCATTTGGTTAAATTATCCAAGTAGTTTTGCCACATCTGAGCAAAGAGGTGACAGCAGGACATTCTCTGCAGGGTGCAGGAGGGATTATGTTGATTACAGTCTGAAGAAGAACCAAATCAATCCCTCTGTCACTTTTGGTACTACTTATTTAGCACTGTTCTTCTAGTTTCCATAAGAGGTCATACAGACAAGTAATAATGTAGAATCCTCAGTCCAGCAGGGAAAGGTTCCCTCATAGGAAATCTGTGCACTGATGACAGTGATTTACCATGATATAAGGGTTTTATAAATCTAAAATGTAATTGCCAATCTGGAGAAAATCACCAGACAAATGGCATGCCATTCCACATCAGAGCAGCACAGGGAACACTGGTGCTTTATTCACGTGGCTACAGCATCACAGTACCTTGTTACACAGAGAGACTGAGAGATGCTCTGAAATTCTGGTGGACAAAAAGCCTTGTCAGTGCTGTGCAACATGACCTTCAACTTTGAACAGTCTTAGAGAAGTTTGGTTGCCACTGTGTTTGCAATCAAACCAAATAAAGAATTGTGCTGGGCTTAATCCATTGCCTCTGGCCTAATTAATCTGTAGTGAATAGTTACCAATCACAGCATTGATTTTCTCCCATGGATTTCTAATATAATGTATCTTCAGACTCTCAGGCACAGTATCAGATAGAATTCCACCCTGGTCTGTTCATTGACATGTTGTTGAAATCAGGAAATATAAGCCTAAGCTTGAAGAAATACAATGGTGACAGAAATGCAGTAAAAAACTTTGTATACAAAACCACCCCTTACATACAGGGTATATAAATTGGGCAGCAAATGAGTTATAGTCACTTCTATCCATTTAATGATTAATGGCCATGAAAAATTGATGTAAGTACATATATTTATAATTTTCTGGGTTCATGTTAAATCTTGAAGCTGGGGGAATGTGTATTTAATAAAGTTATCCAGAGCTGCTTTTGGAGCTTCAAGCAAGGTCATCCATGCATTAAAATGTACAATGCTGAGGAATTAACTTCCACATTTAAGCATGTATACTTACTAAAAATTGACCTTCCAGGAAGTAATTATTTAAATATCTTCTATACACCCTTCAGTTTCCCTTCAGTTTTTCTACCATTGCTCATTATAAAGCCCACTACCTACTACTACCTACCACCAAGTCACTGAGTAACAACTTCAGTTAATTTTTAAAGAGTTTGCTAAGCGGCAAATGGACTTGACCTTAGAAGTGGGGAAAAATACACCATCCACTCTAGCAACCTTGTTGTAGCACTAGAAAATATATCCATTCCTAGTGGTTCACCATAACAGGAAGGAATTCTGAAGTCCTTCCTAGGTTAGAAGCGATGACAAAAAGACTCCAGGTTATAGCACAACCTTAATTATCATAGTGTCCACATAAAATTTGGTATTTAATCCCAGTTTAGGGGAGCATTTGTAATCTGAGTCAGGATTTCCTCACGCAGGTCTCAATTTATGAGAAGACTTCCTTTAGAATTGCAAGTATCTGACTGCTGCTTAAGGAAAGAGTGACTTGGACAGGACTGTCCCTCCAGCTCATTACAAATTCCAGTGCATAGGCAAAATGAGAATTCAGGTGCTGGCATGAATAATGAGTCCCATCAGATGGTAAAAGACAAGAAAATGCCATGGAAAATTAACAGGTTTTAACTGTTATGAACAGCTTACATTTTGGAAAACCACAAAGCTCGGGAAATAGGGATACAAAGGCAGCCCCACCATTCACTCTTTGCCAGTGGCCATTAGCATTGATCTAAGGAAGAAATGTGAGATGAACAGCAATTCTTTTAAACATTCAATCACTTTCCTAACCATATTCCTAACCACATTCCCAAGCTGAAAACTGCACCTGAAAAACCTTTTAATAGCCACTGACTGACCTGTCTCCCACAGAAATTCAAGTCCTTACTTTGGCATTCTTAGTTCTTTGTCTTCATAATGCCATGGATTAACAGACTGCATGAATTAACACTGTGTTGCCTGCACAACTTCCTCCTTTTTGTTTATTTTGAAGTCACATCATGTCGTGAGTGTTGAAGAAGCCTTATACTGTAAGGAATTGTGAGTAATGACTGCCTACATGCATTCTCTGAACTATCTATCATTTAACAGGCCTGTGTCATACCTCCCTTAGTCACTTCTTTTTCATAATAAAGGCAACTATGCCACAACTGTTAAGGTTTTCCTCTTTTTCCCATGTCACATCAATGTATCCCCAACTGAAAGAAAATTTCCAAGAGAATAGAGATAATGTTCTTAAATGCAAGCCAGGCTCCTGCCCTACCCCGCTCCTTGCAAAATAAGGTGATGCTTCTATGCTATCATCCAGATAAATGATAACTTGCATAATACTCCCTAGATAACCTCATTAGTCCTTTAGATATGGGAACTGTAGCAATATGTGTCTGTCTTTTCATCAAGGCCTAAAGAACTCAAAGAAGTTTGTATGTGATTCAGGTGTGAGCTAGGTGTGCACAATCTCATTTTACAGCAGGGCAGTAATTACAGAAGAATCTGTGGTCAAGGAATTCTTGCAAAGCATCTGAGTACACTGGTCTGTCTCATGGCCTGAGGGCAAAAAAGAGCAGTCAGTCATTGCATTTGGGAGAAGGATGACTGCTAAATTTTGACACTAAATTTATATAACTAAAGCAATAGTAGTTTATGTTTCTATACATATTTCAAGAGAGATAGTAAAATACTGCTACAAAGAGCTCCACACTCTAGACTTGCCTAACTCCTACTAAAGCCAGCAAGATCTATGTAGCAAAACCATCATCACAGCAAGGAAAGTTGTACATGCACACTTTTTAAATCTTTGTCTTTAGGCCATTATGATCTCTCTGAAATTGGAGATAATAATTGTCATAAATTCTTAATTCCATTTTGGAACTTCACTCAGTCCCTGATTCTTAGCATCTCTGCCTCCCTGTTCTGTCTAATTTGATGCTACTTTGTCCCTTTATAGCCTTTGTATAAATAGACTAAAATCTCCCTGTCTCCTATTGGAACCAGAGTATTTCCTGATCTCCAGGTGCACAAGGGCAAAGAGTGTGTGTTCAGACTCACAGCCTCTTCCCAGCCCTGTGCACCCTGACTGCCTGCAGAGCAAACCTCCATGCAGTTGGCAGGCAGGAGCCAAAAGGAGCTTGGTGACAGAGGCAGGACTGCAAGGAGTGTGATGGAAGCTGCCCTGCTCCAACACAGCCAGAGATAGGCAGTGCTAGCAGAACTGAAAGTATGTGGTCAAATCTTAAGAGATACTGAGGTGGATTTTGCCATCACCCTCTCCAAATTGTGAATAATTTTTTTTTCTTTTTTTCTTGGAAGATGCACAAGTACTATAAACAAGCATTGAATAGCAGTGTAACATAAGGCAACTTCTCAGTTTTTTGTTTTTTCCTTTGTCTTATAAGAAACGTTAAATCCTTTCGGACAATTTCTTGCAATGCTATAGACTCAGATTCCATGATCACTGAGAAAAAGTTTTGTAAAAAATGACATGATTCTATGCTTTGTTAACAAGTAATTTCGTAAGAAACAAAGTTATGATTAAATTGTGAATAATTCTGAATTTAAATTTAATACATTCCATAAACCTAAGAGCACTAGTAATGACGTTTTCATGCCTCACCAGTATTCCAGAGTACACTGGAATTCCTGTTCTTCTTCCTAAAACCATTCTAAGATCTTGATGTGAACGTTTTGTTGAAAGCAATAATTAGTAAACAAAATGCTGACCTGACAAGAGTGGAACTTTGCTTCTGCAGATCGGACTTACAGTGGTAAATTTTCAATCGGGCATTCTTAAAATATGAGTACTGGAAAAGTTTTACCTGTAAATGCTTGGTTATGGAGCAAAGAGCTCCAGGGAACAGAGCCCCGCTGCATTTTTTTTTTCACAACAGGTTTAGCACCTAAATACTTAGAAGAATGTGACAGTTTTCCACAGAAAACACACAAGTGAGTTGTTGACAGTGATGAGAAGAAATACATTGAAAATTTTATTTCAAGATTTAAACTAATTGCTTTATTTTGTCAATGTTTTCTGCTCAATCAATGCATTGTGTCATCAGGCTGGGCACTGGAATGGACTTGATTATAGTATTGATCCATATTTTTCTGGTGGTTTACACTGTTGTAACCCAGATGGGTAACTAGGGAAGTAATTTTTCAATCAAACCTGTGCTGAATTTGGTTCTGTGCCACAGAATAAATCAGGCTAAATGTTTAAATAACCAGTTGGTTAATTATGAGGAAAAAAAACAATTGTGCAGGGAAATCAAAATTAAAGCCTTTTGACATTGTGCACACCATTGTAAGTCTTGGACTAGGGGTTGTGCCTGTGCATGGACACTCTCTGCCTCTTGTATTGATGGGGCAAGTACATTTCATTAGGTTTTTGAATTTTAGTAGCTTGTGAAGTATCTTACAGTTCTTTGGGATGCCTGAGACCGTAGTAAAGAACTGGCAGCTTAATCAGCTGTCGTGTTACAGGCCTTTGCTAAGTCTGTCATGAATACGTGCCCATAAAAACACTGGATCTTACTGTGTAGGTGATTTCCTATATACACCTTTATGCCTAATTTAAAATTGCATTCCCATGTATTTTCATTGAAGTCAGAAGATTTCACTGTGTTTTATATGATAGGCCTGAAATCTGTAAGTAGATTTTTCTTCCATGCATGTGAGAGGTACATTTTAGGCCAGTTTTGTACTGAAAATGTGTGTTTCCTCTGAATGTTACTGAAAGATTAAACCATGCTTGGTTTGAACAGTGAAGCAAAAAAAACCCGCGTGACTATTCTAGGGAAATTTCAACATAAATAGGCAATACACAATAGCAGTATAAGTGAGTTATTTATAGATGGATATTGTGCTATGCAGATAGGCTGTGATGAGACAGTAATAGAATAAATTCTCAGTTCAACATATTTGATAAAGTTGTTCATACTCTCTATTTTCAATGGGAAACTTTCCACTCCCCCTTTGGAGCATTTTTTTACTGTATTAGTATGTACTGATCTACACCTTCAGTTGCTTTTAAATGCACAAAAAATAAATAATTTTATTAGATTAGAAAGCTTTTTTTTTTTTTTTTTTTTTCTGCATAGAATGCCTTCTGTTTCCAAACCTGTGAGGGGGGGGGTTTGTTTGTTTTGTTTCTTTTTTTCTTCTGGAGGATGGAGATTTCCAAACAGAAACTTATGGGGGGACAAAGAAACCTTTCCAGGTCTCATCATTGATATAGCCCTGCATTCCATTTTTTTCAACATTCACTCACAGAGCTGCTCCTCTAATAACCTTTAATTTTTCTGATTGCAATACCTCTAAATATGAACATTGAAAACATGAGTAAAAGGTGCCGAATATACAACAGTTGGCTTAGAAACATGACAATTCTTGAACTTCAAGGATTTTTTTAATATTTGTTTCGGACCTAAACCATTTGAGGTTTATATTTTTTACAACAATAATGAAAAGAAATGTGACTTCATTTTCATAAATAAAAAATGAGACTTACAGTTAATTATACAGCTACACAGATGCAAAAGACTTGTAGGTTTTGGGAAAAGAAAATTTAAAAAAGGGTTTGTGCTATGATGACTGGATCGTTTCCGTGAGCTGCAAAGCAGGGGAAAGGGAGAAGCAAGGAGGGATAATGGGGGAAGAGGAAATAAGAAAGGGAAAATACATAATAGGGCATTGAAGACTAATGAATAGAAATGTATAAGATGTGTGTTTCCATATTCTGAGTTGTTGATACATTTCAGTGATGACAGAGTTATTGATGGCACCTCCAGATTTTTGGCACTATTGGCAGTGAGAGTGTTTTCCTAAATTTTTATCCTATTTTGCTAGGTATTATTCTTGTTATTCAAGTGAGCAAGGCCAGCCTTTTTGAAATGTAAGCTGGATAAAAGGCTCACTTGGGTTTTTTGTGGGGTTTTCGTTTTCTTTTTTTGTTGTTTTTTTTTTGGTTTTTTGGGGTTTTTTTGGTTTTTTGGGGTTTTTTTGGTTTTTTGGGGTTTTTTTGGTTTTTTGGGGTTTTTTTGGTTTTTTGGGGTTTTTTTGGTTTTTTGGGGTTTTTTTGGTTTTTTGGGGTTTTTTTGGTTTTTTGGGGTTTTTTTGGTTTTTTTTGTGAATCTCTGTGAGAAGCAGCTGTACTTAGCTACTCAGGGGTATTTTGATACCATACAGGCAAGATGGCACATTAGTTCTAGTAGTGTTAAATGATCCTTGCTAAGAAAAGTTCCATATGACAAAAATGAAACCATGAACTTTTTTTAACAACATGACACAATCTTTCAAGTTGTAGGAATAGTTCTGTTCTGTGGTTTTGGGTCTTTTTTTTTTTTATTTTTTTCCCCTTACTGTTTGTTTAGTCCTAGATTATTTTTACGCTAAGAAACCACAGAAGGCTATGTAGAATCTGTTGCATTCATGGTGTCTGGGCTAAAAGCATTCATCTATAAATATCAGAGATTATGGGTTACAGTAGGCAAGTTTCAGAGCTGCTTAAAGTTAAATAAACATTTTCCATTTGTTTACTAAAACAACATAACAAAACAGACCATATCAACTTCCTTGAATTTATAACCAATTAAAACCAAACTTTATATAGGTATGCAACAGTTTGGGTTATATCTCTGAGAGCATACACCTTGTACAGTGCTGGAATTGGCTTGTATTTAATTCCATGTAATTTTTAGAGCTAAACATAGAGTTTTTAGAAGAGGTTGGTTTGAAAGTACTGGAGAATGACGTTTATCTGGTGGGCACAACACCAGCTGCACAGACAACATCTGTGGAGGAACCACGGTCAGACTAAGACTGAAAGTTTGCCATCAGTCCCTCTTGCTGAGGCTGACAAAAAGGCACCTACATTAGCAGTGCTAGTGGGTTTTATGTGTGCAGAAAGTTTTCTGTGGAAGTTCACTCATTTTCTAACATTTTATAAAAAGCCAAAACCAATTAATACATGGAGCATGCTTCTGGAATTTTGTTCCCAGTCTCCTTATCCTTACTCCCACTGTCTGCATTTTTCTCAGACTTCTTTAACAAGAAGGCTGACTGCAGAGTTCTCAATGGTAAACTCAGCATGATTTCCACATGGCAAGAAAGTTAGAGGAATCCTCCTTCACAGACAGGGAATGGGGTGAGCTTCCATGATGGATTGAATGCAATGCACGTGAATCAACCACAGGATTTCTGCAGCAGCAGGAGTACCTGCTTTGGCTTTTCCCTACACTGACCTTTACAGAGCCTGCTTCTGCTCTGTGCATGCAGAAGCCACCTCGTGAAACTTCTCCTAAAATTACACTCAGGTTTCCTTCACAATGTAGTCTTTATTTACAGCCTGTCTTTATTTACAGCAAGAGTTCACAAAGATTAAGCACTAGTTCAGCAATGCTCATTCAGTCACATTCAGCTCACATATGAAAGAAGAAAAAATGTAAGTACACAGGTTTTGCTGTGGATGTGGAAAGGAAGAATGAGATTCATTGTTAATGAGCATCTTTCTTAAAAGACATCTGGCATCAGAATGACAAATCTGGCATACAAAAAAGGGGTGGTTGCTCTTCACGCTTCTGTCTGATATGCCTCTATCATATCATAATTTCTCTCATTTATTGAAAAATGACAGCTACATTGGCTTTTTAAAATATTTCCTCAAAGACCATCTTTGCAAAAATCAAGAGTAAACTCATTATTTAAATCTCTTGGAGGTGGTGAGAATTTTATCATAAAGAAACTAGAAACCAAAATGCTTATGGGGTGACCAATGAAAGGATGAAAGGAAATTCTAAAATCTCTAAGTGCATGTGAAATACAATTTACTCTGAAGCTTTCAGGTTATTTACAATGACATTTTCCCAGAATTTTTCCAGTTTCTGTGATAAAGGCTGAGGAACGATTTTTGCATCTCTCTTTCACTCCAAAGGGCTTCATTCTAGAAATTCTCTTATCGGTTTCACCCATCACTTCCCTCCCTATTAGAAAGAAAAAAAGAAACTTCTAAATTGCTTATACAGCCATAACCCTCCATAATTATGATCTATATCTCTTCCTCTTTTTAATTATTTCCCACCTGATCTGTTTATTTGAATTAATTTCAACTCCTGAATATTATTCACTTAGGAAACTCAACCTGTTCTCTTGGTATTCATTTCAGCCTACTGCTCCAAACCTAGTGGTAGTCACTTTGCTGGAGGGATTAGATGTCCTATTACATCTCCATGGTATTTTTGAAATCTTTTCCTTAGACCATCACCTCAGCCTAGTTTAGGTGCAGTGGAGTACTGGACTTCCTATTTATACTCTGGATTCATCAGATTAATTTTGTGGCTATTTCCCAAATAACACAAGGTTAACATTTCCCAAATATTACCAAAACTAGAATGCCTCTACAGAAAACAATAGAAGCAAAGTTAAAAGTAAGATTCTGGAATTTGTTTAAAACCACATACACTCATATATCACTTGCTGACATATGTGTGTATGCACTACAAAATGAGTAATTTCAGTGTTTTTCATTTATATGTCTTGTCTGATGTCACATGCCTCATAGTTTTGCTCTGTTATACTTCACAATTTGTCTTATGTTTGTGAAGATGCCACATTGTAGGAGGTGTAAAAAAGGAACTAAGGCAAAAGGGCTCAAAAAAAAAAAAAAAAGAGAAAAAAAAAAAAAAAAAAAAAAAAAAAAAGAATCAAACAACAAACTAAAATAAACCAGCCAACTGAACCAAAAATCTACTTTATTCCATCTTTGTTTACTTTCCCACTGCCTCCTTTCAAACCACAGGCTGTGCTCCAGCTCTGAGAATGTTTCCAAAACTCTGAATTCTCAAAGCATCAGCATGATTTGAAAAGGAGTGCTACATGGGAGCAAATCACACAGTCCATCTCCAATTACCAGAACACAGTGGTGCATATTATGGGTTTGTTATTCTTGGCTCTAAATGTGACAGGTTTACCTGTTACAGCTATCGACTTTGCATTACCATTACTGGCCTGCAAGTTTGTGCATATGAGATGCACGTGCAGGAATGGATGTGCGACTCAAAACCTTGAGAGATGGACACTCAGCTGGGACTGACACAATGCATCCAGCAGCATGATCCCTACATGGGAGTCACACAGAATGGTCATCTCTGGCACACCTGACCAGATGTCCCCTGCATGGTGGGATATGAACACAGCTCCAGCATGTGTTCTTCACTGTCTGCTTTCAAGATCGACCTTTCACATTATTGCAATTCATTGCTGGATGTTGAGACCATATCCTTGGGCACCTAACACGTATTTGTCATCAGGCTCTTTAATAGGTAAAGGAAAAGACAGATCATCAGACCCTAAAACAACTGTTTCTTTAAAGCATGCCCAAACTGGGTTCTTCTGTGTTGGTTGGCTTGCATTTGCAAAAGCCTGTGACTCCCTCCCTCACTTTATGAGCAAAGCACAAAGCACTGAGTAGCAATGGTTCGGGCTCATTGAGAGCTTTCAGGATAGATAACAGATTTCTAACTTCCCTTTGTCAAAAAACATCAATATATGCAACATAATGGGTAGTTAATGAGGAGAACCTAGTAGGAGCAGAAATCTTGTATAACCCCTTCATTTGGCATTCCTGCTGCAGTTACAGCCTGGCTATCTCCAGTTGTGATACTGACAGTTTAAGGAGGATAATGCAAATGATGCAAAAAAAATTTAGAGGAGAGCTATGAGAATTCTTAAAGGATTACAAAATGTCCTACATCAGTGAAGAACTAAAAGCTTGGTCTATTCAGCTTAGAGTTTAAAAGGTTAAGAAGCAATTTAACCCCTTTCTGTGAGTAATAACATGAGGAGTAAAAGGCCATTTGGAGTAGTAGACATGCATGTAACTGGAGAAAAGGGCCAGATGGACTGGTCTAGATGGGGAATAAAGTTGTCTTTCTCCAGGTGATGATAACTAAGCACTGGAACAAATTGTGAAGGGCTGTAGTGAATTCTCCACAGCTGGTAGTTTTTAAGGAAGGAGCTGAAGAGAAGTATTTTGAGGGAAGACAAACTGGAATCTCTGTGACAGCTTATAATATTGTAATCTACAGAATGCTGTATTTGCTCTAAAGAATCAACTAGACCTTTGTATGACTCCTTCTGTGAGTCAGGTCCTGTTAACTCGTAGGATTCCTGCCTTTAGATGGTGTTGCAACATTCAAGAAAGGGGAGCATTGCTCTAGAGTTGTCTGAAGATTTTTCATGTTATTTATTTAGGTCAATAAAAACAACATACCTGGGATATTGATCATAGGTCCCATTTTTATTGGTTTCCCAATGGGTGTATGTATGAACACAGCATTAGCATGTGTTAGTCTAGCTCAAAATTAAATAAAATCCTGAAGTTTAAGAAGTGCTTCTCCAAGCATCTGTATTTCAGTATATATCTTACATATAAGAAAAGATAATTAACAGTATCATGTCTGAACACAGACCAAAAAGACAATGCAAAAGGGCAGGACACCCCTGAAGTAGAAGAGCACCTCTGTTTTTGTGTTTCAGTTTGCACTTTTCATAAAGAAGATACTTAGTAATCTCTGCACGATTATGTAGGATGGCTATCCTAGCATTCCTGAGGTTTTTGCTATGTGATACCTTCCTAGAACTGCTTAATGACTGATAAAATTACTTTTTATAGCTTTTGGTTCCATGATTATTTTATCAAAGCCATTTGCTGATAGAAGGTTCTCAAAGTGAGTTTATAGTCCAATTTAGCAATGCTGTACCTAAACATATCTTCAAATCAAAATGTACTGGCAGTATTTTGGTTAGTGCTATTTTCTAAAAAATAAAACCCATTCTCTAAGGACATTGGACCGCTGAAGATTCAAGAAGCATTTCTTGAGGTCAGAAACATCTACAAGAGAAAGAAGCATCTTGGCATAAGATGAGTAACTGTGGGGGAGAAAGGTTTTTCACTCAACCCCTTCTTTCTCCAGAAGTGTGAGGACACAGCAGAGGGAATGCAGTCCTCTGCAAATGACTTAATGGGCTCACAAGTAGAACAGCAAAAGCATTACCTCAGAATAGCTTTTGAATGCACTTGCCATTGCTGTCCTCATTTTGACACCAAGACACTGATCATTTGAAGTCTCTTCCTTACTTAAAGCTATTTGAATTTTGTATGTGCACTGCCGTAGTAGTCTTCTTAATGAAAAGAAAACTCTTGATAAAAGGCATTAAAGCCCTAAAGAAAGCAGCAGCAGTGAGCATTGGCTTCACTCTGTCACAGGAAACAGCTGGTAGCTGGCTTTTACTGAGAGCTGCCAAAGTTGATTGCCATTCCAACAGTGAGGATGCAGCAGGCAGAGACCAACAGGGCATGGGGATTTCCAACAGGATGGGGCTGAAGCTCAGCTGTATAGCAATGATCCAAGCATTCAAAGCAGCTCCAATTTGAGTGTTTCAGCTTGAGTTAAAAAGCAGATTAGAGCCCTGCTGGAGCCCAGTTTGAACTTCTGAAGAGTCGAAAGGCATTCTCAGTTCATTTTCTTTTCAATAAAGATGTAGTTATTAATCTTCTCTATTACATTAGAAAATGTGTCCACTTCCACTCAAAAGGATATAGTGGAGGATCATATTACCCCTTATGGTTAGCTGGTATAAAAGGATCTACTGGACACCTGCAGGTATTAGAGAGTTCTTACTTACCAGAAAGTGAGCTGTAATTAGCTCTTTTATGCTAGCCAGCAACTATTTAGTTTGCGGAGAGGTTGTTTAAATACTTTAAACCTTTTCTCCTCAGTACACATTAGAATGTTGATGCTATTTTCAGCTAGTATCTGTTTTTCTGTATTAAGTGTTCCCTCATATTTCCCAAAACAATAAAGTTTTACACATTTGGATGTGCTGGTTTGATCCACCTAAGCTTCTGAAAATCTACTCAAGCTTCCTCTGGAATTTAAGATTGATTATATTTTATCCCAGCAAGTTACATCCAGCTCTTCCCTTAGCCAGACAGAAATAATTTCCAAGGAAATAAAGTGAGTGAGACACAGTCCTTCTGGTCCAGCTGCCACAATACCTGGTAGATTCTTGACAATGAATCAGGTAGCAGAGTTCTTGTAAAAGATTATTTTCCACAGAACATAATGGAACCCTAGCAGAACAGAACAAGTCAAATTCCTTAAAAAGGACAAATATCTCAGTGCAAAATTACCTACAGCTCTTTACTTGCTCTTTTGTTGACCAAATTTTCCACAGATGCTTCCGTCCATCTGTACACACATCTCAGTATAAACAACCTTTGAAACAGGCTCAGCTCATGAATATGAGCACATGACCCATCTCAGAAACACATCACAGGCCCATGCAGGAAACACTATATACTTACACTCCTTGGATTGCTTTACAGCCTTCATGGAATTTTGTCCAAGGCGATTCAGGCAGTGTGAAAACCACATGCAATTGTGTCACCATGTCAGTGCACACAAGCTCTTCTTTCTATGTAGAACTAATCCCACACACCATGTATTCATACTCGATTGCACAGATCCCAACAACTATGCATAATAAGTTGTATAAACACTCCTGTGCAGGAATTTCATAAAATTGCAGCATGTACTGCCATCTGTTAAGATTTACCCATGGTTTCTACTGGTAGTCAACCTTTACTTTCAGAAATACAACTTTGTAGGCAGAAATCAGTTTCTAAGGTCAGGACTGAGTAAACTTGAACTCACTGAACATAAAATTCTTTGCTAAAGAAAAATTTACCTTAATCAGATGCTGAAAAAGAATGAAGAAAGGCTTTCAAAGTAACCAAAGTGGGTTACTTTGATTTAAAGAATAAATCATTCTATTTATATGAGGAGATAAATGTCAAATTTTCATTTCTCTAGTAGTCTTGTCTCTGCATACAAATCAGTAGCAACTGAAATTACTAAAACTTTCATGTCCAAAATTCTACACTCTTTTCATCATTAAGCAGGACTTCTCAGACCTGGTCCAATTCTGAACCAGACAATGATGATAAAAACAAGACCCTTGCTTAATATAATGAGGAATTTTAATCCTTGGAGGAAAAAAACCAAAAAAAAACGAAAAACAACAATCCCCCCAAAAAACCTAACAGGCATATTATCATATATTAAGAAGAATATACACATAAAGAATTAAACAAGAAAGATCATTCCCCTTCATTTTAAAAATGATGTATACATTCTAGATAACATACACATATTGTCCACAGTCTGGAAATCAAGACAGAATAAGCAACCAGAAATTCCCCAAGCAAGCCTAGTGAACAGAACATATGAAAAAAAAAAAATTGGCTTCTCAAGAAGGACCTTGTTTTTATCATTATTTCAATAATAAGCTTTCTTCTGGTACTTATTTTCATTACTTATTTTCATGTCTCCTCTTTGAAGCTATCCTCCTTTTTTCTACTGGATTTAAAGCATTGTCTTCTTTAGCAAAGGATTTGTGATAAGAGGTAGGTGAAATATGTGTTTACAAAAGAGGAGAAATAGATACTCTAGTATTTTATTAGAACCACGGAATCCATAAAGTTATCTTAAGAGAGCAACGTTTGACTCACTAAAAGTCAAAAGTAGAATAGGATGAAAAGAAATCCTAATTTAGATGTGGTAGGTTAATTGCAAATGCTACCAACAAACTTTCAGAGGAAGGTTAATTGAATCATTACTTAAGATCCTCAGAGAGGTTGTATCTGCAACAAGAGATTTTGCTACAGAGGTGGATCTAACAAGGGAGACAAATTCCTCTAATCTAGTTACTGTGGGGTAAACCAGAAGAAAACACAGGGAAATATTTGATGATCTCTGCTGTAGTCATGTTTTGTCAAGGACTAAGGGGCATAATAAATTATACTCGTCCTTCCAGAGCAAGTGGGAGACTTTCTGTTTATCACAGTACACCATGAGTGACTAGGGACTTCAAGGAGTATCTGTAAAAGGTGAGGCTTAAGCTCCATTCCAAGAAGGAAAGGCTGTAAGGACAGCCAAAAGCATTTGAAAAAAAATTTTGCACAGTGTGGTCCACAGAACTGTGTGTTATGGAATGGAGAGGGTATCTGGTGCAAAGAATCTTCAGTGAATATCTGTCCTAGAACTGTTCTTTGACCTGGAGGGAACACAAATCAAGTAAGGATAGGCTTCTCCTACCGAGTCACAAAATATTTTTTGGAAGCTGAATTGACTGAAGAAGGTTCTGCTTGGGAAATCCCAGGTGACGAGAGCAGTGGATCTGTTCATATATGTTTTCATATAAATATCATAATGAAAACATTACTACAGACTCTGATGTGGAGGAAGGGTGAATTATTCAGGCTTTAAATCTTCCTGTAGAGGCCAGGCTGAGAGGGATGATTATTCCAAAAGTAATCTGGTGGTTCTCCAGGATGCATATGTACATTGAGGCGCTGGATCAACATAATTATGAATTTCAAATTTATTTTTGAAAGTTGACTGCCTCTCTTTTGCTGTTGAAGTTTCTTAGTACTTTCCTGCTATTTGGATACTGTTAATGATTTTCTCACAAAGACAAAAGGGAGAATGAACAGTCAACTCACACTCTCCGTCTTCTGTCCCTGTTGTCTCTGTGCTATTATGTTTTATTTGTCTACCCACTCTTACAAAATTCCACTTAGGTCTCTTAAATAAAACTAGATAGGAAAAAAGGTGCAAAAGGGATGATGGGGATGACACAGAGTTTTTTTTCTGTTTTGTTGGTTTGTTGTTTTTTTTTTTTTTGGTGGCTAGAAAACGAGGGTAAGAATTGCTGAAAGATGTCCCAATTGTTTTATTGATGGGAATACTTCTTGTCTCTGAAAGAATTTGCTCTTTCATTACAGAAGACATGAGGCTAAGTAAGAGAGGATGTGAGCCATTAAACTGAATTCTAGTTCTAGATAACAGTAGCCCAATACAGAGTGTCTAAAAAAATTATATATATATATATAGTGTATATATATGCACATATATCTTGAAATGTTATTCCTGCTATTTTTGCTTTAGCTCTACCTGAAATAACATATAAGTCACAAAGATCGTTTTCCCATGGAGTATGCAAGCAGAAGGATGCAAAAGGAATCAGGAGCTCAAGGCCTCCACCAGTACATTGGCTGGAGTTTTGTTGCTGCAAAAGGATGTGGCTCCTTCCACATCCCACAGCAACCAGCGCCACACAACCACCAGTACAGAACCAACACTCTTGTGCCCTCCCCAGTACACAGCCACCCCTAAGGGCTGCACACACATTGCCCAAACATGGCTCAAGTCCTGCACAGCACACACAGGACTGGTTTGGAAGCTCATCTTCACAAATGAAACAAACAAAAGTTATAGAGATTTGCAGGCTCTGTAGCTGTATGGCACACTAGCAAAAAAACTTCTGACTAACTCAAACCAATTTAATCAGTAAATAGCTGCTGAGAGTTCTTTCCACAGATAAGTACTGCTATCTTTTTCATGCACATACACAGTGCAATATTCCAGCCCATTATTTCCTATTTAAATCATTTACCTATTCCCAGCACATAGCAAATCTTTTTTCCATTTTCTATCCATGAATTTCACAGCAGATTGGAGAATCAGGGCAGCCATATCTGATGCATAAATCTTTTCTGTCTTCCAAAATGGCTGATCAAACCTGATCCATAACAATTTCAGACAGCAGAAGGTATCATTAAACTATACATTATTTGTTTATAGTATGTACAGATGTTAACAATACCTGGAATTGTGTACTCTGAATTGTGAGATAGTTCCTGATGAACAGACATTGAATACAGATGTGATATATTGTCCCTCTAAACCTACTTATGAGAAAAATATGAACATCTGTTTGAATAAGTCTCACTTCCCTCCTGACCTTTTTTCCTAGTGCTAGAGAAGTTAAGCTTGTTGGTTTTCAATTTGTCTCTCAAACATGAACTTACTTTATTAGAGACAGAAGTAAATTTAGTGTTACAGAGATTAAGTTTAGCTTTGCATTTCTTGCATTAATTCATTCTTAAAACTAATCACATGGTGACACAGTTTGATTTTCTGAAGAAGCTTGATCTCCTATTAGCATGTACAGTAATTTCATGAGTCATTGCCTGAAGCTAAACTGTTGCCTTGGTAGCAAAAAATGAAGTACAGATGCCCTCTAGGCCAGGAAAACTAAAGCAGTTAGTGCTGCATCCTGTGTAGTTCAGTTTTGCTGTTACATATTAACACAAACAGTCCAAAACAGATAACAAATGCTGACTTCCAAACTCGGGCATTTGACTGTAACATCTACACCTCAAGAAGATGCATCTTAACATGAAAACTAGAATATATGAAATAGACATAAAAGATGAGATCAAATACCAACATGAAAGAAAAGCTCAGCTTACAACCTAATGCAATTTCTGAGTATTTGTAGCTCAAAGAAGTAGAAAACAATGTTACAAACACACAGCTTCCATACCTGCAGTGAAAGATGATGTCTGTTGGTGTCCTCTGCTAAGAGCACCAACTTGCACTGTGCCTGGATGGTGAGGCACAGGCCCATTCTTTGTGGTCTTGATTAATGTACAGTCATCAGAGACAGCATTATCACCATGTTAAAGAATATGTCTCACGTACTTACACTAGCCCAGGATATTTCACTATGGGATGTCAGCAAAGAGCCCAACTCTGTGTAAGAGTGGCATGATTTCCTAGTTCATGCCCTGTAAAAGTGGCATTGAAGGTGTTAGTGAACTGCAAAGAATAGAAGCACATACACATAGATTATCCAGCCATCCTGTTTATATTACTTGTGCTTCAGCTATTTTGTTCCTTTTATTTTTATACCATTCCATTTCAGTGAATTAAATAGTTGTCTTTCTGTATGGTTAGAGCAGAGTATTCATTTATGTTCAGCTCACCTTTCCATCTTTGAACAAATACACAGTGACCCAAATACACACATTTACACAAGATTTTATAGAGATCAGATACACAATCCTGAAAGCATTCATTCACTGCATAAGAAAGCTCTTCATTTAATCTACTTTGGGGGCATGGGGAGAGAGAGACACCACGTGCCTCTCCATACCGTGAATTGAATTGCTTTTCATTGACTCAGGTTACTCTGGGCACTGCTCATTCTAATGCAGCCTTATTAAATTCAGGGAAGGCTGCTACAGTGAAATCTGGGGTAAATGAAACACTGTTCATATGCTACACTTCAGATACCTATTTCAGATGCTGTCTTTGAAGAATGACATGTAACAGAAACAGTGTTTAACTTGCTCTAGGAATGCATCTTAAAGAAGTCTTCTGCTGTCTAATTACAGTAAGTCAACTACATTTAAGCTAGAAAGGAAGTTCATTAATATTTGAAGCATACACTACACCATGACTTTTGCATCCTTCCTGACATTCCTGTAAAACCTGGTGCTCTTGGGAAACTGATGGCTCACAGGATTGTTAATGAGTGAGAAACCCTTCACCTCTCGATCACCTGTCTGAATTCTGTTTAATCTGGAAGCAGCAAATAACTGTCAGTGGCTGATAGTGTTTATGAATTAATTTGGTAAATTGTCTTCATTTAGATGGAAGCAGGAAGACATCCCAATTTAATAAACCTTTGCCTAACTTCCTTGTCCCTAACTCATGAAATCATCTCTGGATGTGTCTGGATCAGTATGGCACAGAAAACTACAGTCCTCCAAGAGGACAGGCAAAATGTCAGTGCCCATACAGCTCCATCACAGCTTGCCGAGGTGACAAAGTGACTGTGTCCCTCACTGGGTACACAAAAGGTGCAGTACAGAACTACTGACTACAGGTCAGATTACAAACTCTCCCTTCTTCCTGAGGATACTCCTGCGTGCTGGGAAGAAAAATTCTCCTTTAGGAATGAATAACACCAAGTTGCAGGACTTGCTTTAGGAGCTAAGTAGGGTGCTTCTGGAAAATATGAAGGTGTTTTTGCCTGACTAACCAATTTGCATGTGATGAAGTTTTCCTCTAAAACATGGGGTTTGGTAGAGCTGGTTGTAAAATCCCTTTTTTTTTTTTTTTCCAATTTGGCAGATACACAGTCCAGAAATGGCCCCCATTCATGTGTTTCCTAGGCATATGGGCATATGGGACTTCCAAATGTATTAGGGAAGAAACATCCTGGAGGGCTAACAGAGGTGGGATTCCTCTTATCTGACAGAACAATGCAAAGACTCTGTTTCTCCTTCTCTTCCCCCTCTTTCCTTTTCATGCAGGACCTGTGTTAATTTAAAAAAATAATAATACAAATTACGTAAGAAGAATAGGCTGAATCAGACAAGGTAATGATTGCCACTGTCCTTCTAATGCAGATCATTCTACTGCCCACCCCTCAGCCTGGTTAAAGCACACTCCTACTGTGTTGAGTGAATACATTCTGTGCCATCCAAGACAATGAGCATTATTTAGTGAAACAGCAGTATCTCCAGACAAAAAGGCTGAACTTTGACTGGAAGTAAATAGACTTGTCCATCTGTTGGTACCTACCTCTTCCATTCTGAGGACAGAGACTTCCTTGGGCTGCATCTGTAGAGATGTGTGGATATGTGCCATGATGTTCTCAGGTATCCTGTGATCATCCAGACCCGAGACAAGCTCAGCACCGACCAGGATTTCTATCCATTACATATGCCAGATTTCCACCTAGTAGAAATCAAGGCACCAAGGAGTGGAAAGCTTTAAAGAATGTTGAGTCTTTCCCAACATGCACCTGGGATGTGGCTGATTGGAGTACACCAGCTACATACACACAGAGAAATAATTTAGTCTCCAAAAATGAACAGCAAGTAATTTTTTGTGTCTGTTTCTGTTAACCGGTAGAGTTTTAAGTACTGAGGAGGAAATTCTGGCTCCACTGGAGACTATGGTGAACCTTGCATTGACTTAAGCAAGAAAAGCACATTAATTTGGTAACAGCATAGTTTAGCTTCTCACTCTTCTAGAAGTTTTTCCTGGTTTGTCTCTGATCTACACGGAGGGCACAGTTAACACCACCCACAGCTCTGCAGTCCCCAGATCAAAATATTTTGCTTCTGTTTTCTGACATTATCTTACTGTAGTTAAGTCTAGCAGCTGCCTGCTCAGAGAGACAGAATAAGTGTGATAGAATGTAAAACATTGCTAAGACTTATATGACAACTTTGGTGATATATACTGGTTCTCACCTTTTCTTAATTACAGGATTAGTAGAAAGAATCATTCCTCACATAATTTTCCTGCCCCTTTATTTGCCATATGCAACTAGTTACAAAAATCCGCTCATTAACTGTGGCCCAGCATCAAGATTGATTCCACAGGGATCTGAGACTAATATTAATGACCATCTTTAATTATTTTGATATGGAATGGAAATTGTTGAGAACAAATTCAAGAAGCTCCAAGCTTGTAAGGGATGGCAAATTATTTAAGTATAAGATTAAAGTGCATCACAGTGAGTGAATGAGAGAACCAGACACAATGAGTGGTGCAAAATATGGGGAGTAGCTGACATTCCAATAGGAGATGGAATATTCCATCCTGGTTGGTGGCTCCTATTCCTCAGGTATGGTTTGTAAGAAACCAGGAAAAAGTCAGGTGTGTTAGGGATGCTTCCTGATCATTATCTGCTCCCTAAAATGGTTCTGAATTAGATATATGCTATTGTTATGCCTGTACCAGTGGACCAAGTTTCTAAACAGGGAATGAACTTCAGCACATTACTGTTTATCTTGCTGAATTGTTAGCACGCTGTCTAGTTTGAATTTGGTCCAAGGGAATTAGTGCTCTCCCAGACAGTGACACAGCATGGCTCAGCACTAGGACAAGGTCCATCTTTCTTAAGTAGCAAGGACAGATTATACCAGGAGAAGACCTTAGTCATATAGTTAAAAGTTCTGCTAGAGCCCAGGCCATGGCTTTATGATGTTTATTAGCATAAAGAGATGCAGCCCATATGTTTGCATTGTGGCATGCCTTTGGAGGCAAACTGCATATGCAACAAATTTATCCATATCCTCTCTTTGTAAAATAAAGTTGTTGCGTCTTGGATGGAGAAACAGATATTGTACCAAAATACTGACAAAATACTTCAGACTATACAGACAATTGCCTCACTATATATGTCACAAGAGCTGCAGAAACCAGCTCTGAAGAAGCATATTATTGCATGAAGAAGGGTGGATGTTTCCCCAGCCAGGAGACATTATCCCAGATGTAGATGTCTTTTCGCATTTAATGATTCCTTTTGAACATATATTTGTAGCTTCAACAGTAATGATAGAGCTATTTCTAAAGTCTCAGCCAAAAAGATCATACTGCTAAGGTGTGTCATTCCCAGTCATAACTGGGCATATGTGAAGCACCACAGTGAAAAACATGGGGTAAATCCCTGGTTTAACTGTAAAAGGACAGGATCTGGTGCCCACTATGTCATTCCCAGGGGAGGAAGAGGACTCCCTCCTCCCTGCCTCATCTCCACAAAGCCAGAATATTTACCTTGATGTCCAAGTTGTTGACCTTCAGGTCTTTCTTAAGACTGTGGTGTTTTGCCTGGTCTCTGAAGGATGAGACACACCGTTCACCTTGAGTTTACAAGTTTCTGGTTGTGAGACATGCATTATTTTGATGACAGCTACTTTTGTAACG
>WEIU01006579.1:51325-64921 GCA_013389925.1 Aegithalos caudatus | reverse complement strand
TGGAGACTTACAACCTCCAGAAGCCAAAAATAAAACAGCAGTTTAGATATCTCTGCAGTTTGTCCAACTATTATAAAGCACAGAAGAATGAACATCTTTTGAAGTTTTTTTGTTTGTCTGAATATTCACAAGACATGAAATATGATGTCTGATACAGCAGGCCATCATCTATGTTAATGTTCTTTAGTCTGTTTTTACCTGCGTCTGTAAATTGTGCTGGTGCTTTCTCTGTGGTGCTTTATAATGTGATAAATACTTGTTGTAGAGCATATTCTTGTGTACATGTTTGTTTTCATTAGTTTTGGTTTTCCTTTTTCAACAAACTGTTCCTAATGGGAAAAAAACCCACAGGCTGATGTGTTGGAGGTTTTGGTAACACTTTCTAGTTGATGTATGTAAAAATTGGCACTGTTTGTAAATTCTGTCCAAATCAGGATGGCCTCCATGGAGCAGGTTTTCCTAATAAGGTAGGTTTTGATTATGGACATCAGGGCTCAAAATTAATCTTTATGCTGAATATCACCTATGATTAACAGAAGCACATGTTTTTTACTCCCCATGAGCTTTCTGATCACAAGACTTTTGGTATCCCATTGCTTTGGCAGCAGTGATTTTTTTGTTAATTTATTTCCAGATAGGCTTTATTTTAAGCAGACGTAATTTATATTTAAATGCAAATTCAAAATTTTTCTTTCAGTAATTTGTGTTACAGTAAGTGACTGTATACAGATTAATGTAAATTCAGGTTAATGTAAATAATCTGTACATGAACTTACAAAGTTGCACTTAAAACTGTAAGACTGAAATACCAGTGATGCCAGTCCTGACCTTCTGCTAAAGTCTACCCACAATACTGATACTTGTACTATGATTTATTTTGTTTGCTTGATGCTGGAAATATTCCACTCATACCAGGTAGAAACAGTGTAACTGTGTGTGGGTAGTATTTATTTCTTTGAGTTAAATGGCATTATAAATTACAAAATTAAATTACTGGAACATAATTTCAAATCTGTCCTCCCTAACAGACACTGTATTTCCAGAAATTTTGCCAGCACATGCCTTTGATGGGACTATTAAGCTATTAAAAGTTTACAAATGTCCTTTAAGTCTTTTTAGGCATTTTTAAGTAATTTTGATTCTCATTTTTTGAGTCAATTCAAAGATTGCATTTGACTTCAGAGTATCAGACTTGAAAAAATCAGTGAAATGAGGTTTTCATCTAAATACTACCATTCTCAGTGCCAAATAGTAAACCTTTTTATGTCAGCTGAAAGTTTGTGGAGAAAGACTGAAATCATTTAATACCCACCAGCAAAAAATTTATAATGAGGCATCTGTAGGATATGGAATCTGTTATGGGAAAGTTTTTGAGATGGATAAACAGAAGTCTGATTTCGTATGTGAAATCGGTGCCTTCTTGTGTTTGTGAGTCTTGTGTGCAATCTGGTGACCAAAACCCAGTGATGAGCAGTCAGGCACTGATGAACACAGAAGGAATTAAGCTAACCTCAATGCTGATGAGTGTTTGCAGCCTGCCAGCTGCAGGATTTTTCCGACATTAAGAGAAGTTCTGAGAACATTGAGTTTTTTGTATTGCATACCTGTAGAGAGGGCATCAGTGAGGGAATCAAAGATGCTTTACCTTTGTTCTACTCTGTAAGTTTAAATTTGTTCTGATTAATACTCATGTTTATTGCAGTGGGCCAATACTACACAGTTCAATAATACTTTAAGATATGCTTGTATCAATTTGACAGTGAAGTAGTGCCTGTTGGGGAGTGACTGATGGATCAGCAAGGATAACAAACCAACTGCTTCTCACAGCTTTTGAATCATATTTCACAGATTAATTGACTTTGACAGACTCCATCTTACTCTTCCTTTGAGTACATTACAGATTTATATTACAAATGGGTCCAATTTGAATAGAGACTGCAATCAAGATCTCTTTCTGAATACATTTTTTAGATCTATGACTTACACACTATTTCTAATTTTGATAAATTAATTTTTTGCAACATTATATTTATTTCTAATAGTTGTTAACATAAATTTTCATGGAAGTTTTGGCAAGATTGTTCTTCTGGAATTTGTTCAGGAAGAAATGACTCCTTGATACATTGATGAGATGAAGACATGAGTTATGTATTATTTCAGTATTAAAAATTTGAAAATGTTTGGTTAGTATCATATATTTCTATAAGATATTTTTAAAGGTAGTTTTTCTATTGAATCTGATAGCATAATTCCTTGAAAATTTTGGTTTTTTTTTTTTTAATTAGAAATTTGAAATTCTAAATGACTAATGTCTACAGTGTAGATAGGTGGGTATCTGGAGAAATGTGAAATTGTAAATGATGATAAAAACAAGGTGAATGAAAGCTGAGCATTTAATGGTAGGTAATTTTTTTTTCACTCTTAGTTTGAAAAAATCTGCACATAATATTGGCATATAACCAAGACTGAATAAAAGAAGCCTTTAAAAAAAGGAATTCTATATTTTCATTTAAGAGAAGTAGCTTTTGTCAGTCATGCATGCATGTGTAAGAATGCCTGTCCCAGAGTCACCTGAAGCCAGGTGCAGAGCAAGTGTCCTCCTGGTACTTGCAGGTACCATGCAGATCCAGCCTTTAAGGAAAATTAAGTAAAAGTCAGGAAGCATTGAACGTGGCATTCTTGGTGGCCTCAAGGATACATAAAGTAACACTCACTGTAAACCACTGAGGGCTCTTGTACAAGACAGTATAAATAATTTTAAAATACCGCATACTGAACTGTATTAAAATGTTATGTTTTTATTTTAGAAGTAATTATTTTTAATTTCAGTAGGAATATTGTCAAATTTCTGTGTGTAGATTTGTTAACACAAGTCTGTTAAATATACCGAGGCACATAGAATTACATGTACTGTAAATAGCTTTCCTGTATATAAGATAAAATTTAGTTCTTCTCTTTATATGATATATATTCAGTGATTTCATGGGACAGTTGGAAGATTTATGACCTTAGAGAGAAATTTTAGCCTTTCCTGACCCTAATGGAGGTATAGATGCAAATATGTTACAAAACTTAGATTATTAATGGACAACAAATTTTGCTGAGTTTTCTCATCGAAATCCAAATTTGTTATTTGAAAAGAAAAATCCATTCATAGATCTTACAATATATTTAATTCAAATCTAATAATAAACCAACAGAATAATAATATTTTTGCCAAATTGAAAGCTGTGAACAAATTCTGCGGCTTGAACAGAAATTAAAATACCATAGAAATTCAGAAATATTCCTATATTCTTTTTATTTAAAAAAAAAAAAAATCTGAGTCAGTTATTCTACTTTGCTCTTAAATTATTGCTAATTGTTACTGTAGCAAACTATGTGGCAATAGAGTACGAAAGTTTCATCAAAATACATGAAATTAGGAAATTTACTTGCAATTTCAGGAGAATACTATGACGAAATATGCATCTTCATAAGCAAAGAGGTTTTTTATATGTTTATATATTCCCAAGAAGGATAATAGCACCTATTAAATAACAGTGCTGCCATTCAGCATATGTATGTTCAGTATAATGGTTTTTAATAATACTATTGTGTCTTTCATTCTTTAATTCATTACATCTCAGAGTGTTGGTCTTACATCTAAAATTTTAGTGTTTGGAATAGGAAAATGAGAAATACAGCTTTTTTCAATAGATAGTGACTTAATGCTTTTTGTTTATATATTTGACTGCATGTCTCCACCTTCACTGCATGTGACCATCTCTCTGTTTCTGCTCATTCCGTCCAAATTCACTCCATGTTTCCAAATATTGTGAAGAACAAGGACGCTGGAGTCTTGCATTCCAA
Source organism: Aegithalos caudatus (assembly GCA_013389925.1). Lineage (NCBI taxonomy): Eukaryota > Metazoa > Chordata > Aves > Passeriformes > Aegithalidae > Aegithalos > Aegithalos caudatus. The sequence continues at coordinate 61,069 of WEIU01006579.1, read as the reverse complement.
AACAGGACAGTGTAGACCACCTAAGTGCTAAACCTGGAGCAGCACAGAGGTATCCTTATTTACTCAAATCATAGATCAAAGTAAATGAGGTATTGATTGTAGTATATTTTTCATATGCTCTGCATACTTTCACACATTTTATTTTCATTTTTCCCCTTGTTTTATATACAAGTACATATGTGCATGTATATCATTCATAATATTTTTTTCTCCTATGAAGTACATATAGGATGTAAATTGGAGCACGTTGAGCTAATTGGAAATGTATACAGCATCATCTTAACCAGAGGGAGGAAACAAAAAGGAAACTGATTTTAAATAATTTCTAGTATGTGCTGTTCTTAAGGACAGCCCTGAGAGCAGAGAAATAAGTGTACTCAGCTCCTCAATGCTGTGTGTAACTGTGTTCCTTGTCACAGCAAAGCACGTCCTGCTCTTAGCTTTTCCATCCAGATGAAACTACCACTGTGTGCTCTCTTTCTCCATTGTATGTAATGTCAGAATCTAGGCAAGCAACATAAGGAGTAAGAAATTAAGCCCCAAACAGAACCAACTAAACACAAAATTAAGAGGGTGACATAATTTGAATGGTCATGCTGCTGCATAGAGTGGATCTAGCCATAAGAACTTTGCTGACTGTAGGGTTTTTTTTAAAGAACTTTTCTAACTGTAGGTGTCAAGTAAAACTGCAGCACTTAATATGCATGTTTTCCACTGTATCCACTTTATATTTGTCCTGGTAAAGGAAAAAAATTGAGAAACAATGAGGATATACAAAAAGTAAATCTAAAAAAATAGATTGAGGACAAAAGGGATTTCAGATTTTAATCTGATGTACTATTTTTTCTGAGAAAATACATTTTTTAAAATCCAGAAAGCATCAGGTAATGACCTCCGCTCATGCAGATAGCATTTTGTATTTTGCTGCAGTGCTTTCTTTTTTGTGGAATCTACTGCATCACAATAAAATGCTTATCAAGTATTGCAATGGGTAAAAATAATGAAAATCCACTTTGATTATGTTCTTTGGGCATAACTAGGTGGCACAGCTGTTTAGGTCTCTTCCGGTTCAAGTGCTGGATTGCTCTTTATAAGCACAAAATTTTAAAAGGAAAACTTATTATTTTAAATATTTTTTTCTTGTCTCTCTGTTTTGCCCACAGTAATTTATATAGCCTAATATATGACATTGATTGTATCATTGCAAGATCTTGCATGTATTAAAGTTTGTTAGCATTTCTGGTCTAGGATTGAATTATCATCATTCCCTTGTTTTACCACTCCTGAAACACTGTGTGCACTTTTTCTTCTGGAAAAATAATACATGATGATTTTCTGAGGTTCAAAGTAGTAAATCCTAATTTGTAAATGCTTTCATTGCTGTGGACAGTACAGAAAATTTTGGAACACAATACTTGCAGGGATTTACATACTATATTTATAGTCCTGGGTAATAATGGTGAAATGTGACTTTACCTTTGTTCTTATATGTAGACTATTATACCTCTTCATTGTTCTTATTTAATATCAAAGTGAGTGCCTAAATTGTCTGAGGTAACTAGTGCCTCATTATCCAAATGTCAGATGAATTCTGTAAAAGATTTGTGTAAGAAAGGAGTGAAGGAATGAAATAATTTCTAAGTTACTTATATTGACTAGGAAGAAGATAGAATTGGTTTAATCTGTTTTTAAAAACTTTAAAAGGTAATAGAATGAGATTTTTGAAAAAACAAATTTTTAATAATATAGTGGCAGCCTTTATTAAATCTGATACACCACAGTATTTCTTTCTCTTTTGAAATTTAGGTTTAAAGGCAATTTTTAAATCTATTGAAACCTTCAAATAGTATTTTTGGTTCTTTCTGCAAGGTTTTTTTCCTGCTGTGTACTCTGAACTTGTTTCTCATGTTGTTAAGAGATGACTTATAGGACTATGAGGAGTCATTGTCTCTAGTCAAACGCAGGCTGTGAAGTTGAAACTAGTTGCAGGCTCAGCCAGGATTAACATTTTCTTCCCTGTTTTGGTACCTCATAAGCAGCACACCATGAGCCTCAATCAAGCCTAATTAATGCAATGTCTCTTAAACCTCGACTTCACCAGCCTGTTTTATGATGATAGTTGTCACTTTCTCATCTGTCAACCGTTTCTTTTATTACCTTTATAATACATGAATAAATAATCTTCATATTTCTGTATTCTTTTTCTTCTTTGTTTATTTCTTTTCTTGACATATTACTTCACAGGCAGTCCAGAAAAGTGGAAAGATATAGCAGCCAAAAACAAACTAGGAAAGGCCCTGCAGCTGAAACAGAAAGGTAGGCGTGTTAATTGATGTGTAAGCATCTCTTATAATCACTCTGATTCCAGAGTTTGGAATATACCTCTAATACAACTTTTTTAGAATGTCTAGGACAGTACCAAAAGCTATGTTGCCATAATTTACAGTATTATATATTATTAACACTTTGTTGCATACATACTGAATTTTTCTGGCATTCTTCATCATTGCAGATAAGCTCAATGGCAAAGACTAGAAGTGCTTTCCTGCACTTTAACACTGATTCTTTTTCAAAAAATCCTTATTTTACATTAACTTTGAGGATGAAAAACCATAATGGATTATATAAATAGTTAGATAGCTATAACAAATAATTCAAAATGTCTCTGATCAAATGAATTTCAGTTTAAAATACAAAAAATATAAGTTACAATTTAATTCTATCATTACATAAAATTAATATAAGGAATGGATCTTTTTTGTATTAATTGAATTTCTCAGAATTTATATTGTCATTATGTCTTTTAACTTTGATGTTGCAGTAGTTTGGGGTTACGTGTTCAAATTCTTAAGGAAAAGTGAAAAAATAAATATATGTACTAAATAATAAGTACATCTAGTTAAGTTTTAAACCCTGTCTCATGACTGAAATAAGAGCAGTGAGGAGGGATGAGATCCTGCCTTTGTCAGAAATATTGATTTATATTATTTTGATTCACAGAGGTGGAATGTAAATCTGTTTACATTGTGAGAGCTTTAAAACTTCCATGAACAGCAGACACATCTCTATAAGGAATGAAAATGCACATTATGCAGCAAAACTTCAACACTTTTCTTTAGTTTTACTGCTTCCAGTCCCAGATTATTGTTCCTGATTCAAAAGCAGTGACTACATTTTCCTTGAGTCAGATGACTGTTGTCACAACAACCCAGGTGCTTTTTCAATTTGAGTCAGAGAGATTACCTAAATAATGACTGAAATCCTTGCTATGATTGAATCAGGGACTCTTGTGCCATGGAAATAACTAAAACCATTTTTTTTCCACTGTTTTTCTGACTTCTGAAAAGTAACTGACGTCCAAGGGGCTTGGCTCTTGGTAATTCAGCAATGAACCCAGGGAACAAGAGCATAGAGAAATATGAATTTTACTGCTTTTTTCTACATCTCCACAGAACATGTTGTAGGCTTCTCTTTCCATAAAATGATTCACTTGTATTCAATATGAGACAAAAATGTTTCCATAAGTCTGAATACTGTAGTGCAGTATTCCATCATAGATGTAATATTGCACTGGTGCCAGAAAGTTTTAATAATAGGACAGGCAATAAATTTTCCTGTCAAGTATTCCCAGGCATTGGGAAGGTGTGCCTGGAGCCAACAACTAAACAGTCTCTTTTTTGGCCCTGATGTTTTCGGGGTCTGCTACCATGTCTTTCTAGAGGGGGACTGGCAGCCCCTCGAAGGACTGAGCAGCCAGTCATTAGGGGAAAACACCACGCTTGCTCCAGGTGGAGTGAGCAGGCTGGAGTCACACCCTCGTGCTCTGTACATCACCTGGCATCCAGAGGCTCCACTTATGACAAGGTTGCTATTATGTGTCTAGCACAGCTTTCATGTTCTGCCTCCAAGGTTTCAGTGTGGTGTTGTACTCTGAGCACACATGGTGCATTCAGTCATTCTGGTACTGTAGATTATTTTCTTTTCATGGTATTTACACTTCTCCCATATCCTTTATGCCACCTAACTTCATCATCCAGATGCCACTTCTTGCTGATGAACTTAATGAACTAGTTATGCAAATTAAGATTAAAAGCTATATCTTGTCGCTGTTGTACATGAAATGAAGAGCTTGACTCCAGTTAGAAGAGAGATCAGAAAGGCTTTATTTACAATTTTGCACAGCTCTTTTATAACATGCTGTGATAAGGAACCATATAATTGGTTAGTAAAGACAACACTTTCTCTTCATTGGTTAAATAATAGAAAAAACACCTGTGAGAGGGTTGTTATGAGAACCTAGATGTATTATGAAAAAATAGAAGAGTTATTTACATTCACTGTCTTTGAGAGGAATGAATTCTCTCAAGGGAAAAAGAAATCAGCTACTAACAGGCTGAAAACTCCACAGACTCAGAAAATCAGACCCACAGTATCTCATCCTTTCATTGTTGTGTTTTGTTTTGTATCCACATGAAAATTATCAAAGTATTTTTCTTAAACACTGCACAGAAAATCACATTGTTCACACAGCAAACTGATGTTACAAGCTAAGAGAAAGTCAGTTGATTTACCTAGTGAAAGCCAACAGTACTTTGAACTTGCACAAATGTGCTACTTTAAGTTACAAATGGTCTACTTACAACTGGATAAACAGTGCTTTTCCACTGTAGTGAGTGTGACATTACTGTAACTGGCAAGGGTATTTCACAGTAAGCTCTCCTCAGTGATCTGCTGATTCTCATCTTGGTTCTACTTTGTTAAACCTTTTCCCTGTAGTTATTACAGGTGCCCATACTTACTTTAAATGTTCCAAAGGGCGTTAGGGTTAGGGTTCCACAGGTGTTTGATGTGTTACACTCTGAAACTGTATCTGTGAGTAAGACATCAAGTAGCCAAAAAGTTCTGAAACAGTGCTAGCTAGCTAGACCTCAGCCAAAGTGATTTAGGATATTTACTTAGATATTAAAAGTCTTATGCATGTTTTGCATGCACACACAGGTACTTGCATGCACACACACCCTCTCTTCCCCCACATCAATAAAAGGTTAAAGGTCTTTTTTCTGCTTTGAGTTCTGGGGAAAAACTAACGCTATCCTTTGGAAGTAGATACTTGCTGTCCAGTGGCCTTGTGCAATTATTGCATCAGCACAAAGGGAATACTAAATTTAATAAAACATAAAAGTGGCATTTCATATTGCCCTTGTATGAGTGCAGGAGAATGTATATAAATTGTGAGTAATAATCATAAGTGATTCTTAGAAAACTGCTTTTCATTCAATGGTCTTTCACTAATACTTTACCAAAATGTACCCCAAAATGACAAAAATCCCAAACCAGAACAAACCCACAAATAAATTAATTAATTAAACAAACTAACAAACAAAAGGAAATAATTTCTCTATAGCTGAAGGTAGTTAGAGAAATTAAATATAAGGCCTTATAAGTTGACTAGGGAATCTAGACCTGAGTATGTGCATATGGCATAGACCAAATGCAAACTTTTTCAAACCCATCTCCAGTACCTGCAACTTAATTTGTGTTTAAAATTCAGAATATAAAATGTCTCTTCATTTGCCTTATTTTGCTTTTATCTCAATTTCATTTGCAGAACACATCAGCAAGGAAGTCCCACACAGTCTCCTCCTGCAGACACCTCCTTCAGCAGTCGTAGGGGAAGACAGCTACCACAAGTTCCAGTAAGAAGTGGCAGTATAGAGCAAGGTATCAAATAATGAGCTTGTGATTGCTCAAACTCTTTGATTTCTTACCTTTCTTTACTTTAAGTCTTATTTCATAACTACATGTTCAGTGCTTTAATTCTGCCAGTAAAGCAATAGAAGAAGAATGAAAGCATCTTTGTAGTTTGGGAAATCTGGTGAAGTTTGATTGGTTGGTTATTACATGTGGTTTAATTGCCTTACTTTTCTAGTACGTTTTCATGTTTCAATTTCCTATTAGAGTCATGGTAGTTTCCAACATGTTTAGTATGTCATCAGCCAAAAAAAAAAAACAGAGGCAAGGATTTTGACAGTCGTACGCATTTCTTATTTTGTGGTTTATATTTATTGTTGTGCATTATTAACATAGATTAATAATAAATGTCACAAATCTGTTTTCCTTCTGGAGTTCATAGTTAGTGAAAAAAAAATGAAAACAATTACCATGGAAAATGTCAGAGTACAGGTCACCAGTCCTTTCTTGCTTAAGAATAAACTGATCAGGCAAAGAATGCTGCTCTTTTCTGAAAAAGACAATGTATACTTGATGATTATGGAAGATGTTTCTTACATATTAAGATCAAATAAGGATGCACACACATTGCTGTTTCCTTTCCTAGCAACATACTACACACAGAGAATGAATGAGCTGTTATGGTAAAATGAAGTGGCACAACAGATAATATTTGTACATTCATGCTTTCTTCTGTGTTTAAAAAAATCTTGTTTTCTCATTGACTACAAGCAACAACTGAGATTGCCACATACTACAAGGTTTTCTTCTTTGTGGAAATTACAGAAATGCTTATAATGATGAAATATTGTAGTGCATTTCAGAACTGTTAGCAGATCACATTCTTGAACAGATAAAGTTGCTGACTGTGACCACCTTATCATGACAAATTCCCAGTGAGGTTTTCTTGTATGATAGCATACTGATCTGCAATCAGTTTGCATTAATGTTAAGGCTTTGAGCTGTGATGGCATACAAACTCCTCAATTAGCACATATAAAATGTAATCTTGTTTTATAAATGTATTTATTTTGAATGACTAATATACTCATATAAGTGGGTTTTATTATCTTTAAACTTTCTATTTAGGTCCTCTCGTTTTGTAGTGACTCTAATACTGTCTGAGTTATAAACTAGTTACAAACTACATTCAGAGTTTCTATTTCTGCATCTTAGCAAGTTGGGACCTTTATAGGGAAATGTAAGAAGTAATAAATTTCAACCTTCTTCCATATTTCTACTTCAGTTTCAGAACTTGGTACAATATATAATGATGAATCAGCTATACATGATGAATCAGTTATTTAATTTTGATTTGGCATTCCTTTGCATATTCATATATCATCTTTCTGCTGGTCTTGGTAACTGGTGTGTGAGAGTAAAATACCGGTTTGTTTTGTTGAAGGCGTTGGACATGAATGTTGAACTTAACATGAAAATGGGTAGAAATTAAATGTGTACAGAAAAGGAAAGAAAAAATGAAAACTGAGGAGAAGGCCAAAGCTACTGTATGTTTATAAAGTTGTTGATACTGTGAACACTTGTAAAGTAATGCTATTCCAATGAACTCCTGTTTACACTTGTGCTTAATATGCTTGTGCCTTATATATGAAATGTGCAGGTAGGATGCGTCGTGGTTTGCTTTGTTGTTACAAATCGTGCCGCCTGTGTCGCTGTGGCTGTTTTACAGCACATGGAATCAGTGGTTAAAGAGATTTCCTTCTCTACACAGTACTTGGGTTTCATCTGAGTGACTGACTTCGCTTCTGAAAGGGAGCTTTTCTTATTTTACTCATGTTTAATGCGCTGTTCAGGCTCAGAACATATTTGCAGAGGAGTACTAAGTTGAATAGATTTTATAATACATGTTTAAAAAATTGTGTCAGTATCTGTTGAAATACATATGCTAGTATGTCTAACTTAATACTACTGTTAGAAATTAAATTCACTAAGGCCATAAGACTTGCTCTGATTTACAGTACCAGATTTTAATATTAGTTTCATATCTATAATCCCTGTCAAATGAGTACCAGGGTCAAATGTAGTGACCAGAAGTGATCTGACCTTAATGTAGTACTGAACCCAAAACATATTGAGTTCTGTAAAAGATTTACATTAACTGTGCTTGGAACACTAGTGTGTCCTTAATGGTTTAAATTCAGTCACTATAGATACAGATGATGCCAAAATCTAGTGCAATATCCAAATGTCATCGGAAATATTTCAAAATGCATTCTGATGGTCATCTTGATGTCATGTGTTTCAAGGAGAACCTGTATGATATGCCATAAAGTATATTTTTTATAGTAAAGTACTTTATGTTCCGTAAAAATCTTGTTGTTTTATGAGAGTCATCTAAATATATACATCTATGAATCCGAATATATACATATATGCATTTAAGTCAGTTATACAAGGCATAGTGATTGCTGCAAAAAGATGGCATATTTGTATATCAAGAATGGGCTTCTCACTGTTGCACATATGGGAGACATTGAAGAATGCAGTGAACTAATTTTATTACTGTTTAAAGTTCTCATTATGACACTAATGAGAGCAAGAGACTGATAGCAGTTTTCATGTGGAGAAACAGAGTGATATTTTAAGTACTAATCTTCAATCTTTAGCTATCAATTGTAACTGATCCTATCCATGCTAATAAGTCTTGACTGACATTGTATTTCAGGCATTCCATTTTGTTGTCAAGTTCAGAACTGAACAAAAGGTTGTTTCTTTGTCTCTTTACCAAATGATATTTAGTAACTACTCTGGTTGGCAGTCTGAGAATCGTAACAATTCAACTTATGAGAAAAGCTAGTTTTACAAGGTTCTGAATAATATGCATACTTTCTTTAAAAAAAAACCAAAAACTCACAGAAGTAATTGTTACAGAGAAGACCAAAGTAGTGATCCTTATTCCATTACAGAAACGGAGTTATTACTACAGAGAGTTATTACTATGGAGAAACAACCTTAAACATAGAGGAAAAGATCAATTTTAAGGACTAAAACTTTAAAACAGTGTTATAATTCACACTGGCAAAACATGTGAAAAAAGAACAGGCTTCTTGGTGATTATTGTTTCTGAAGGGGAGAGCAACTTTGTGTCACTTTAGAGTAGAGAAGAGGCATAGTTATTTTCACTTGAGTCAATACTTACTAAATAATAGCAACTCGAGGGCATGCAGACTAAAAAATGGTTGCAGTTAAGATTGTAGACTTCTGTAATTTTTCAACAGTGTGATTTTTATTTGTATTACACTCATATTCAAGGAAGATATAGTTGTATTTATTTCCTTTGCAAGGAAATTGCAGTATTTCGTAGCATGCAAGGCACATTGGAATGTTGTTGTATTGAAAGGTCTTGAGATGTTTCAATATTGAAAGTTAGTTCTGTATAGGTGTGTCTGTGTGTGTTTTCAAGACATCACAACTTAATAGTAATTTCCCTAACTTATGCTACTAAAGAAGTGATTTTGATTATTTTTGTATTAACGGATGATTTTATAAAAGGACCTAATGCTATGAAGATGTTTTGGCTCAGTGACTAAAGCAGTGAAATTCTAAGCCATGGTAAGGACAATGGTGTATTCTCAATATGTCATTCTGTGCTGGGCTGTAAGAGATTTGCGTCACTGTTTTTTATTTGAATCGTGTTTGAGTGGAACTGTGCAAATCGTTAAGAGGGGTGGGGATTCTGCATTGACTTTGCTTTTCAGCTGTTTCTATAATAACTTTGTGATGTAGTTGCATGGTTTTTAAATTATTCTGTCATATAAAGGTTACATCCATGATCTTTACTCAGTCCGTCCTCTGTCATTGCAGCTATTAAACACCACAGGAATTCTTGCTTGAATAAGATTTGAGGGTGGATTTCTACACTTTTGTATAATGGTTGATGGTTGTATTAATCGAGGAAGTGAATGCACCAGAATTTAGTAAGGATTATATTATTACTTAAGGGAATAAATAACCAAAAAAAAAAAAAAAAAAAAACACCTTTCAAATCTATAA
>WEIU01006579.1:40812-51302 GCA_013389925.1 Aegithalos caudatus | reverse complement strand
ATTTATGAACCAGCAATATAAATGTACAGTGGTTGTAGTATGGCAACAAACTTTAAGGGGTAATTTGTGCAGAACAGGTTGTACTCCCTCCCTCTGCCTTCTGTCTGGGTCTTCTTTGGGTTTCTTTATCATAGCTTTCACAACGTAGCTTCCTATTTGAGAAATCCTATACTGAGAGTAAGGTTTGTGATGATAGCTGTCTGTTTCCATGTAAAGAGCATCTGTAAACCTGACCAAAGCAGTGTGGTTGTGTATGTTTCCAGTGGCATTTGGTTACAGCAGTAGAGCTCATGTTGGAAAAAGCTTTGCACAGGACTTGTATGGAAGGTGAAGTGCACGTGTGTGTGTGATGCTGCTGTTACATGAGGGAAAACTATATGAAGACTCTGCTGGGACTGAATGGGGATTACATGTACAAAGTTCATGTGTGTGATATTTGTACAATGGTAGTGACGTCTCAGAGGAAGTGTTTTGATGTCTGGTATTTTTTCTTTTAACAAATAAGAATCAGAGTTTGGTACATAAAATCAGTATGTTGTCAAATAATACATTGAGTTGCAAGTATCTTTTTATATTTAATCAACTTATGATCCTAAAAGAAAAAGAAGTGCTGGTGAAAACAGTTCTGTGTTTGTGTACTTGATCATTGAAATGTCATTGCAGTGAGAGTGTAGTTGTGGTAATGGTAAAAGATCAAATCCTTTCAGTCCAATTTTTTTACATATCTATCAAATAAAAATTGAATGGCAGAAGAAAATATGCCCTTTCAGTTTTAGATTTCAGACTATCAGTGTTGTTTGTTTCGTCTCCATATTTCTGGTTTCATTTTTAAATTACTAGGTGGCACTGCATATTTTGAGACAGCTTGTGGAATCTTTACTCATGCTGGAGAGTATTTTTCTTAGCTCTGCTAACTTTCACAAATGAGTTTAAGCCTCACAATCTTTTACATTTTCCCTAAAAACTGATTTTTAATAGTCCAATTGTTAGTGAGTATTATAGATTTCAGTTAATATAAAAAAAATTTGTAACACTCATTATTGCAGGAGGCTTCAAATTGTGCTGTGTTGTTCAGAAGTAAGAGTTTTATTTAAAACAATTTTATGATTTTTAAGTCAATTATAAATTTGAGTATGATGATACTTCTCTAGCAGAATACTTAAAGTCTCCACAATCTGGTTCTCTATAACATCATTGTTCCTGTTAATTTTAAAGAAAAACTCATAAGCTTTATTATTTGTCATGGTTTATCACTTTAATTTTCTACATTACTTTTACATATGCTGGAGTACTGCCTACTGTACATGCCATTGTCACATGTAACACATTTCTTTATCTAACTTTAAATTTGCTGATTTCTTTTTCTGTTTCCATCATTCCGTGCATTTAATTCATTGAAGAGCAAGAGAATTTTAACTCTCCCACAAAAGGTAAATATTTATGTAATTTTTTACAAATGTTTGGCAACTGTTGATACTGGCTTTTCCTTCATTATACTCCATGTCAGTATATAGGTTTTAGTTAGCAGTATTAACATGCAAAAAGGTTTTTGCTCAAATAGCTCTATGGTATCCAATGCCCCTCTTTGGAATCTGAAAATGTTTCTCCCGTGATTTCTCGTGCTCCTATGGAAATGCAATATACTGGATTTAACAGAGGTTATCATGATATTTTACACAGCTCAGAGGGTGCTTGGTTGAGATAAAGGTCACACAAAGACTTAAGATTTTTCCCAAACTGTTCTTGAGTTCTGCACAGCACATGCTTCTAGTGATGCCATCCATGGTCCTTGGCAGCTGCAAGGGATGTTTCCTAGGTGTAGGCATAGGAATAGTTAAAGGTGATGATGGTCAGAAACTATTTTTTGTGTACAGAGAGATCCAGAAGAATGAGCTGTGTTCTGTTTGCCTGTCAGTCCCATGTCAGAAAGTTACTCCCATTGTAGGGCACGTTTTAGGGGCAGACACAAAAATGCTCACCTCCATGGATTTATGCTGATAGCAGAGAATCAGTGAGCTCAAACAGTAGGTATCTAAGGCTGTCCCACAAAGTCAAAACTGTAGTCTGTTATTTCTCTGTCAAAGCCACATTGCAGAAAAGTTGTACTTTTTTTTCCTTTTAGCTGAAAGTAGAAATTATTTCAAAATCCAAATGAAGCTTGTAGAGAAAAAAAAGTTTAAAAACTCCATCCTACCCTTTTAATGTTAAAATCAAAATGCTATGCTACATAAGCATTACTAGCATGATTAACCTTTTCTAATATTTATTCCTGAGTTCTATTCACCTTGGGAAATTGTGATCTGAATACAGGCTTGGGTGGGTCACAGCCAAACTGTGAGTTGAACTTGAATCAAAGTATTTCCTGCAACTCCTTTACTTTCTGAAGGGATGGGTGCTTAAAAATAAAGCAACTTCTCCACTAGGTATGAATTCTGACACCCATGTCAAACATACACAAGTATGTTTTCATGATAATGTTAAAAGGAGGTGAAAAAGAAAAATGTAACTTAGGTGTTAGCAATTATATGATATTTTTGCAGTTTAGAATAGACTATGAAATGTCTTAAGGAAATGCTAAGAGTGGTTGATTTTGCAAATTATTTCTGTCTCAGTATTTATATTTCTCTCAAACAGGACAGTACAAATCAATCTTACCTATTTGTTGATTTTGCTTCTGTCAAGATTTGGGCTACAGTGGATGTTTTTTTGTTTAAAACAATGGACTTTATGCAGACAAACTAGACTGTCTCTAACAGGTTTGTAAAAGAGCTTGTTTTTGGGTAGATCTGGCCCAATATTTGGGCATGTGTAGAAGGTGGTGGGATATTTACATGCATGGATTCCTCTGGCTCAAGGGAGCTGATGGCAGATGAAACCCAGGGGCTAAAAAGAGCTGGGAAAAAGAAGAACAGCAGGAATAGTGAAGTGCCAGCAGATCTGGGGGACCATGAATATCTTAATTTGAGCTGATTTACACTAGTAGTCCACTGTAACTTCTTACAAGAGGTAAAAAGAATAGACAGTAGGTGAATTAAAGATGAGGATGGGGGCGTTACAGGATGTTTTGTGAAAGGAGACATTTACTACAGAAGTGAATAACACTGACCAATGACTCTGCAACAAAGCAAGCATCTGTTCCTTGTAATCAGAGGAAATGGTTGCAATAAAGTCTTCAGCAGATTATGAAAATGCTTACTTTTTTTGTTGCCAAAATCAGTGGTTTGTTTTTTGGGGTTTTTGTTTGTTTGTTTTTTGTTTTTTGGTTTTTTTTTTAATTTTAAGAGGTTTGTGTTTGTTTTCTTGTTGTTTCCTTTTACATAGAAGCTTCTCTGTGGATCGCCCCTGAAGCTCTTTGAGAAAGAACTGAATGTTGTATAATCCAGTTCAGGTTTCTATATTGGCATATCTTCCTTCTGGAGGGAGTTGTTAAGCTCAAGATGGCCACCATGCCTCTGTGTGTACTGAGAGATCCAAGCTCATCTCCCAGCTTGGAAATCTATGTGCCTTGGTCATTCCTTAATTATGACTGGGAGGAGGTCCAGAGAGCTATTACCTCCTATGGAAAGGAAATCCATGAACACAAGCTTGAAGTAGCTACAGCAGGTTCTGGTCAGACAGAGCAGGGTTCAGAGCACTCTCTGTCACTATCTGCACGTTGCCATTCTTTTTTGAAGTTGTTTATTCAAAGAAGCCATAGCAAGTTCTTCATCTTGGCAAAAAAATGATTTTTCAGGGTTACTTACCTTATATTTCAAAACTTAATCTGCTCATGATTTTGTGCGCTTTAAAAATTTCATAGTAGACTCTGCTGTGAATTTCTAAAGCCAGGAAACCTATTGCAAGGATATTTTGTGTATGCATAGGATATTTTCTGTGTGCATACTGCAAAACTCATCCTGAAGGACCAACAGAAATGAACTAGAGACTGTATTATTTCTGAAATGGATCATCCTGGTCCAAAACCAGTGTGAATTTTCTTTTCTGTGCCACACAGCCATCTCTGCACGAGAAGATTCTCCCATGAAACCTCACTGCTGCTTTATTTCCCTGCCTTTGTTATGGGCATAAGTTCTGCCTAGTTTCTTCCTCAGCTGCTACTTTTCAAAACAGACTTTTTTATTATTTCATATATAATTCCTCAAACCAGATAGTTTTTTTCCTCTGATTCCCCTCCACAGAGCATCTAAGTTGCTCAGACAGCTGAATCTCATAGCTTTTGCTGTGTAGAAAGGCTGTGTACATGCCTCTAGCCTGCACTACAGCTGTTACTGTTTGTCACTGTCCAACCTTTCCTCTTAATATGAAGACTGAAATTGAAGAATAGGTCAGACCTCTCCTGTCTTTTGGAATAAGTGCAGTTCTCTGATCCCTTGCCTGAACCTGGTTTTTTGCCCCAGAAACACTATTACAAGTTTATGAGATAAATTTTCACTTCAACTTACTTTTCAGTACTTCGTTATGAAAGAAATCTTTGTGTCATTTTAGAACTCCAGACCTTTTCTCTTAACTTTGCATCATAAAGGATGGATGCACTTCCTCTTTCTGTCTTGACTATCTTGAACAGAAATACCAAGTACCTCAGGAGGAAATTCTGCGTTTGTTGCAGACTTCCTCATTACAGAAAATTATATGGCCAGTGCTGACATCCATTGGTTTTCTACCAGCTAGTAAAGCACAATATGATTATCAGTTTGAATCACAGACCATGTGATGTCACCAGTCATTCTGGTACTAAGCCCATACTTGGCTTTGAGCAAGAATGTCCTTTAGAAAGATATTTTCACTTAATGAATGCAAAGGATGGAAGTTTGTTCCTGGGTTTAATCACCTGTCTTTTTAAACATTTATCTTATTAATTATCTGACTTACCTGCTTTTTTTTTTTTTTTTTTTTTTTTTTTTATTTTTAGGGGGGTTTCTATTTGTTTTTTTTTTTTTTTTGAATGTATGAGGGGATTCCTATTAGATGTTATTTATTGACAAAATACACTGTTTTCCAAAATTTTCAGAATGTAGAGTCTCTTTGATGAATGTTGCGATATGAAATAGGTGAATATGTAAAAAGTTAAAAGTTCAGGAATAAAAAGCTAGAGCTAGAAAGGCATCTACAGCATTTTTGCTGATGCTTGCTTGTTCATTATTGCTGTCTGTGATACAATCCTTATTAAATGATCCCACATAAGTTTCATACATTATGCTGTCAGCCTAATAAATGGGTGTTTAAGGCATCATGTCATTTGAGAATTTTGCATATAATGTAGAGTTTAGACCCTCTTTTAAACCTTAAAGGGAGAACTTTAGATCTTAAAATCACTTCTGTTTCTTTTGCACTGGCTACTACTATTAGTGCTGCTTTTGTAACTCTCAGTGATTTTCATAGGGTTGGTCTATTGTTCATGCTAATGCAAGCTTAATTTCTTT
This sequence comes from Aegithalos caudatus, assembly GCA_013389925.1. NCBI lineage: Eukaryota > Metazoa > Chordata > Aves > Passeriformes > Aegithalidae > Aegithalos > Aegithalos caudatus. The sequence goes on along the minus strand of WEIU01006579.1, from coordinate 45,882 downwards.
TAAAGTAATATTTCTTGAATTGTTAGATTCATATTCTGTGGATAACAGAAATATGCCATATGACACATTCTGTCCAGAAAAGTTTTATTAAGAAAAAAGGAAACTTTATCTTCCCTACTACATCTGATATCAGTATATCAGATTGTTGTTGTGTTATTCTGTACATAATTGAAAAGGTAGAATATATTCTGAGCATTTAGGATTCTAGCCAGTTCTAACTTCTCCCTCAGTTAAACATCATTTAGGCATTGAAACATGTCCATAGTAGTTTTCTGAGGATAGTAATAAAGATGAGGGCTGTCAACTCATCTTTAGTGGCACCAGTTGTAACTATAAATCTTAACATAATAGTCATCTATTAAATGGAATGTGACTAGCACATAAAATCTTAGTAAACAGGCAAAGTCTTAGAAAAATAAACAGGCAAAGTCTTAGAAAAGTTAAGTGGCTATCTCCTTTAAGAAAAAAAAAAAAACTTAATTGTCTATCCTAAGTTTCTTTGAGGGTATATTGCAGGCTGAAAATAAGATCTGTAGCTATTTTCTTTAGTTTATTCCATGCCTCTTTCAAGTAGTGTCTTTAGTGTCTTACAGAATTGCATATGTTACACTACCCCCAGTTCTATTGCTGAGTGTGATGCTATACAGTATGGAATGGTCCCTCTGGTCAGTTGGGGTCACCTGTCCCACCTTTTTCTTCTCACAGCCTACTTGGGGGCAGGGGGAAGCCAGGACAGGGCAGGGGATGCAGCATGAGGAACAGAGAAGGCTTTGGTCCAATGCAAGCACTGCTCAGCAATTGCTAAAACACTGATGTGTTATCAACACTTAGTCACAGCTAGAAGAAGAGGCAGCTGTGAAGAAAACTGCCTCCATCCCAGCCAGACCCAGTACACCTGGAATTACAGGAGTCAGATGGGTTTATAAATAGATTAATGGAATTGAAATATAGCATTTTGATTCCATTCATATGTCTGTCTTTTCTCTCCTGCATGGCTTGATTGTTGATACATCATTGTTGTTAACCTTCACATGGTTTATTAGTGGTAAGCTTTGGCTATAAAGTTGCACTCTTTATTTAAGCAGTCTTATCAATGAGTTTTCTCAATTACTTTTGCACTAGTCAATCTCACATCTGAATCATTAGCCCTTGAAGAGATGGGAGTTACAGCTCTCTGAGGTGTGGCTTCTGACACCACAGAATAACATGTTGACACAATGGATATTGATTGTAGTTGTAACACGATTTGGAGACACCTGTTGTAAATCTTCATATTTTAATTTCAGAGCCACTCTAGAGTTTAAAGGTCTTGGGATTATAGTGCTTTGATCTGTAAATTACTGTGTAGTAAGTAACCTCTCAAGACCTCCAGGAAAAGCGCTCTGTAAAATAATGATGTACTAAAATAAAGTGGATCCATATTTTTCTAAGAGGCAGGCTAAGTAATTTTTGTGTCAAGTTTTTGTTACCTGTGGTAACCAGCCATTTTCCTAGAAAGCAATGTGATCATATGGTGTTGTTGCCTATGGTTGTTACAGTTTTGCTAATGTGCTTTTGCTCCCATGTTAGATTTTTTTCTGCTTCTCATAATTAACATGTAAAAGTTTTCCCAAACCACTAGTCAGACAGATAAAATTTTCCATCACAGAACTGAGCTACATTCAATATATGCTCAGATGTGCATGGTAAACAAAGCTGAAAAGAACACAGTTGGATTTTCTAGAGCAGTTTCATGCAACTCCATGCTTAGAAATAAATTCACAGCTAATTGGTGTTAAATTACATTGTACTTCATGCACAAAATCAAAATTCTCCATTAGAGAATTTAGATTTACTTCACAATCCTCATTAATTGTTTTCATGTTCCTTGATATAGTCATATATATATATAAAGGAAAAGCAGAACATAAGCACGTTAAGCTTAAGGATTTAAACATAACAAAAATCAAGAATTACAGAATTAAGGTTGAATATTTACTCAGTTTTTACTGAAGTAATAACCTCTGAAATAGCATTTCATTACATAATAGAATATTCTTTCCCAGGTATCATAGGTAATACAGGGTAACATAACATATATATTACTTAGTATACCATATAGTTGACAGGCTAACGGACCTAAAATTTACACAATGAATGTGTAATGTTTAGAGTAACTCTAACCTGTGCACCATACACATGTAGGGCTAAATTTTTAAAGGGGTCTCATTTTTCCCTCTGATTTCATATCCTCGGTCTATTTCGTGCATGTATGATAGGATTAAGATACCCATTTTTTTACGTCAGTCCTTAATTGATCTATCTTAATCCTTTCATATCTGTCCTTAAAAGAAGAGGCCATCTTTAAAAATTTCACCTAAAGTGCTCAATTTTGCCTTCAGATGCCTCCATGCAACTTCCATTGAAGTAATTGGAGCTGTGCCCGCATATCTGATGGTGGAACTGGACTCATTGCAATTAAGGTACACATTTACTGACATCTGGAATAATTGCTGGGCCCAGTGTGACGTTCTGCATGTGCAGAATTTGCTAGATTGGACTCTGCATATGGGAGATTGAAGATAATGATAACTTTATTTTATGCCTTAAATTTGTAGTTGCAGCAGAATTGTAATGTAGTTTATTGTACTTAAGTTTCTTATTTTTAAATAAGAAATGTGGAAGCAATCCACAATGATGCCGTTATATATATTTTCATACCCAACCAGACAATCTATCATTTTTACAAACAAGTTACAAATGGTATGTTCAGGCACAATTGTGATTTGTGCACTAGCTTATAGTTTAAAATATCCAATTCTGAGTGTTCTGCTTTTTGGGGGGTTTTTTTTGTTGTTTTTTTTTTGGACCTTGTATCTTTGTGCTGGCAAAGCACAGACAAAAAAATAAATCTGTAAATAATGCTACAGTGAACTAACAGCATAAAAGCCACACATGAGAAGTTTAGTTCCTCTTAATTGAAAATCCATAGAGTACTTATTTCCCAGTAATTTAAAATTCTCTGGTTTTTGTGTTTGCAAGTTTATTACATGCTGCTTTAATATAGGCGTCTCTCTCCTGTCACTGACCTGGGGAGGGGCACTTTGACTTATAAAAGTAGTTGTTTTGTAGAGAGAAATATAAATCCATGGTTGGCACTAAAGCAGAAGATTTTGTGGAGGTTGCCTTAAATAAAATTAAATTTGTGACATAAAAAATTCCAATATAAAAGAAGATTTTCTAAGATTTTATAGCCTGAGATTTTATAACCAGAATGAACATAATGAATACTCCTGTGATTTAGAATAGTTACTGATAAATATTTGGGTCTAGTTCTAGAACTGTTAAAAAGAGACTGTTTTCATGGTATTGATGTATTACTTTGAATTTAAAATGCTACAAAGTTAAAAAATAGCAAAATATATCGATTCTTCTGAATTTTACTCACTACCACAAGAGTTAAGTTACTGGGAGGAGGCCTTGGCCCAGGGGCTTTTACACCACTCTCTGTTAGTGCAAGGTCATCTGCCTGTGGCAGGCACAGCCAATATTTGTTGCCATTACTTACTCAAGCTGAAGAAGATGTTCTTTATAGTACCACAACTCCTTGAAGGTGCAAGATTTCTGTTTTTAAAGACACACTGACATATGGAAGTTGAAAAATCAAGAAAAAATAATTATTTGAAGTAAAGGTGATCATTACAAAGCAAAGTAGTGATTTTAAAATTCAAAACTACTAGAAAATGACTGTGTTTTTGATATGACTGGTCGAATGGAGGAATCATTCCTCTCAAATAGTCTTAGCTATGTTAAATTACTATGTTTCAAGATACTAGGAGGAGTTAATTATGTTAAAAATAAATTTTAATAGCTGTTTCATGAATTAATTCTTAGAATAGTACTGTAATATTTTCTACATTTAAACAGACACATGCATATATGATTATGGATTTACATCCCCTGCATCCATACTATTTAACAGGTTTATAATTCAGCCTACCACATAAATTTTTTCACTCTTTTCATATCTGTTGCACCAGCTTGATTATGTGTAGAAATTGGGATGTCTGCCCATTTTCAGGTAAAGACTCTCACAATGAAAGTGATTGATTTCTCGACATTAGTGTTCCTTTGTTCTGTGTTTACACCCTGCTTGTTCTTCATGTTTGTACATTTCTTTGTTTTGTTGAGATGGAAATAAGCTAAAATTGTTGCTAAACCATTTGTTTTTCCCAAAACTTTTTCTCTATTTTTAATTGATTTTCATTGTGTGTTTTTGCAGCAAGCTTAGTAGTGGAGGAGCGAACGAGACAGATGAAAATGAAAGTGCGCCGTTATAATCAGACATCAGGGTCTGGTTCTAGCCAAGAACATGAGCGTGAGCAATACACCAAGGTAAAGTCAGTAGTCTTGGAATGATACTTTGGCTTGAAAATTGAAGGCATAAACTTGTTTATTTAAAATATTATATAACCTTCAAGAATACTGTATTTTAAAGCCTGACAGAAATGTCTTCAAGTAACAGTTTTTTAGCACCATTTTTTTGCCCCTGACATGCCTGCAAAGACTTAGTCTTTGACATTAACTAAAATGAATCTGTAAAAACCAAAATGCTTAAAAACTAATTCAGGAAAGAAAGATCCTTCACCAGCTGTTAAAAAGAGACTTATCACATCTAGTTTAAGTCCTCAGACTTCCAATCCCTGGAGTTTGGAAAAGTAGGCCATGAAAGAGTAGGTTGGCCTTTGTTGCTGTCTGATGTGTAGAGAGCTAGACAGAACTAGGTCCAATCCCATGCAGGTGTTCTCATATTTGTATACTTCTTTTGCATCCTAATAATGTCAGTACTTCCCTTCTTGAAGTACCTACTGATTACTTTGATTTCCTTTTCTAAAAAAAAATAGAGTTTCTGTGATAATGGAATATATTGAAATTATGTTAATGAAGTTGTATAGAGGGATTTAGTTTTCTTGATAAGGCTAAAATGATAGCCCATATCTTTGTAATTTAAACTATATAGGGTTTTAAGCAAACTGATGAAAATGTCTTGCACATCTGCACTGCTGCTTACGATTCAAGCTGTGTGAGGAG
>WEIU01006579.1:25713-37370 GCA_013389925.1 Aegithalos caudatus | reverse complement strand
TTTTGAGCCCAGCTGGAAACCTGCAGGTATTACTTCATTGCAGATGCTATATAAGAGGACCTTAGCCCATGTTATTTTTCTTCTGAATGATACGTTCAGGTGTATTGCAACTGTAAAATAGTCTCATTTTAGTAAACACTGCTTTGTGGAAGAGTACTATTTACTTCTCTTTATATTTGAAGGAAGAAAAGATTAACTTCAAAATTGCTTTCCTTTTGTTCAGCTGTTTGCTGAGATGACTATATGACTATACTGACTGTATCAAAGGTAGGTAGGAAACTAGTAGGAAAACTTGTATGCCTCCTATAGAAGTAGGTGAATGAAGTAGAAGCAGCAGGTATAAGAAGGAAAAGCTAAATCCAGAAGTAGTAGTAGTAGTAAAATGTAAGCTCTGTAGCACTCAGTATTAATTTTCAGCATCACTACTTTTTGCCCTGATCTCTATTTCTCTGAAGGGAAAGGTCTTCAGTTTCTTGGGAATCACAGCCCTGGAATACAGTATAAAGGGGTAGGAAAAGCTCAGCCACGCTGTGTAAGTCTTGTTTAGGAAGGGATGCTCCATGTTTTCTGCACTCACTCTGTGATTGCAAGGCAAGGCAAGTAGGAGACATAGATTCTGTTTTTTCTTTATGTCCCATCTCACAGTAAAATTCTCTGTTTGCCAACATATGAAAAACAGTCTTTAAAGCCAGTCTGGTATCTACAAAACAATTCGATTTTTCACACTGCTGGACTATAAGAAGCAAAACAGAGTGAGGATGTCTATGTGGCCCCCACTTACAGGGGATGATACCTGGGCTGAAGATTCCCTGCACAAAAAATGGTTTCATATTGATGCTAAGCACTCAGTTGATGGGGCTGAGTCTCCAAACAGCCACTGATACACAAACTGTGACTTCTAACTTCTCTCCCAGTATTCTAACCAGTAAGCTGCACAACCATGCTTGCTGCTTTCCCTCTCTCCCCTCTCCCCGCTTTCCCAGCCCATATAGATAGCTCCTGAAAGGTGGAACACATTCAGTACAAGTGAAACAGAGGGTCTTCCTTATGACATACACAGTCCACCTGTTGAACCATAAGTTGAGTGCTAAACAGCCAGATTCAGGTGAGGCTTGGAACAAAGCCATCAGCCTCTACGTCCCTCAATACTTAGAAGAAAGACTTCCAGCAGGACAGCTTCCAGAAGTCACTGCATCTGGCCTTGGTGGTTCTCTTGATGGGGGAGTCTGCCTTCTCTGGCAGCATGTCATGGTTGCTCAGGGACCACCTCTGCAGGTTCACTGTATACACTCTCAAACCAATCTCCACAAAGAGAATATGGATGTCTTGGTGAGGAAGAGAAGTAATTGGACATTATAATGGCAGAGGGAAGAAGTCAGATTATCTTCAGCAAATATAAATAAAGCATGGATGTATTTCTGAAACAGTCTGTTACTATTCTTAAGAAACCCCATGCATTTGAGAGGGATTGCTTGGTTATATTTTAAACAAAGAATTTTTGAAACCTCAACTTCAAAGGAATAATTTGTAGATATAATCTCAATATATGGGATGGGTGAAATCCCTTTTTTCACTGAAGTCAACAGAAATTTTATTATTAAATGGGATGATTTTGCAGATTGCAACCTGTTTAGCTTAATGGAAAGCCAGATCATTCCATGTGTCCAGACGGTTTTCATATTTTTACTTGCCTCATTTGGAATAGCTTGAAGGATTCATTAGGAATTCTTTAGGAATTCCATAAGATCTATCTCAGGACTGGGGTAGTTAAACTGGAGAGAATTAGCCATTCTGTTTTCTAGCCTCTGAATGTTTATATTTAGCCTAAAGTTTTCAAACTGGTATTCTTGCTTTGAATATTTCTTTTTGACTTTAGAAAGAAAACATGGTATCCTATTATGAAATAGGTCTGATAAGAATTAGTAAGCTCTGTGTTTCCATTTTGCAGTTACCATTTTATCTTTCAGTCTGAAGGACAGCAATCAGCAAAAATTGTTTAACAGATTTTATAAGCCATTAATGAAAGGTGATCTTAATAAACACATCAGCATAGTCTCACCTTAACCCCATTGGGCATTTGTATTCAGTAAAGTCACAACTCACTTGTGAAGAGAACCTCCCAATTTCCAGCAATTCCTACTGTAGTTGAAAATATTTTTGAATATCAGGGTACTTGAGTCCTTTCTGTTGCCCATTTTCTTCAAGTTATCTTTAATAAACCTGAGCTTTCTGTCCAGCAGATGTTTTTACTCAGCCACTTCAAGGCCCTCACAGGGTACTGCTCAGAGTTTTTGCTAAGCAGTTTTTGCTGAAAAACACACTGAGGCACAGTAAATTTATATGATTTCCATTTGTCCTGCAGATTTTTATATTTACAATTGATGCTAAACATTGCTTTATTCCTTCCCCTTCTCTACTACTGTTGACTTCCTCATTTTATCTTCAATGTTTTACCAAGAGTTTTTTGAGTGTGTACAAGCATAGTTGCTGAAAGGCACTGGAGCAAGAGAAGATTAACCTGACTTAAGGAGAGGAGACCTGATACATTCATCTGTACAAACTCAAGCTTGTTTTTGCCAGGTTTTTGAAATTAAGTCATGGCATTTGCTAAGTGACTCAGCCAGCAAAGTTGGAGTTTGGATATTCACTGACAGCCACAGATTTGTGTATGGTTCATGAATAATCTTTTATGACTTGCAATTTTACAGAGCACAGTTCTGGAAAATGAACTCCCTAGAGTGTCATGTCAAAAACTGCCTAGTGCTCCTATGTGTTAATAGTTTTCCCATAATATACCCTGGGAAGTGTGCCACTGATTTAGTTGCTTTCCAGCCAAGAGTACCTTCCTCTAATGAGAATGAGTTTTAGTTTTGTGAGCCTGGCAATTATTTGTTCCTCATATTTGTATGAGTAGAGATTTAGGTACGTGTGACATTGCTAGGATTGAAGCTTCCTTTAGTACCTGTCTGACTGATGATATGAGCAGTAAGAGCATGATGTAATAGGTGGTGTGGTGTCACCATTGATTTTAAAAGCAAAGTAACTTCTATCCCTGTCCACATACTCCTCCTGCTGTGCCTTCTGCTAGTTCTTAGGTATGTGCAGATGTAAAAGCAACAAGATCAAGGAACTGATCTGCCTGGAAACAAATACTGCATTTACTGAGCTGGCTTTCTGCCTAGCTAATCCTCTAGTATCACAACACAAAGAGGTATTTTGAGACGGAAAATGTACTTTTTCTCTTTTTTTATAGAAATATATGAAAAATATTTCTTATTTTTATGAAATCAGTCCCTAATAGCTTCAAGTAACTTACATTTCATTCAGGCTCATATGTGCAGGTATTTTATAGCATATATTTTTAACACTTTAAAAATAAAAAATAGTCTGTAGCCAAATATATGGTATGGATGTTCTTGAGGTGTCTGTCTGCTGCATGAATATTTCATAAAAATAATTCATTATTGTAGTTCTAGTGTGCTGAAGAACCAACAGCCTATTTATTTTCCAATGTGTTATTTTATTCCAAGTATTTTCTTTATTCCTTAAATAACCTGTTTGATTTCTTCACTAGACATAAAGGCATTATTTAATGTAGGCATTTCTTTGAATTTCATACAGTTCTGTTGTATCTAAAAGCAGTTAAAGAGAATTGTCATACTGAGGTCACCTGTTGTCTCAATGAATCCGTTCTGTTTTGATGCGACTCCTCACCCTTTCTTTTCTTGATCTCTAGTATAATATACAAACAGATCAGTACAGAAGTTGTGATAACGTCTCTGCCAAATCATCAGATAGTGATGTCAGTGATGTGTCAGCCATTTCCCGAACCAGCAGTGCCTCTCGCCTCAGCAGCACAAGTTTTATGTCAGAGCAATCTGAGCGCCCTCGGGGCAGGATCAGGTGAGTTCTCCCTGCAGCTTCACTTCTCTCACACTCCCTCCTTCACTGAGTGCCAGAATACAACCAGAAATTCTTGAAACTAGGTAACCACAATACAAGAATTTGTGAAAAATGTTGTGCTCATAAGAACTGTCTTCCATGACTGGCCTAAGATGACAAATATGATGCAGTATTTTTGCAGCTGTGCATCTAAAACAGAAAACAAACTTCCCATGAGGAGATGATAGATGAATGTTTTTATCACAGTTGAACTGGAACACAGGCTGTCTTCTCATTGTTGGCTAAGAATTAGCGTAATCAATATGTCAGTAAGGTATTTCAGCAGAAATATTTCTGGATTTTTTAGTTAAACAGTTTTTTTTCATAAAAGCTTGGTTTTCTTCCTCCAAGTATTTCTTCCTACCTATTTGCCTGCCTTTATTTTGCTGCTTTCATGTATATGATAAATTACTAGATTTGAAACAATTATTCAAAATAGTAGTTTTGATATTGCTTGTTCAAAAGTAGTTTAATTAATTTGCATTATCAATAATCTAATACATCTTTTGGCCTTGATACTAATCTGTTCTGGGGTAAGGGCTTTTTTAGATGCACAGATTGGTTTTTGTTTTTATTTAACTTGATGACAAAACTCTCAGCAACTATAATGGCTGTAGGATTGGCTTGGTAGTCTTTGATTAAATCTGCAGTTCCTGAACTGTCAGAAATTTGACTTTAGGTGTTACAAAACACAAGAAGAATACAAAATATAAAAAAGATTATCCCTGCTAGGAGATCTGCCTGATACAAGTCTGGAAGGCATCATTTACCACTCAGAACACCTCTAGACAGACTCAGTGTATGAGAAGATCAGGTGCAGGAGTTGAGTACGTTTATGCAAAAGGATGGGATGTTACGAAAACTCAGAAAATGGTCTCTATGTTTGAGCTAGATCCACCTCATTTTCTTTTCAAGGAATGTTCACAAGGGTATTTAAAGAAATATTTTAGATTGGTGGAGGTATAACCTGATAGCTGCAGTAATCCACAATCCACAGAACACTGCAATGGAACTGTAAATGTATCTAAAGTCATTTCAATTCATGTCTTTAAATGCTGTGTTTCATTGTGTCCTTGCTTTTCAGTATCTGACTCTTACAAGGGGCTTTTTTCATACCAAAATACCTTATTTCATAGACAGAATTTTTCTCAACTAGGCCCTCTCACAGTGTCTTTGTCAGGTTTTTCCCCATAAATACATCTAACAGATTTTCTCAGAATTTTTCCTTGAGTTGAGAATATCTGATCATAATTACCAGGACTGGGAAAACTAGTAACCTTCTGTGAGCCTGGCAAGGGTGAAAACTGGAGTCAAATCCTCAACCTCTTCCATTCTTAGGAGTAACAGAGCACTTTGGGTACAGGGTGACCTAGTATACAAAGCCTAGTGTTTGCAGTGGGAGTTCCAGTTCAGCTTCACTCTAGATGAGTAAAGTGAGACATAATTGGAATTCAGATGTCTTCCCTTTCTGATTCTGTCCACAGAATCCATACCTCAGAAATTAGACACTTTATGTTGCTTGCTTTGATCTTCTCTAAATTTCGGTAGTACTTCCATAGTGAAAAAAATGTGTAGTGGTAACATACAGTGCAGTTCCTTCAGTAGAAACATGAGGAAGAAGTTAAAAGATTGGGGAAACAGTTGATTGTATTAGGAAGAATTTTTTCCATCTTGAGATTCATGCTGTGTATATTCAGCCTTAAAAGCTGTGTATCTTCAGTTGAATTCACCTAAAATATGTTTTTATTAAATTATTTTTTAGTTTACCTAAGCCACCATTAAAAAGAAGAAAACACCCATTATCTTGGATGGTTCACCTCATATTCAGACAGGTGTCAAAGGCAGGGGAATCACCCTTATCTAGCTGTAATTGTTGAAGAAACTCTAGATGACTTGTTTAGATTGGTTGCTTTAATTTTTGACTTTTAAGATTAAAAGGATTCTTTCTCTCAATTACTAATGTTTGGTAAAGGTCAAGGAATTAGAAGTTTTAAGTTCAAGTTTGATTAGTAATTTGAAATTCAAATTTTATTTTTGCCTCCAAAGAACCCAATGTTAACATAAATCAAACAGGATGGGAAGGCATGGTTGAGAAGGCAGGGTAGCATTTTTTGTCTACCTGTTTTTGTCATTCTGAAACCACCTATCCAGCATCACCTTCATTTGGAAGTGTGTCAGGCCAGTGGCCATGGCAGCTGTGTGAGTGTAATGTTATGTTTAAGGACAAAGTTTGTTGGACTGCCTTTTTTCTCCAGATATGTCCTAGAGATGAACTTAGTAAGCTTATAGAAACTCAAAGGAGGTGGCTCAGTTTTAGCCATTTCACTACATTAAGTCATTCAACAATATCCTTGCTTTGAAGAGTAGTCTGGGGTACAGATTAATAACCTGAAGTGCATAATGCAAGTCCTAAATATAAGTATATAAAATAGCTTCTTGCTTTCTCAATTGTTTATCATTTTATATGTTATATGTTTATATGTTTTATGTTATAACAAATGGCTTTGCATGGATAAGCTACTCTCTATATGAAATTATTCCAAACTCTTTCTTGTTACCATCCTGGGAGGTCAGGTGAGCTGCCATGCTCACTAGCTGGAAGTGCGGGAAAAAAAATACCAGGACTTTTTTGTGTGAACAAGAAGTTCTGGGACTTTTGATTTGAATCAGAATCAGGTTTGTGAACTTGGAGTTGGTGTGTATCTGGTGAGTGAATCCAAAGTAACAGCCCTTTTTTATGGATATTTGCTTTCATCAATCATGGTCTTTATGCATTCATAATACAGTCACGCAGTACTTTGTGCCTGCATATGTTGGAGACATTACTGTGTATGTCTCTGAGACATTTCTCACATCCTAAATGAAGCAGAGGGAAACTTTTTCATGATTTAATGCAAATGATTGATAAGTAGGAACCCATGATGATTAATCAGCATCATATAGGCTTGATCAAACAAAGAAAGACATTTGCTGACTTAATTAAAAATTATGCCCCAGATTATGTTGTTGCATCACTTTTCATTTGTAGCCTGTTTATGCAAAGAGGCCTGGACTTCTCGGTGCTGTTAAGCAGGGAACTGTCCTACATGGTAAAAGCGAGGTGGAGACTTCTGTTTTAGAGGAATAACAAGCTACCATAAGTTGTTTCACTTAAATCCAATTTAATAAAATCTGCTAAATTTATAAAAGACTAAGTAACTTTTTTAAAGTGAATTTGTCTCGCTGCATCTGAATTTCAAACTATTTGCCCCTGCATTAGGAATATTACAGTTATCTCTCATTTTAAATTTGAAAACCACATCTTACTAAGAATTGTGGTTTTTATCTTGATTAGTGTGTGATATAATATCATTATGTATGTGCCAAAAATTAATCTGTCTTTACACACTTTTAAAAATTGAATGCTTAACTGTAATTAAAATATTTTATATGAGCTTATCAAGGAAAGAGGATAATCTAATGAGTTGTAACAGTGGATTTTAAACCTGCTCTAATTTATTTCACATGTTATGCCATGCCACTGAAGGGCTTGTATCACAGCCATACAGTATATGGTTTCTGGGATTTATGTTCTCTGTATGTCACTGAAGTTTGTACTGTCAGATTCTACCTGACAAACATTTTCTTCCCTGATTTCCAGAACAGAATATAGAACTTTTGTGTAGCTGTTGTTCTTTCAGTACACTGACACTTCACTCCAGTACACTTGAGCTTTAAAACAGGAACAATGGAGTGGAGAAATGATGACTTCTTGTCAATTGAGGATGTGGTTGATGGGTTGATAGGCAATGGCTGCAGAGGGATGGAGACAGCCAGGACCTCATAAACAGCAAAACAGGACAGGGAGGAGCCACCCAGAGTGTATGGACATGAAAAGGATGTGACTGAGAATTAAGCATTTAGGGAAATGCTTAGGATTTTCTTGGAAATCAGCAGAAGTGTGTGGCTCTCCAGATGGCCTGTGCTCTAAAGGATGGGGAACAAGCTAGAGGAGTTAGAGGTTTGTTGTGCAGCTGCAGGGCTATGATCTCAGCATGATCACAGAGATGTAGTGGGAAAGCTCATATTACTGGAGTGCTGCAATCCATGGAAGTACAGGGCAGGATAGCAAGGAAGGATAGCAAGCCCTTTGTGTGAGAGAGCAGAATATGCAGGGATCTCTGCCTAGAGATGGGTGATGAACCAGCTGAGAGTTATAGGTCAGGATTAGAGGCCCAACCAATGTCATGATATTGTGGGTGTCTGCAGTGGACTTCCTGATCAGGAAGAGGAATTGGATGAAGCCTTCCTCCAGTTGTAGGTTCTGGTTTTCAGGGAGAATTTAAACCATCCTGGTATCTGATGGTTGAGCAATGCAGTAGGGCACAAGTAATTCAGGAGGTTTTGTAGTGCACTGATGACTGCAGGGAAAGTCTGGAGCAAGGACTCACCAGACCATGTTCTGATCATGGAATATGTAAATAAACTGGACATATGCAAGTTATTGGCATGTGACAAGGTGTACCCATGAATACTAAATGAGCTGGTGTTGACTGATATCATTGTAAGGTCAGTCAATAATCTTTGTAATGTGGCACTCAGGGGATGTTCTTGAAGACTGGAAGAAAAATAATCACTATGACATGAGAAAAACATTTTTTTCTACAAAATTTATTAAACACTGGAAAAGGTGGTGCAGAGATTTTGCACACAGTCACTGTAACTACTATCTGGGGATATCCAAACCCCAAGTAGATATGGCCTTGAGCAACCCGCTCTTATAACACCTCCAGTATGCAGGAGAGTTGGATCTTGCAATCTCCAAAAATGTCCTTCAGCCTCACCTGCTCTGTGACCCTCAGATTTTAATTTCATGCTGCTTATTATGGTGTTCTCTTGCATAAAATGCTGTCTTTAGTTTGGAGCCAGGTGAAGTGACTGGAGGTTTGCCATCTCACTGAGGACAAATGGCAGTGTTGAACTGCAGATCTCTCAAGGTGATGTAGCCAGAGGTCATTCTCTGTATTGGAAGTGGATTTTCCAGAGGTTTTCCATCTTCCCAGGTAGTACATTGGAGCTAGTTTGATACAATTTATAGTGGTGAGGGGCTAGAGAGTCTGAAGGATCTTCTGCCAACTTCTCAGGCTTTCCAGTAACATTGCTTGTTTCATCATAAATGTATGTGACTGAGGCAATACAGATGTTCACTCCTTCCACCACCTGCTCTTTAGACCAGGGCTGCAGCACCCTTCTCAGCACACTGATTCACTAAAATGTAGCAGTACTGCACCACAGAGACAGCAAAGAAAAGTTTTACTTCATGTCATAGCAGTGAAGGAAAACACACCAAGGTTTTTCATGCATTTAATGAGAGTGACGTTTGTGTTGAAATAAAGAAACCTACTCATTTCATGTTAATTACAAAAGTAATTAAAATCTTTATATTGAATTTGTGCTACAGTGACGGAGGGTGTAATCAAGATACTTTACTCATAAAAAATGAAATGTAAAATCTTTCACTTATATATATATTGCTAACAGAACTAGTGGAGGCAACAACAGAAGAACACTAAAGCTTCATTTTTAATTCATCATTTAACACTAAAGCTTCATTATTAATTCAATATTAATTAATCAATAAAAGTAAATCACCTGGAAAAAGGGAACAAATTCACAAGTAATTTCAGACTGGCTTTGTGGAGGATACTCACTCTGCCACAATTAGGATTGAGCTATATAAATTTGCAGTGGATTATGCAGTTCTGGATCCTAGCATAAGAGGGATCTGTTTGTGTATACTAGGTAAAATTGTGTATTTCTAGGGTATATAGCTCTTGTTACTGGTATTCTGTATAAAAAGAAATGTTATTTTAATTATTCAAGGTGTTATCAACCCAAATCCTTGCCTGGCAAAGGACATATCATGTACTTGGAATCAAAGTGGTTCCTCATTTTTGGATTCTGAGAACCTTCAGGGTGTTGTATGAGAAGACACAGTAGATCATTGTGTGTGCTGCGTGTTCTGTGGCATTGCCAAGCAGATTTAAAAACACCCAAACCCCTGCATGCCTCATGCATGCCTAGCTGTGTGCCATCAGGTGATAGTGATCACAGTGCTCTGGCAGTGTGCTGAGCTGGGTCTCTTGCTCAGAAGTAGATGTTAGCAATAGATGAAGAGTTGGATCCATCAACTAAAATCTCCACAGCTACACAGACTGTGGTGTGGCAGTATCAGTCTGCATCACATTGAAAGCTGGTCCTCAAATGGCATTTTCAAAGGCGTGTTTCCTGGGTTTCTGCTTAAATTCTGCCATGTACAGCATTTCAAAGCATCGCTGTGCAAATTCTGTTCCATATTTCTCAGGCCTAAAGAACTACATAGTCAATTACATACCTGCAGCAGCTGTAGCAGAAATGATGAATTCTGCTGCATATATATTCACTTATGAATCAGATCAACCTTTTCAGTTATAACGTCTCTAAAGAATCTTGAACCAAGTTCTCATTTGCTATTTATCTTCCATAGAATACCTGCTTCAAAGCCTGCATAGCTAAGGTCTTGCAAATTTATCAGCTGGGCTATGGATCACCAGAATCAATGCCTCAATATGATTTGTTTTTAATCAGCTGTCAAAGCTCCAGTACAATGGTGCTCATTGAAAAGTTACTTGTTTCTTTATTTAATATGAACTAGCATGGCTTTGGAGACATAATGCTGTTGTTCTCTTTTCTGACACTTCCATTTTTAATGGTCAAAATACTAAGTTCCCAATTTATTTTTTAAATTATGTGTCTGGAAATTTAACTTGACTTGAGAATTTATTGACCTAGGTACTTCTTTCTCGTGATGAATTGTGGATCCTACAATTTTCATATGTAAGATTTTTTTAAGATGATTAGGCAAAATTTCTCATAAGTATGAAATCCTACCTCTTCTATGTAGATTGGAATTCCTCCTTTCTAAAAAGAAATACAGATACTAGAACTAGTCTACACTAATTAAAGTAATTAATTTATATATTTACAAGGAAATATTTCTTTTGTATTAAAATGTGCAAATAACAGTCTTTTTTTTCTATATTGGAAATTTATAAGCCAAAAAACCAATGTGAATTTCACAGGAAGGTGAAAGTCATGAAACTTGTTAACAAGTCTGCACTCAAAGTAGTGATACATTTTTACAAGAATTAATACTATTTTAATGGTTATTAATAACATGCTGTGGAACACATTGTCATAATGTTAACATTTTAAATCTGGGTTTAAAAAGAATGCTAGTTCCTATCTTTATTTTGAAACAGAACAACTTTTGTGTGTATATAACCAACTGATAGCTTAATTCAACTTCCTCCTAGAGGAGTAAATTATCTTTGCCAACACAGAGAGGTTTTTCAACAAAAATTTAAACTCCTTGTCTAGTTTTTATGTACACCAAAAGCTCAAACTAATGGAAAACCTGTCAGTCTTTGTGTAACTATGTTGAGTAGCAATAGTATGACTTCTACTTTGCTTAAAATACAACAATTAAAATAAAGAAAGATGGATATAAGAACAAACATTGCAAGCATTGAAAGATGTTACATTTTTATTACAGTGCAAAATTAAATTTGTAGTTATTGCAAATTCCTTAGCAGGGTTAGCAAGGACCAAGAGCAATTGTGTTGTAGCTGTCATCAAAACTGAAAAATGAAGGAGGGTGGTTTTTTTTTTTAAACTTCAGAATGGTGTTCATTAAA
>WEIU01006579.1:0-25678 GCA_013389925.1 Aegithalos caudatus | reverse complement strand
AAAAAAAAAAAAAGTATTTACATAGCAAAATCCTTGATCAAGATTTTGAGGTGAAGCTGTAGGAATAAAGCCTTCTCTAAACTTTGAACTCTAACTTTAAACTCTAAACTTGTTTAGACTATGAGGCAGGAATTGTAGAAAGATAAAAAATGGTCTTCTCACTTGCCTACTTTGTTACTGCTCTGGGAAATTACTCTCTGCCCCATAGTTTCTATGTGATTAATGACAAGTCATTTCAGACATGTCGTTGTTGGTGGTCATGTGATGACTTTGTCTTGAGCCTGTTGCATGCGGGTTTATTGTGTCTTGATGCTGTGGATTCAGCATCCCCATCATGTAGGAAGTTTGAAGCAAAACTCACACATGATTCTTTAAGTTTCTGGTTTGTTAAACCCAGTCCCAGAGTAAGAGATTGCATGGTTGCATGGTTGCTGAGTTCACCAAGCAAAATTGTATGATGGCACATGAAAAACCTTTCTCTACAAAAGCAGAGAGGATAGTGAGTGTTTTGTGGCTACAAATTATAAAGTCAACATCTTTTGGGGGGTCATATTGTAATATATACTTCTGATAGGACATTGGAAAGATTTCTTTTGTTCAGTTTCCACAGGAAGTTTTAGGAACTGTTTTGTTTTAAGAAAGAGTCATAAAAATAATGTATTTCTCAGTTTTCTTATTCTCTTTCTACTTCAGTGTCACCATGAACTCCTTCCTTCCAGGGATTATTGTCCATTATACTCTGTTTTCAAGGCAGGTGACTTTGTCTTGAGTGTGATGGCCAACAAACTTGCATCATGCCTCCCTGCATCCTGGACAGTCTAGCTAATTTCTCCCAAATGCAGAATAGGCAAGAGGTGCAACTCCTGGGAAATACTGACTTTCTGCCTCTGACCTGGAGGCAAAATAAGAATATTCAGGAAATGTACAATTTAGCAACAAGGCTTGTGAGTGAGTGCAATGTTGCTTTGTAACAAGAAAGCTTCCTGGTATCTTAACAGTTGATCTCTTTGAAATCTCTGAACATCAGAGGTATGACTTCAAGAGGTTGTTTGACCAAATTGACAGGTACTCAAAAGAATTGGCAGGTACTCTATTTGTGCCAAATAGAAGGATCACCTCATTGGAATCTTTCAGTCAGGCACTAGCCTCTTCTCAAAGTGAATTTAGAAAGATGGTTTTGTTGTTGTTGGTTTTTTGTTGTTTTTTTTGTTTGTTTGTTTTTTTCCTTGAAATTTCCTTCAAAAGGGCCAGGGAATCTTCCATGGTATATCAGTTGGAACTTAGAACAGATAAAAGTAGAAATTTGACCATGGGCAGAACCAGAAATGGAAAATTTCTACCTAAATTTTTCATGTTTGACAAACAGAATAGATACAGGTAACAGGCAAGATAATTTTTGTCTAAAATCTCCACAGTGCAGACATCCACTGCAAGCCTTGAAGTAAATTGCCAATCCTACTTTGTTTCTGATTATCCAAATCACTGCAGCTAAAAATCAAACTCCAAAAAAGTTTCATTAACTGTGCACTTTTCAGTTTCATTAAAGAGAGAAACACATTGAGCATGTACTGCAATTACTTAATGTTGTGGCTAAGGTGATCTGTCTTGTGGCAAGGGCTGGAGCTCTGATGTAACCTGAGTCACAACTTTTGCTTTTTTCAGCGGGAAATATAGGGCAATAGCCTCCAAATTATTACCATAAAGGCAATATAAATGAAAACATTTTAGATAAGCTGCTTAAAAAATATAATGTATCTTCTTTACCTGCAAAAAGTATATTACAGATGGTAACTTCTGATTCTGAGGTCATTTATGTACAACAACAAGGTGAAGCCAGAGTAATTAATGTTCTAATTATTCATTATCTAAGGATAATGATTTTTTGAAAATCCATCATTATAAACTGCTTTATCTATCTGTCAGAGAGGGAGGGAGAAGGGGTTTTTAATCCCTTCAGAACATCTGTACATGAAAAATGTACTATGGAGCATTGCATCTGCATTTTTAATTATCTAATTATGTTTCCTCTTTCAAAGAAACTGCCACATCACCAGCAGTCTTTCTTAACAAATTGAAAAAGATGGGAAAATCATTTTAATTGGTTTTTCATTTAATTACCACAGTTGATAAAGATGAAATGTAATTCATAAACTTTTAGTTTAAGGACATTTTACTAATATTTTAAACAGGCACAGTACTTGTTATTTTTAGATTAAAGAAATGTAGGAAAATAGTTTTAGCCATGGCTTAGACCTCAGAGTACTTCTCACTTGCTTTATCTTCACCTCAGTTTACTATATTTTTAAAAATTTTATCTGCGTTTTTGTTAGCCCTGACCTTGCACTGTCCCATTTAACTTTTCAGATTCTCCTGCATTTCATAGTTTGTTGCTATAGTTTGTTGCTTGTTGCTAATATCTACTTTGGAAAGGAGCAGTGAGCAATTTATTTAATATCAATGATATAACATTGTTTTTCATGAAGAGCAGTGAGACCACAGGTACTTAAGCACCTCGTGATTTAGAGTGGAAAAAAAACAACAGGGAAAATAACATTACACCTGAATGTCATGCAAAGAAAGAAAAACTGGTGAATTCAGCTTTCTTGGTACTGAAGAAAGCTCCGTGTGTGCATTTGTCATATATCCCCCCACAAACAATATCTATTTTCTTGATACAGATTGAACATTTACATCCTTTCTATATTTGGTACACTTTAACATAAAATATATGGGGCTGTTTGCAGTCAAGTTTGGGTTATTTGAGCTGTTTGCCCGTTGCTTCACGTGAGCCCTTCCACATCAGCTTTAATAGCAATAGTTAACCCTGAGCAGTGCCCCTGGAGTGGCTGCTTTTGTGTTGGTTTTATTTTATGATTCATGTCATTAGTTGGCTTCAGGCTGATGGTGCCTTGGTTATGTGCAGGCAGACACATGGGCTCCCACATACACAGACAATTGCTCTGCTTGTTTCAGAAAATATAAATTAACTTGAAATGTTCATGTTAAATAATAAAAATCTGCTTGTCTTTGGCTTGGAAAACAGTTACAATCTGCTTATCTTTTTTAGTGCTCAGACTTACTTTCTGAATTGTTATTCTTTCATTTCATGGAGAAATGCTAGTTTTCCAAGTCTAAAAAGTAGAAATCTGCCAGAGCTGTGAAGATAGCACAATTCAGTGGTCAGTGTTCTCCTGAGAAAAGCATTTTCACAACCCAGATTCTGATATACTGTATTCCAATATGGAATTTTCCTGATCTTCCTAAGTAGGATTTTAACCAGTTAAGCTCCCAGAGGAGGCTGCTTAACGAAAACTTCCCCAGCCCTTACCTCAGAGAGAGTTTGCACATTGAACACAGTGGGGCTGGGTATGTGTCATCCCAGAGAGAGCAGCTGTGTCACTGAGTAGAACTTTCATGCAAAACAAGAATATTGTCAACAACAGATATAACTTACAAATTTCTGATCTTCAAATATCTTAATACACCAATAGGACTCTAATATGGTGACTTGACAGCAGAAGCAAGGGGTTTTTTGTGGCTCTTAATAGCTAATTCATAGGACAAATTACACCCTAGGACAATCTATTATATGATCAATGTGCATATCAAATCAATATGTAGTTCCAGTTGGTACAGACTATACAAAATTATTATTTGATAGCGGTCTAAATTTTTTTATTTATTAATTAGAGAGAATTATAATATAGAATATATGTTTTTCCTTTGGTTTTTAAAGCACAATATTTCAATAAATTTATTAAATGCTAATGAATATTTATGAATATTTTTTAAAAATTGTACAGTAATTTATCTTGCAGAAAATGTTATATCATATATAATATAAAATCTAAATACTTTCTTGGAATGACAGAGAAATTTGTAGATAAGTAATTAGGTGTTTGTACTTATTGATTATACATCATATAATACTAATAACAAGACACTTATTTTTGGAAATGCAATATTTCTCATTATAAAAATATCTTCCCTTTGGCCCAGAGCTATTATGTGTTTAGGAGATTATTAGTATTCATGAGCTACCTCATTGCAAAAGGGTGCCACAGGGGCTATGAGTTCGTACGTGATGCTGCATTTGGCAGGAGAGAGGGGAAGCGCAGGAGCTTGTGCTGGTGGGGGCCAGGGATTCTGCTGAAAGATTCAAGTTGCTGCAACTGTCTGCAAAGATCTTAAAATATAACATCATCTACACAGCAAGGAACACAGGGCATCATTTATGTACTCATGGCTTGCATTATTGGGAAAACGGGTGGAGTAAAAATGAGGGCTCATGAAAATAAGCACCTGAAGTATTTCTTTATACATCATCAGTAATTCTAAGAGAATGAAGGAAATGCTGTAATTTTAGCAATGGCTAATCATTTCAGATTTTTTCTGTGAAAGGATATACTGCCAGATATTACATAGGTGAGTTTATGGACAAGTATCTTTCTAGCTTTCTTACCACTGTCTTACTATCTTTCTTTTTCAGGTGGAATTTTATTTAATTACTGAGGGATACTGACCGTATATCTATATACCAATTTTTTGTCCAGTATGCTTTAATGGATCTTGAATACATATATAGTAGTTATCTGTATACAGAAAGATATATAATGATTTAATATAGGTACTTCTCTTGATTTCAGTTCTAGATAGTTGTGTATGCTAGATTAACCAAGTATAATCCACAATGCTCTTGTAGCATGCTCATTTTATATAATTTTTTTCAGGGTTAATTTTTATGCTAGCTTGTAAATCAAACTACTGTTTGATGAAGTTTTTTGTCTTAATAGCTCGTTCTTTATTCCCACAGATCCAGCTTTCAGGTAGGGGCAGCTTGCAAAACTGAATGTGTTGCTTTCTTTCAGAACTCTGATGGCTGACATGTGAATACAGTCTTGATGTTGCCTTGTGTAGTTCAGCTACAACTTTAGCTGGGATCTGTCTCAAATGCATAAGTTTTGGCAGGAATTATCAGCATTTTTCTCTAGGTAGAGGGAGCAGTATCTTCCCTGCTGATTCAGGAACCTGGGGGAATCTGACCCCAGTGCTGGGGAGGCTCCTCTGCTCTTGCTGGGGTTAAAGGAAGGTTTTCTTTAGAAGTTAACTTAAAAGAAAAAAAAGTTAAAAATCCAATGACTCTTAATGCTGAATATCTGTGAAGTAATACACAGGCCCATGTAGATAATGTCTGTAACCATTCTTAATATGCACATCAATTCTGTTGTTACGACTGTAATTAGAAATTCTTAGAAATAACGTAAGATTTTTGCTGAACTATTCATCAGAAGAATTTCTAAAGATCATAAAATAATTGTAACTAAAAGTTTAGTAGATTAATTAATTTATGACTAAATGGACTATATTGATAAATACGTTCCTCTTCATTATCCTGCTACAGAAAACAATATTTATCTATTGTGTTATGATAACCATGGTTAAAATATAATTTCACAATTTACCAATTTTAGCCACAAGCCTGCAAAAACTTGCATCTGCATTTAAATGAATACGTTAACAATCCCAGCAAGTCTGGAAACCAAAATTAAAATTCAGGTATGTTATTATCAAAACAGTTAAGTGCCAAGGGATATATTCATGCAGGTCATATTCTTTTTTGTGCTTCATAAATTAAACTCTTAACAGTATTGAAGAAAGCAAGAGTATGAGCTAGGAGCTTTTTCTTCAACTGATAATCAGTAATGTAGTGGTAAAACATTGTGTTCTAAGGGTAGTTAATTTGATGGTATAAGAATGCTGATTTTAAATTCCCATTCTTTTGAGACTGTTTCAGTTAATGAAAAATAATAAACTAGCACAGGGATTAGATGAACGCAAAGAAAACTTAATCTGTTTGCTTTGTTATGACAAGAAGAAATATTCGACAGCTGTAGGATCCTTGGTCCTATCCCATTGTGTCCATTTCTTGAAAATTAATAGGTATTTTGTACTAGTGTGCTAGCACATATTTCCTAGGAAAGTAGGACTTCACTTTGCAACGTAAAAACAAGTATAAGATTAATTTGAATTCTGAATTTCTGTGGGGTTTTTTTTTTTAATTAAGATAAATCTTCTAGTTCCCTATACCTGTTGTAAAAAATCAAAAATAAAATTTATATGAGTCTTTTAAAAAAGAAATTTATTTCTATTATTCAGAAACTTTTCCATGTCCCCTGAATTAGTGAATTCATGCATCAAAAAATTTTTTTTTTCCAAAAGTTATGATATTTTATTATTTCTCAGCTAATGGACATCACTGCCTCCTAAATACATAGTAAATAAAGTGAGATTGGAGCATTTCAGGTAAATTGTAAAAAAAAGAAAAGTGAAGGCTGGCATAAAAACATTGTGACTTCAGTATTTATTATATTCATAAACATCTGAAATTCAATAGAGCAAATTCAATAATATGGTAAATAATTCTTTATTTGCATGGCAGATTTTATAGTTCATTGAACTTTACCACTGGAAATTATAGGTTTCTAGATTAGTATGTCAGCAAAGCACATGTTAATATAGTTCAAATGTCAACAGATGCTCTCAAAAGTAGTATTTTCAGTTTCTTTCCCTTCTCTTAGTGACATATTGATGCATAAACTCAAGAATTGACAGAATTGACAACTCCAAGGCTCAAAAATCAGAGCAAAATGACTACAGAAAGCTTTGTGTAGGGGCCATTGTTGGCAATGTAGAAAGTCACTGAAATTCTATTCCAAGTGCTGTTGGAAAGAAATTATACATGTGGAAAGGAGTTGTCCATGTCTAATCAAAGTAGGAAGTAGGATCCCTCAAAATGATACCTGTGTGATTCTGCCCTCTCCTTGAAATAGTGAAGTGTCTTGCTCCAGAGAAGAAACCAGTTAACAGAGTTGCCTTCTATCACCCTAGAGGCCTTTTCTTGGATACTTGTATGTATATATGTGTGGAAGATGATTTTTTTTGAGTTTTGGGGTTTTTTTCCCCTGCTAAAATTCTTCCTAGAATGATTGAATATGTTTGTGTGTGTGCTTACATTTATGTAAGAGAGTGTGTGCTGGGAGAGAATGATGATAAAAGGAAACATCAAAATATGTGTCTTATATTTTTGCCTTGCAAACCCATAAGCCAGTCAATAAAATTTCTCTGGGACAGGAGGGAACACAACAGAACGTGTTTTAAGCTCACTGTACCTCGGGTAGTCCACTAAAATATGTTCTTGATTTCTTTAGCACATCAAGCAGCTTGTTCTGTTTGATGGTATAGATGGTTTTTTATCTGTGCTTAACAGGAGCAGATTCCAAGTGCTGAGGATATTTAAAAGCCTACACAAGGTTGACAGTGATCTTTCTATTAAGTGTTGTCTATTCAAAAACATTACTTTTCCAACTTCACTTTGAAAGAATACTGTCTATTTTTATGTGCTTTTACCTATGGTCACATATTAATGACCATTCACTGCCAGTAAAACAGGGCTACACTGTTTTAATTATAGTTTAGGGATACACTTTTTTATACTTTCCTGGACCTGCCTTGGGACAGGACCGATTCAAACTCCAGCAGGGCCCAGATCCATAGAAGTTAGAGGTTATCATCTTTTCTCCCATTGACTCCTTAATTTTTCACTGGCCTGATTTCCTACCTGTCTGAAACTTGCCATGACATAAAAAAGCCTCTAACCCCACTCTTTCTAATTCTGACTGGGCGAGAGGTAGTGAGGGGTGGACGGGAATGGGGGCTGGAGCAGCCCATTGCATCTGCTGGGGAGGGAACTTCCTGGAAGAGACAGCAGGACTGCTGGTTAACAAATAAATTTGTCTTCAAAATAGTGAAAAACTGAAAAAAAATTCCTAAAATAGCATGTTACAAGTAGGTCTACTAATCAGCAATACAAGGTCAAGGAATTTCCTACATGCCTGGCTGATTCAACAACTGCATCTGAAGTGAATCTGGCTGCAACTTAAATTTCTGTGCCTCTACAGAGTGACAACTCACTTTATCTTGCTGTTGGAGCTAGGGCATTGCTTGATCACAGCAGACTTAGGACTGCATATTAGTATGTCCTGTGTGTATTTGAGACTGTTCCCTAAACAGTATTTGTGAACACTTTATCCTGCCTCTATACACTGGAGCAGGAAAAGGATTTGTATAGAAACATTCAAATGCAGTGCAACAGCTGAAGGAACACGAACGGAACTGACAGATTCATTTTTCTGTCAATCAGTGAAAATTCTAGTGGGTTATTAGGGATTTTGCCTCAAAATTATTTTGCCTTCATACTGTGATTGCACTTACCTTTAATGAAGTGAAAGACCTAAAAAATACTACATATTACATTATCTCTGTGAAAAGTATGAAAATGTAGATGATGATATCTTCATTTCTGTTAGGTCTTAAGGCTTTGGTGAACAGTACTGATAAGATGTATGTGTTTAACTACTGGCCTATGTTAATTTTCTCTGGTTGTAAAATTGCTGTTTTATTTGCTTCTGTATTGTGGGGATATAGACAAGAAGGCTTCACATAACTTGTAAATGTCTCTCTGTTGCTCTGAAAAACATCTGGAAGTGTTAATTTTATTTATTTCCCTTAAAGAAACAATAATATTGGATAGATGTACCCCAAGGAGCATCAAATTAAGCTTTTACTTGTGAACCAAATAAATGGAAATGTATCAAGACTTAAAATTAATTTACTGATTAAAAAAAAAAAGGCTTTTGGAAATGCTGTTACACGGAGAAATTAACATGTTTGTTTTTACTTTGTAACTGTAGTACATTTACTCCTAAAATGCAAGGCAGACGGATGGGGACTTCAGGGAGAATCACTAAGAGCACAAGTGTGAGCGGAGAGATGTATAAGCTGGAGCACATTGATGGGAGTCAGTCGGACACGGCTGTCGGCATGGTTGGAACAGGTGGGAAGAAAAGGCGTTCCAGCTTTAGTGCCAAAGTGGTTGCCATAGTGTCTCGAAGGAGCAGAAGCACATCTCAACTTAGTCAAACAGGTGAGTGAGACACACTCTTTGGAAACAGGACTCTCACCAAACGTGGTTTACCATAATTTCATCTGTGGCATCTGTGTTACATGTATATGCTTATAGAGAGATTTTCCAGCTGTAAATAAATTTCTGAGATATTATTTTTCTTTGATTCCTAAACATCTGCAAGAAATATTATACAAATGTCTTTTTGAATATGTGCCGTGGTTACTTCCTGTCCTGATCAATGAAAACTGTTGTCTCTTAGAAGCCTTGTTTCCAGGTAGGCCAGGAAATGCAAAGAGACTTGTGTGGGTATCAGCAGTAGATAATGGTTTGCTAAGAAAAACTTTTCATGTGTAGGAAATTTCTTTTAGCAGAAGAGTTGAGTATGAATGTGGGAACTGAAATCTGAGCAAATGAATGGCAATTATGAAACTTGGATCAGAGGGTTGTACCTGTAGTGGCATAAAATACATTTTTAAAATCTAGCTTTGTTTTTTAAGTTGAGAGTTAGTCCAATACTTTCCTTTTTTTGAAGTAATACCGGCAACTTGGGGTCAGTGATTTCAGATAAATTAGATGACAACATGATGCTTCATTAGGAGCATAAGCCTTCCAACTCTCTATTGTGACTCCAGAAATCTTAAAAGCTTCATATCAGCATAGCCTCCAGGAACTAAAGCTCATACAGAAAGATACAAAAGGGAAGAAGAATGTTTTAAAGTCCCTGTCCTGCTCCTGAACCCCAGCGAAGACTCCTGCTTTTGTCTTCAGTGGGAGCAGGATCTGACCCTAAGGGTTCTTTCTTACTAAAAGAAGGAAGACAAAGAGGAAAAGCTTCAGCCTGGCATGCAATGCACTCATATTTCAGCATTCCTCTCACATAGTTAGGGTATCTAAACTAAGGTAAGTAACAATATTGTTTATTTATATCATCAAATATTTCCCCCCTTTCCCCTGGTTTTCCTTGATTGCCAGATAAGCAGTAGAATTGATCCTTTCACAATTAAAGCTTGGTCAGCTTTAACAAAAAGATTGGTTTACTTTTCTCCACTACTCATGAATTTTAAGCTGGAAAGTATATAATCATGCATTCAACCAAATGATAAATGAAACTGGTGTATTTGGAGCCCAGAACTGGAGTTAATATTGTGTTGTTCACGAATGCACTGTGACTAAGTATGAGACTAGAATATAGATATTTGTGTACAGTAAGATGCTATTTTAGATGTATCAGAATCAATAAGTTCTCTGTAAGTAATAAAAAGTAGTATTGTATGGTAGAAAGGATTTCTATACTGATATTTTAGTCCACTTAAAATCTGAGCTGTGACTTCCAAGCACTTCTCAATATCAAGTATTTAAAGCTCATATTTTCCTATTCTTCATAGAAAGGTACTATAGCTCTCCAAGTTTTGTTCGGTGTAGATTTCAAAACAATAGGCATTTTTCAAGGAATGGAACTTTGAAAGTTTTAATGAAACTCAAAGAAAAAATCAAATATGAAAAACATGATTATGTATTATTCATGATTTTAAAACAGTTCAGAATCATCTTTACTTTGTCTTGTGACTCGGCTAAGAGTATTATCTGTGGCATAATCAGAGCAAAAAAAATGTGTCATTTTTTGTCAGTCACTAATTTCAAATTTTGTCAAAAATCAGTGTATTAAATTAACATATTTTTAGAACAATATACACATGAGACTTGATAGATTTTCCAAATGACATTGTTAGAGACTAAATACTCATGTCCTAAATCAGGAACCTACTTCCCTTCCTTCCTATATTATACAAGATGAGAGGACAAACCTAAAAATGTCTATTTCATTTTAATGTGTTGTCCAACTTACTAATGTCTCCACTACTGATAATTATAGAAAATTTCTGTTATTACAATATAATATATACTGGGTACTCCTTTAAAGTTTATTCTGTAAAAATTGATTCTAATAGCCAAGTTCTGAAGTTTTGGAACTGATGTGAAAATTTATGGGCCTCCAAAAGTGGTGCCAAGTAGGAACTTCTGGGACAGATCTTAAGGAACTGGAGGTGTGCTGTTGGTGCAATATATGTATTTTAAAGGAAGTATAAAAATACAGAAATAAATGTGTATTCTCCATAGGTTTTTTAGGTTTTATTTCTGTGACTTGCATGATTATAAATAAGGGAAGCACGACACAGTTATTTGTTTCTGAAAAACTCAAAATAGAAGATCAAAACTCAAAATAGAAATAAAAAGGCAGATTTTTTGAAAAGCTTGGGTTCTATATTTTTATGGATTGAGTAGATCTGAAATATAGTTTACTGCTGTCTTCAAAGCGAGTAAAGTTCATTACCATTTCACTTTTGTCTCTTGAAGAAATGGTCAAAAAGGACTGAATTTGACTTTTTGTAGATAATTCTTCCTTTTAGCATACTGCCTGGGTTTGATGTTATATAAAATGGAAGTGGTGTGTATGGAACTTCTGCAAGGTAGCTATTATTTGTAAGATTTGATTTTCTATTCGGCTGAAAAGGAGTGTGTGTGTGTGTGTGTGTGAGCCTGTGCATACATGTTCGTGTCTATACATACACACATGGATTTCTCTGCACACATGGAGCAGTCCACTTGTATGTTGGAGTTAGAAGGACCAGTAATCATTATTTTACACAACCTGTTTAGTGTTGTTGAAAAATATTTATTCAGAATATGTGTCTTATAGATGATCAGTCAAAGAATTGGTTTCTATTTTATGTAAATATGCAATGAAATTATGTATTTTTGCTGCACCTTCCTTTTATGTTTAAGATTTTATAATATTTTTCGTAACTGTTCTGTGAAATACCTACTTACTATGTATTTGTTCATTGTGCCCACAAATTGGATAGATTAGAGAGTTCACTAGAAAAAGCTTCTGACAATATTCCTAATGAAAATCCAGCTCTTCTTATGTTATCACAGTTAAAAAGAAGAAAAGGGAAAAAAAGAAGCAAAACTCCCAAAATGACCACAGAAAATTGAAAATAACTCTAGGCATATATAACCACTTTAATTATAATCCAACTTTTCTAGGTTTCTTTGTCAGCCTTATTTTGGTAAATAAATATATACATATATACAGAATAACTATGTAACTGCAAATTTCCTGAATACAGCAACTAATCGTTAAATCACAGGAAAATTATAGGAAACTAGATTAGGATAAGAAACCTTCATCAGTTGTGTCAATTTTGTGTTACAGCACTCTATTCCTTGCTACAGAGGATCTTATCTTGTAGTTTCCACATCAATGAGTGACTGAGGCCAGTGTTGATCATACTACAGTTTGATTTGGGGTTTCTTTTGAATGAGACGAAAACCTCTGTCATAGAAAGGAATAATTTTATCACAAAATTTGTACCATATGTAGAAACATAATAATGCGTTTCAAAGTGGATAGAGGCAGTAGGAGGGGTATTATCTGTAAAATGAGTTCTGGAGAGGAGGAAAATTTCAATCTCAGATAAACAGAAGTACTCCTATCCCTGAATCCCTCTCAGTTCTCCTGATACATGCAGACATGTGCCTTAAGAAAGCAAAAGAATTCCTTCCTTTTGCTTTCTACCCCCTGGAGCTGATAGTGCTTCAGAAAGATTATCTATTTGTAGAAGCACACTTTTCTTCTCTTTAAGTGCCAAACATTTGCTTGAAACTATTTTGACACGGATGAGAGTGAAATTGATGCAGAGAAACAGAGCTAAGGAGCTTAGAAGAATGGGCAGCATTTCTAGTTTGGCATTACACTGATACCAGGTCAGTTTTCTAAATGAAAGTGCCTTGCTGTGTTTATAGTGTGGACCACAATGAGACTTTTCTGTGTAAGAACCAAAGTTATTGCTTTCCATCTTCTGTTGGTGAAGTTCAACATCAACAACCTGAAATGAAGCCATAGGCATGAATATTTCAGAGACAGACTACATATCATGAAGCTGAAATCGTGTTGTCACAAGGTGAAAACAGAATGAAGAAAAATCCTTTTCACTTACGTGTGTCTCTGAAGTGGATACTTGGAGGGAATCTTGAAGTGTTTGTCTACTTCCCTCAGGAAGTAACTTGCAACCTGAGCAGAAACACTATCTTATAACATATTTGCCTATGTAAAAAAATAGAATTTCCTGCTAAAGTATATTTTCTGTAATTTTCTGTAATTTGCCCTAGAAGTGTCTTTATGTTCTTTTGAATTAAGCTCCAAATTCCCAATTTCAGATAAGGTAGTATCAATCATCTAACTGAGGAAGTTGTCACTGAGCAATAAAGTTCTGATAATCATGCATCCCGCAGTATATCTATGCTCTTTTTGTGAGCACACTGCAGCTTAAAGAACTCTTCATCCAATTGATTGCCCCATGGTTCACCTTCCAAGACTGATCTCAAAACAGCTTTCTCTCATGGTTGGATGACCAAAGTTAGGGTAAAGATTCAGAAAAGAAAACCTCATCCATTACTCTGTTGATGTAGAATATGATGGTTCACTGGAGGTACTTAGTGACTGTTAATATGCACCCCTATGTTGTGCAAAAAACAATCTTGCTTGAGAAACATAGAAAATGAAGCAAAGCAATGCTTAAATTGAGCCTTCCAGGCTCAGAGCTACCTCATTTTGGAGTAGACATTGCCATTAAAAAAAACAACAGCAAAACCCCAAACAAACAACCGAACACAAACAAACAAAACCCCAAGCCACAAATTCACCATCCCCCAACTCCCCCAATATGTTCATCTGTTCTTAATGTTCTCAGGGTTTGTTTTTTTTTTTTTTTTAATGCTGGTAGAACTATTCTTCTGTCCATCCTTATAGTATTTTTATGGTAAAATGAGAGATTTCCTACAGATCTAGATAGTATGGGCAGAAAAAGCAGATAATTAAGAAATAAAATATGCTGGAGGGCAAAGGCCTTTGGGATAAGGATGGTTTGTTGTCTTTCTTAAGAACACCATTGCTTCTTTGCATAATTCTGTTAATTTTTTTACAATGGTTATGACAACCTTTTCATGCAGTGGTCAGGCTTTTTTTTCCCTGAAATTTAATACTGATTGTTTGATTGATTGAATGGCAAGGATGCATTTCTGAGCATGATTCTTTTACCTCATTACATGACTTTTTTATTACTGTAATGAAAGGAATTTTGCTAATTTGATAAGAAATTAATGCTAGTTTAAAATGCTTTATCTAGAAGTCAGTTCATCATCTATTATTATTAGACTGGATAGAAAGCATGGGAATCAGTAAGTAATACTGGATGTCAGGAAGAAACCAGCTAGGAGGGAGGCATCACCTGTTTTATTAAAACAAGCCAGAGATTGTTAGTTGAATTTTAAGACAAAACACACAGGCAGATTTTGTTAATATTTTGTTATGCTGCTAGAATATGATGATGATTTAGAAAGTATGTCAGTTCCTGGTAATCTGGGGGAAGGACTCTTGGAGATGGTCCTGTGCTGGTCCATGAGTTACACTTGGTGATCCTTGTGTGTCCCTTCCAACTCAGCTGATTCTGTGATTCTGTGATTCTGTGATGGGTGAACTTGAGGATAGAATATTTTTTTCTGAGTAGCACTCAGAAAAACTGTGACAATGTAAATTGAAAGTGCATTCATTTTGGAATGAGTAATGAAAATTTTCAGATAAAAACTAAGAGGTTTTGAATCTAAAGGACAGCACCATCTAAAACTGCTGTAATAACAAATAGGTATAAACTGGTTACAAATAACTTTTATATTTGTATCAAAATTGCAATAAAGTTTCTAGCAGTCAGAACAGAACAGTCTTAAACATCTCAGAGCATTTAGCACAATAGGGAGACATTTTTTTCTTGTTTGTTTCTTACCTAGCATAATACCCTTTTGCTGTTTTCATAGGATGTCTTTTCTTGTATTACTGTTTTGTATTGCCATCTCTTGTTCATCCAAGTGGAATGCTACAAGATACAAGATTTTCTAATGGCACATTCAGAAAATTAGCTTTGAATTCAGAATTAACATGAGTCTTACAGCTATAGTTACCCCACAGGTTTAACCCTGTCAACTGCAATTCACATGTTGTTCTCTGTTTTTTCAGAGGAGCATTTCCAAGTATTTGCTTGTGTTGGGCATTGATCTCTGCAGGAATGCTTCATACTTACACATGATCTTCCTTACCTATAGATATCTCTTTTGTTATCTTAAGTCTGTATAGTTTGAAAATCTTTTCCTTATCTTTACACTGTGTGTACTTGGAAAGGAAGTTTCAACAGCCTAGCAGAAGTGTGGTGGTCTGTCCTGCAGCTCCCTCATTAGCCTTGCTTGTCTGTTCAGTATTATCTCTATGAGAGTCTTCCCTATCTGTGTTGTTTTTTTTTTCCAGAGCAGACCTTCAGAGCTTAGTTGTGATGATATATGAGGATAATGGCTCAATTGCACAAAAAGAAGAATGTGGGGAGTTTGACATTTAGAAGATTTCTCTTTTCAGCCAATCTAAAAAAAATTCTGTAGTGAGGCAGGGGGATGGTCATGGTGCCTTAGGGATGGGGACAGGATCTGGGTTCTGCACGTGACATCCAACAGGAAAGAGCAACCCTGGTCCCAGCAAAAACTCTGAGCTTCTCCTGCACATATATGTTTCTGCAGCAAAGGGTGGGGAAGAGGGGGAGGGTGATGAGCAAGCAGATGAAGAATATTGAAAAAAAAGAAAAGTACCTGATTATTTTCATCAGAGGAACTCTTTGTTCTGGTAATGATACTCAGTTCTTTGAAACTCTTGAGTGAATGTAAGCATGTTCTCTATTATTTACTGTTGCCGTCTTGCTGAGGAATTCACTACCCTTAATAGAAACACAGTTCAGTTCCAGTTACTCATCTTCCAAAAGATTTCCTAATAAGGGCTAGTATTTTCAAAGTTCCACTGCTCTGCTGAGTTAGTGTTACATGTGGTTCTTTTTATTTTTCCTGAAATGCAGATTGTGACTTTTTCTCCTGTTATGCGGTTGCTTGACTTGTACTCAAAAGTATTGCTCTGCTTTTGTATTTGCAACCTTTCCCTAGATTTTTAAATAGAGATATAACTGCAGAAATATCTGTTCTTAGGGATATTTCCAGTATGTAAGTAGCATGGGGTTTAGGAAAATGTATAGCTTTCAGAAAGTATAAACTTGGTTATGCCTAAACTATGACATGCATGTCTTGTATAATTTCAAAATATGTCAAATGTATTTAATGTACAGCTTCACTGCTATGTTTATATTGTATTTTCTTATGAAGGTCTTAGAAAAAGGCCTACTTATAGTTCTGACTATATTTAACTGAGCACTGTTTAAAGAAGATTTTTATTTGCTTTCTTATCTGATTCAAACTGTGTTCACAAGCTCTACTTTGTGCAAGTATAAACACAGAGTTGAAATAACACCAAAATTATGACAGAAAAAGGAAATAGAGTGGTGCCAAAGGACTACCAAGAGGGGAAAAAATTGTACTATCTTCACATTAAACATTTCTATGTAAATGCTTCTCTTGAAAAGAATGTCAATCTAAGACTTATATTTTATTACTCTTCATATGCTTCTTGCTTCTTGATTAGATCCACAGATTGAATTCTGGAACTTGTAGAACGTTTTAGAATACCTACAGTCATTCAGAGGAAAAATTCTCTTCCTCTGTGGCACAAGAATTCATTCCTTTCTCATGGAAGAATGAAGTCCTCTTTGTTCAGTCAGATGATTAGGCTTCATTTTGATAAACCTGATTTTTTTTTCCTTTCAGAAACAGTCCTTTTCTTATCTAACATAAACTTTCCTATTTTTTTTTAATTGAGATAGCCTGTTCAACATAGTATTTCAGAAAGAGGTATATCTCTAAATCCAGTAAGGCCAAGAAATTATGTAGTTTGGTATATCTTAGAAAATAAAACTGAGTTTGTAAAAAATCTTGAATGCTTTTTGGTTTTGGCTTGTGGGGTTTTTTTGGGTTTTTTTTTTTTGTTGTTGTTGTCGTTTGTATGTTTTTGGGGGGTTGTGGTTTTTTAGGGGGGTTGTTTTTTGTTTCATTTATAGAACATTTTTTAAAATCCTACTTTTTATGATAGGATATTGGTGGGCTGAGTTTAAAAAAATTCATTTAGTGAATCCAAAGAAGCATCAGGTTTAGAGACATTATTTCAATCTTACTAGGATTTTTAAATGTGAATAGGAAGATAAGATTTAAGAGTTTTTTAATTTGATTTTTTTGGCTAGGAATAGAACTATTAGCAACAGAATCCAAATAAAAAGCAACAAACCTAACCTAGGACAAAGGCCTGTTGTTTTTAAGAGATTTTCGAGAAAAATAATAATTATGATGATACTACTAATAATAAAGCTTGCTGCTTTTACTGCAGCTGATTGTTTAAATGTATTTATAAAAAAATGCTGTACACATATATAAGGCAGCTATATAAGTCTACAATACGGCTAATGGCCCTGAGATACTCCAAATTCTGTATCATAAGTAATGAAATGTGCAGAATTCAGTAAAGTTATGGAAAATTATTCATATAAATTTTAAAAAAATATAATTTTGTTGCAAGTTATTAAGGCAGATAAAACAATACTCCCAATCTAAAAGTTTATGATTCGATCTTGAAAGGACAAAATTTAGCTTGAGTATTTCCTAAAATATAAATAAATATGAATGACATTTTAAAATAAAATGCTAACAGTGTCAGAGCCGGTATCAGTTCACAAAACATTTCAGTGTCCCTGAATCTTGTTTTTCCTTTAAAAAATTCAGCTGAAAACTTTCACCCAGCTTTGCAGAACCCTCTTGGTACATAGTCTCTCCAGTAGGAGCTTTGCATATGGATAGGAAAGAGTTTGAGCACACCTGAGGCACACTCTTAAAAGCAACTCCCTTCTCCAGTACTTTTCAGATATCAAGAAGGGAGGTTGGGTTCAGCTGGCTGAGACCCAGGTACCAGCAGCATTGCAGGACATGAGTGGATAGATAATAAACAAGGACAGGAACTGGCCTTGGTCCCACATGCATCAGGCAGGCAGTGTTTCTGCTCCCCAGGGCTACTGGCCAGTCCAATGTTGACTTGGTTTTCAAGAAGAGAAGGAGCAGCAGTTTAAAGTAAACTGTGTGACAAAGGAATTAGATCTCTGATTGTATAACTTTTATTACCCAGAGTACTCTTGGTACTTTGGATGGCATATAAATTAACATAAAGTAATAACCACTTTGGCAAGTCTTATAATAGAACAAAGATAGAAGAGATAAAAACAAGCACCTCATATTACTCACTAGTCCAAACTTGCTTCCTAACAACCAGGCTGATACACAAAGAGAGGGGAAAAGGGGGATTGAGGTGCCCAATTAATTTCTTCTTCTTCAGTACAAAGCTTGGCTCTTCAGTGGCATCTGCTTGCAATTCATGATGAGCAGGGGTTCTGATCCCCTGGGAATGTCTGCTCCCCATACTTGTGAATGGCTTTCACCAAAATATACCAGAAGTGATTCTTTCTCAGCAAATCAGTCAGATACTAATTAGAATTTTACAGGTTCATATTTCAATATATCCTTTTGTTTTTACACTGTCTTTTCCTTTGTATATGTACTGGTATTTAAACTAAATTTTGAGTGATTTTTGATCACTCCATTTGACTAGCCAGTTTATTGTATGTTAAATTTTCTTCAAATTGCCAAAAAAAGCCAAAAAAAAAAAAAAACCAAACCAAAAAAAAATCCCAGGAAGTCAGAGATTATGTGATCCCGCAGTCACTGGCATGTTGTCAAAGTACAAATATCTTGTTATCAACTGTGGCATTTTTTTTACCATTTTCATTAGGCTTTTGAATGTTCTGCCAGCTTTTCTTTATTTTAATAAGCAATTTTTAGAAGTGATTTCCATATAACTTCCAAAAGGGGTCCAATAGTGAAAAGCGATGTTTGTTTATATCTGTATTGATTTCTATGGTGGTGTTTTGTGCTATGTCCATTATTTGGTATAACTTACTCTGATTACAGCATAAAAATACTGTGCAATGCTGAAGTTGAATTGCTGTTTCCTTTTGTACAAACCTCAATATAGTTACTTAGACCTCAGTAACAGTACATGTGCCCTCTGTGTATCCTCATCAAAAAAATTGAATTTACTGAAATCAGAAAATTTGTTTAGATTTTCAGACTGAAGTCTAAAAATATTTAACTTCAGTGCCATAGACTTAAGACATTCAAAAGGCCAAAAGATTAAACTACAGTATTTGTTCAATGAACTGTTGTGGTTTTATCCTCAAAGTTACCTTGAGAATTGCTTTGAAATTACTTAATATTTATAGACATTCTTGATGCTCACAGACAGACACACACATATAGTTTACTTCATTTACCCATACAGCCATTTTTCATGTTGCAAAAAATCAGTTTCTGGTGTCTAATCGCTTCAAAAAGGTTGACTTTACCAGGAATCTTAGAAATGAGATGTTTTAATTCCTGAAACTCTAGATGTCTGACCATCCTAACAGAAATTGTCTCTGTGATGGAAGGTTGACTCTGCTTCAGGTCGAGCCAGGTCAGTGCTAAGCCCAGAGGAGGCAGTTGTCTTTCTACTTTAATTCTGTGATCTGTGAAGCACAGAAGTTTCATGGTTAGATAAGATAGGGTGGCTGCCCAAAACAGTTCCTGCCTTTGAAGCTTGGGTTAACTTTGATATTATGTGGTGGTTGGAAAATATCAGTATGAAACACTACTGAAAGGCTGGGGGGATGGTGGTGTGTTAATGGTAGATTTTGTGTCTCTGGGAAAAGAATCAGTGTCTTGGGAATCCATTTGTTTGTGATGACTTCTCTGGTTTCAGAACAGAACTTGTCATATTGACAAGTTATCTTAACACAGGTGTGCAAATGGATTTCCTGTTTACAAAGCAGGTTAAAATATCCAAAAGCTCTTCCAGGCAGGAATATCAGGGTTGCTGTTTTGATTACTTTTGCTTTCACATGGCTCATGGTGGCTTTATTTATAGTTCAAATAATCAAATCAAATTTGATTAAATTTGATGGCATGAAGTGTTCTCTCTCAGAGCATGGCCAGACTTAAACACTGAATTAATTAGGGATAGATGTGATCTAGGATTTATGTATAAAAGTAGATAAGTCTGACCCATTACTCAGTCTTTAAAAGTTATTCTACTAATGATCTTCTGTTTGAAAAGCTCTTTACTAAAGTTCATTGACAGGGCAGGGTGAGGGGATTTCTTTGACAAGGCTCATCTGCTTTCTTTAGTCTGAACTCCAAACATTAACTGGGAAAGATGTTCATGGGACATAGAAAAAAAACCTTCAGGTTTTATACATAGTAGGGTTGGTTTGCTTTTTTTTGCATAATGAAAGTTCTCCACTGAAGTAGTATTTATTGCTGGGAAAGGAATAATTTACCAGGAAAACATTTTAAGGGAATCATTTGTCTTTAACTTAGAGGCAGACCATGTTAGGGACCAGGTTCTTCTGCCTAGGTAGAGATACTCCACTGCACTGTGAAGGGGTCACTTCAGAAAGGTCACACAGGATCCAATCTAGTAACCAAACCCTGTCTCTGGAGTCTCAGTAATGGTCCTTGTGAGGCACAATGGCCCCAAGAGCTGGGTTTGAAAGAACTGAGTTGCATTCTTGTTGTGCTTACTTCTCCGTGGATGTTGAAAACTTCACATCTCTGGCTGCATATCCCAGGAAGAGAGCTATCATCCCTAGCATGTGTTGGAACAGGTAACTTTAATATATTTATGCAGGGATTATAGTCACAGGTCAGGAGATAGCCATTAAGAGTTGAACTTTTGTCATTGACTGGGGAATCCAGGTGAAAAAGTGACTGAGAAGGTGGCATAAAAACTGTGATGAGTTTGAGTGGCAGTTTACAGTTTTCTTTAACAGTATTTACATAGTTGCAAATACGGTTTTATTTATTCTTGCCCAAGAAGTATTTTTATGCTCCGTGCCTGCATATAGGCCTTTACCCTATACTCTGCTTCATGGAGATAGCTATGTTTATAGCCAGCTTGAGAACAATGTTAAGAAATTTAACGAGATCCCCCTTTAGCCAAGGTTCACGCTCTCCCAGTCAACCTCACAGTAGTTTCTGGTCCACAGTTTGCCTGTGGCCAAAATCCCAGGAGAGTGACTTTTCCCAGTAATCATCTTTAGATTGTAGCAGGCTACCACAATGCCATTTAAAGTTTACTTGTTTGGGCCAGGGGACGCTCTGTAAAGGGCAAAAAGTCTTTGTGGTCCGGAGACAAACCTTTCTGTGCAAATGCTGGTGACAGAATATTTGACATCATGGATTGCTCCATCTATTATTTAAAAAATAAAAACTCCAGGGTTGCATCCAGGAAGATTTGAACACAAATCTTCCAGGCAGTAATTCCCACTGCTGAGCTCTTCAATGAATCCCATGAGTCCATCTCTCTTAGATTGTATTTTTCTCAATAGACCTACATGGTACAGTTGTACTTCAGGAGCTGGAAGAGGGACTGTGGAATACAGAACACAAATTCTGTCCTTGACAACTAGTAAGGCACCATTTTACAAAGTGGACCAGGAGCTGTAATCAGAAAGCATGGGAGTAGTCCAAACAAGTATAGGTGTGCACAACATAGCTGTCAGTTCATCACTTCAGGCTTTCTTTCTAGCCAGTAGAGAGAAATGTTCACTTCTACTCATGGCTTAACCATCCTCAAGTAAATGTCTGAAATAGTAAAAAACTAAGTACCCCCTAAAATGTCTGATTTTCTGTGTATGTTCTAAAAGGAGTCTGGCATGGCTAGCTCCAGTACAACATCTATAGACACTTGAAATTTAGTGAGCTGCATTTCACTTGGGCTGTGCCCAGCCCCCTTTATTTCTGCTTCCAGCCCTTTCTTTGGTCCCCATCAGAAACAGGGGCTTTCAGTTGCCCCAATCCTTCATATCCTGTAGCTGAATCCTGCAAGATTTTCTGTTGCCCATCTTGCATGGAGAGGCACAGGGAAGATTTGCCTGGATAGAGGAGGTCTTACTTAAAAAATAACCACCTCTGGGCTACACAAAGTAGCCATATTCTTGTTCTTGCACCTCAACATGCAATAAGCAAACTGTGCCAGAGCACCAGGCTTGAACCTGATATTGCTGGGTGATAGATAAATTCAAATTGCAAATGCAAGAGTGCCTTACGCACCCTTACTTTCCATAGATACAATTGTCTTAAGATTTCTGATTCTAATTTTGTAAGTCTTGCTGACATGCTGTAACTCTCTACCTCATAAATGGTTTCTCTCATTTGTTCTACTGATTGCTCAGCATCCATAAGATGTAAAGTCAGTTTTCTAAGACTCTGTGTGAATGCTAATCAAGAGGCACAGTTATGTGTATGTCTGTTTCATATTTTTGTATAAAACACAAAAAGTTTGCACATATGTTTATGTTAAAAAAGTGAGGTTGTCAGCCTCAGTAGTGCCGTGAAGAATCCTTAAGAAGCCTATTTGTTAATTGCTTTAAATGTGATAAAATATTTAGTGATCTCCTTAAATATCCTACTTTTTCTGATGAGCAAATGTCATCATTAAAACTAATACTATGTAATTGCTATGAATCTTTCTAGTCAGAACAAAAACTAAATAACCATGTAAATGGAAATGACACATTATAAATTGTAAATTTATTGTAACTTGAGTTAGTTGTGCTCTCAGCACAACTGTCATGATCCAAGCCTTTCATACATCATCACTGGTCAAGCAGAGTATGTAATA
This sequence comes from Aegithalos caudatus, assembly GCA_013389925.1. Lineage (NCBI taxonomy): Eukaryota > Metazoa > Chordata > Aves > Passeriformes > Aegithalidae > Aegithalos > Aegithalos caudatus. The sequence continues at coordinate 2,972 of WEIU01006579.1, read as the reverse complement.
CCAGCACCTGTGATACAATGTTTATGATGAAAATGTAAGTACTTCAATAATATTCTTTTTTTTTTGTGTCTCATTATTAAATTATTTTTTCTAGGTTATGGTACTGCCAGTTTTTGCACACTGGGAATATAATAATGCTCAGTCTTCAAAGGGTAATTGGGGAGCACAACAAGCTGCAATGTGCTGTCACTCGCCCAGTGCTGCCCTGTGCCTTCTGCTGGTACACTGAGCAGTAAATATCTTCTTAGTTTTACTTACGGTGGTTGTGCACCAGTGCTTTTGTCAATACTATGCTTTCTTAGTATTGTTTAAATATTACTTTTTGCTTATAGTTGCAAATGATCTGTTGCTAAAAGAGAAATAAAAATTTGGATAGCATGAAGTTTAGTTGAGTTAAAAGTGAGGAAGGGAAACAGGAAAGCAAATCGTATGTTCAGCTGGATCAGGGGTTGATCCCATAGGGGAGGCTGAATGGTGACAGAGGAGACTGAGAGGGAATCTCATCAATGCACATGGATATCTTAAAGATGGGTGTCAAGCAAGGAGTAATGGACATAAATGAAAACCTAAGGAGGCGAACCTCAACATGAGGAAGAACTTGTTTACACTGAAAGTGGCAGAGCGCTGAACAGGCTGCATGGGGGAGGTTGTGGAGTCTCCCTCTCTGGAGACATTCAAAACCCACCTGGATGTGTTCCTGTGTCACTGCTCTAGGTTACCTGCCTTGGCAGAGGTACTGGACCAGAATATCTCCAGAGGTACCTTCCAACCCCAACTGTTCTGTGACTCTGTAATGTCAATTTAGGGTGACAGATGTGACGTCTCCTGACTTTTTTCTCATGTTTTACTCTTTATCTGTGTTCATGTGGTGCCCATGACTGCAATATTGACAGTACTTATGACAGAAGCCATATGCCATAAAGAAGAAGGATCATCAGTTTTTGTTAAAAGAACTATGGATGAAATGAAGTTGCAAAACTGAGAAGTGAACATTGATGCTTTGCATTGTAACATTCTTTTTTCACTTAAAGAGTTTTCCACAGGCATGCCAGTCAACATGTTAGATGCACAGGTAGTTCCTCTTAATGCATAAAAATGGTCAATTTGTTGGTGGGATATGCTTTTTTTTATTTTTAAGAAATCAATTTTTCTTGAGAGTTTGATGCTTAAAAATCCCATTGATTTCATGTCTTAAGAATTTAGCAGCCCAATAAATGGATGCCTTTTGCAGATTTTTTCTGTTGTTCAAAGATTTTTCTTAGAGTTGTAGTAGCAGTATAGCAGTCATTTTGCAATCCCAACTGGAGCAATAACTGCTGTGGCTACTATGTAAATATGTACTGTTGAACTTTGTAGTGTAATTTATTTGATGTGCTCTTAATTTATGTTCTGACTTTTATAGTTCATGTTAGACCTCTTTAACAGAAGTGATGTTTCTTTGTTCTTTGCATTGTTGGCAGCCATAGACCTTAAAGCATTTTACAGAGGAATGGTAAGTGCTATTGTCCCATTTTATTGAGGAGCAAACTCCAGGACTGCAAGTAACCCACTGAAAAATCCCAGTCTGCAGAAGAGCCAAGACTTCCTAAAAAGCTTACAGTTGTAACTGTGAGATTAAAGATAATTGTAACTGTTTGTTTATTTAGGAGCATTTGATAAGAGAAACAGTAATATAGTGTGCGTGTATGTGTGTAACCACTTGGGTCTAATCTTTGGGCAGGGGTATTGTTTAAAGGAAAGAGTCTGTGGGACATTAAATTTCTGTACTTTAAAGCGTGTCTGTGTATCACTTACATATTAAACATGCTTAATAATGTTTACAATATAAACCAGGACAGCGTTAGCTTTCTTGAAATTGGAATCTGTGGCTGAAAGCAATATAATGTTTGATTTCCAAACATGCTAAAATAGGACTCAGCTCTGTGTTGGTGGGGTATAATGTAGTCTGTGCATACATTTAATCTCAGCCTCATCTAGCATCTTCTTTACTTGTGTCCTCCCAGTAAGAATGTTCCTATTTAGGAGATTTTAATTAATTACTCTATAGAGGTTGCTTGCTTTAAGGGTAAATACCATAGATCTCTCCTTGCAGTGTAAAATCAGCTAAATGAGCAAATAGCAGTACCTGATTAGTTGATGTATTTTTGAAATATTATAGAAGGTATATTGACCTGATTGTAAGAAGATCCATAAGGTCTTTTAAGCTGGGAACTCAGTTCTATGAAGAAATGCATAGGATATGTGAACAGCTCATTAATTAAATTAAAACATATTCATCCATCACTGGGTTGCCTTGCAGATGTGTATGTTTATACTCACATCCCTTTGACTGTTCTTTTAGCTCATGTTTTGTACTTCAGAAAATAGCATGGTGACATTTGTTATTCTACTTGATGGCACAGTGCTGAACTCTCTGTAACAAGATGTTTTCATTATGATTGCTAGTTTTTTTACCAAAATAATGATTATCGCTGTCGAAATTATCCTTAAAAAATACCTGAAAATACTGCGTTTATCTGCCTTGCGGAATAGGAAGGTGTTATGATAAGAGATCACTTAAGTGCACACAAGATATTGTTCTTTTCCTTTGTAATTCTGAAGAAAAGCAGACCAGAATTTCACCATGATTCTGGGTTGGTGCTTTATTTATCATTGTGTTGTTTGGATGAACAGAACAGAACATAGTATGAACTCACAGACTGAGAGTTATGTTAAAAACATAAGACTTATTTTTTTATGAATCATATCTTAGTAGCAATTATTTCAAATTTTCAGGCATCATTGTGCTGGAACAGGAGTTTATAGGCAAGTTAACTTTGGTTTCTAAAGTGTTTTATTTTCCTCACTGTTAAAACAAATAATATCACATTACAAAAGTATTGGAATTTTAGGAGTTCCAGGGCTGTGTATGCTTCACAGGGAATAGCCCCATGGAGATCTACACATGATGAATTTGGTAAAAATCCTGCATG
>WEIU01006578.1:1374-24684 GCA_013389925.1 Aegithalos caudatus | reverse complement strand
AATTCTCAAGCAGCATGGAAGTGTATTAAGTGCACCTTATTTCCAAGTGCAGCATGTTGTGAGTCTCATAGGCTAGATGTGCAGTCTGGAAGTGAGTTGTTATGCTGTTTGACTTGTACTTCACAGGATCATTTCTGGAGTTTAACTTTATCTATGGTTAGGTGCCTGTCCTTCAGCAGCGGAGTCATTTTGGTTTAAAACTTGTAACACTAATTCTTAGGTAAATTATTAATACAACTGAAACCCAGTTTTAAAATATTCTTTAACCTTGTGGCTTTCAATTGATCATTCCAGGAACAAATCTTCAGTTCCAGGAAGTGTATTCTGAAGAAGTTAGGGTTGTGTTCTCTTCCCATGCATCCTGTTTTTTCACACTCTTTATGATCTAACAAACAAAAGAATATTTCAATCCCTGTGGAAAATACTTATTTTGAAAAAACAATATTTTTGCATGCAACATTAGATATTTATGCAGAAGTGTATAATTCATGGAGTACCCTGGGGTCTGTCTCACAGCATAGCAAAACAGTATTGTGAGGAGATGCAAGGGAGCAGTGTAGTCACAGCAACCCTCACAAGATCTTGGAGCCCTGCAGAGTAACAGGCTGTGTTAGCTAAGGTACAGTGGTATGGTGTTTTACTGGTACCGAGAATGTTCAGACCTCTTTGCGTCTGTACAGCATTTTTATACATAGAACAGCTCAGAAACAGTGTTTCCAAGTGCTACCCTAGCTAAGTGATCAGTAATTTTCCTGTGTTTTAAGCAGCAATGTTAACCAAATACTGGAGATAGCCAGTAAATACCCAGACTACTGGCCCTGTCAAACACAGAGGTGTTTTGGCAATTGGCAGTGCTGGTATGAACACAGCTATGGACTGGGAACTGCTGATGTTGACTGTTTATTCCATTCAGATAATTATGTGTATCTCCATCTACTCTTCTCTTAGAGAAATTAGTTCTGATTAATCTTTTCAACCTTAATAGATAACATGATTACCAGTGTTGAACTACGACTGCTGAATCTGAGGAAGGTATTGAAAGATTGTTTTCATTACCTGCTGTTACAGTTTCCTTAGTTACTATAATTTGTCTGTTGGTAGAGATAGAAAATTAGGATGTAATTTTGTAGTATTGGCTCAGTCTGTCTCTCCTTGAGTTTGAGCCTAATAGGCCTTTACATTCGCGTCTCCTGATTAACCAAATTTACAGCTAGACATATGCCAGAAAATTAATTGGTATCATCTCATTTTGCGTTTTACTGAAAGACCTGTATTTTGCTGTTTGTTTCACTGGCAGGAGATGGAATTGTGAGCAGTAGAGTCAACCTGGACTGTTGAGTCATTAGTCTTTTTGCCATTTTGCCTAAGAGGTCTGACTCTTTTGTGCCTTTCCTCTGCTTACTTAACCTTGCTCACTGACAAGCTGCATTTGTTTTGCACATTTTAATGTCTGACTGAGTTTGATCCACAGATTCGTTTTGAGAGAACAATCTGCATTTAGCTGAAGATGCTCTGGGGTTCAGTGATTATACTTAGCAAAAACTGGGATTTGAAATTCAGATGGTGGTTTACATGAAGCATTTAGGCATCAAACTGTCCTGTGAAGTGTATAAATACTATCCCTTTAATAAGGTAAAGAAAAGAAAAATACGTGTTAGATGGAGGAACTTTCCAAGTCATAGCTAGAGCCATCACTTCCTGTAGAACAGCCTGTAGGAGATCAGAACACTCACTTTATTGCCTTTTTCTCCAAAAACGCAGTGAAACTGCTTCAATGAAACTGATTTTTTTTTTTCGATTCAACTTTCTTCAAAGTACAGATCCTATTCTCATCAATTGGGTGGAAAATGTACTGCTGATGGAAAGAAAACCCATTTGCTTTTCAGTGAGTCCATGGCAGAGTCATGAATTTCTACATGTTACCTCCAAAGGCATGAAGTACGTAGTGCATCCTCTCATACTGCTGTTTTTCCAGTATACTTGGAGATGGAAAACAGTTCTGGGACATGGAGATCAAAATGGAAAAATCCTTGCAAAGCTAAAGAATTCCATCTGTGAATTCCTGACTTTGAAATCTATAGGTGCACCTCATAAAAAAAGTAACTGCCAATGGAAAGCTGCATTCAATTTTTATGCCAGTTTCTCTGGTATCTCAGGCATAGTGTGAGAGTATGCATTATACACTAAAACCACAAAATATATTCTGTGTACAAGAGTTAAAAGAAAGGATGACTTTCGTAAGGAGAGAAAACTCATCAGCCAGAACACTTGGGTAGCTCTGCCTTAGGAACTTGGCAGTGATGGCTTCACAAGGCCTTCGTAAGGAATGCGTCCCTTGAACTATAAACAGAGAACTGCAAAACAACGTTTGGCTTGTGTACATTGCCCAAAAACAGTGAACCCAGATGCAGCAGCCCAGATATTGTATTCCACCTGGGGGGTTGGAGTGCTTTGAGATGTTCCACGCCATCAGCTTTTTTCTGGTGCTCTGGTTCACAAACCAATGTAAACGCACAATGAAGAGAGTAAATCAATGGGAACTCTCTAAAAGCTTGTGCCCAAGCTTAGCCATTTTAAACAAAAGCAGGTCAGAAACTAGCAGCCAAACTCTGCATTTCCCACTTGGATGAATATTGCTGCTAGCTTGTTGGGGCTGCGTTTTTGGAAGTGCTCAGTTTATATGTTGGCTTCCAAATCAGGCATGTGGCTTGCTCTCAGAATCCCAGTGGGAACTGCTAGTGGGATCCTTCTTATCAACTCCATTCTCTGATGACACTTGGAGCCATCCCTTCTTCACAGGATGATGCTGCCAGCTCTGTTCCCTTTTCCAGAGCTGGACTATGATATCCAAACAGCCTGAGTCCAGACCTGGGCTTTTGCTTCTGCTGTTCCCGTTGGCAGTGTGCAGTCCCAGTGAGAGCCCTGCTTTCTCCACCTTGGAAGTGGCGTTTCACACAAAGACCTGATGAGTAAGAGTTCCCAAGCATGCAGGGCTCCTGTGTGCCAAACAAAGAAAAGCTGCATGTGAACTGAAGAGGGAGAAATGGCCCTCCAGCTCTGTCCTCCCTTTCTGGAAAATAGTTCCGACTGAGTGAAGTGGGTTTGGTAAAAGGTAGCTGGAATGTTTCTTGTCCTGCTACTTTGTTGCATCTCAGGAGTTTCTGTCTCTTCTATGGAGCTGAGCCACTGCGCATGGACCAGCAGTTGGAATGCTGTGTTTTATTGGCAACCTACTGCATTAAACTGGCACCAGTTTCTGAGTTGCTTAATATGCAAATATTCACTAACCAGAGCCTTTACTCTTCTCAGCCCACTATGCCTTTTTCTCTGCCAACTAGCTGACTGCTTTTTTTTCAGATCATTTCCTTGCCATCTGCCAAGCTGATGTTTTAAGAAGCCTGATCACTTTTCCCTCATCTAGTTTGGGGATTAATTAATATTGCTGTAGATATGGTGTTGTTTGTATTTGCTTGCCTGGCTTTTGTAATCTTCTTTGATTTCACTGTATGTTTTCAGGCAGACAGTAATACAAAATTAAAGATTGTATTGGTTAGTACTCTTCTGATGAAAATTGTTCAATTTTCTGTTTACCTTATCTGCAAACAGTTGTGACCAAAGTTTGTTAAGCCATTTTTCTTGGGTTTCTCTAGGAGCTGAGCAGCCAATTAAGAGAATATTTGAAGTCACATAGTAGAGGGAATTCACTTGATAGTAATTACCATTTTTTATTTTTCAAATAGTCCCTTTTTGCACAGTAATGACGAGTACCTAAATTTGGACTCCATGGTTCCTATCCTGTGAAAAACCCTGATACCTCTGGAAATACAACGCTTACAAGGCTTCTTAAGTGGCTGGGCAAAACTGTGGGAGGCTTTTGAAAATCTTGGCTGTAGGAGTTCAGCCCTGCCTCAGACTGCTGCAGTTTTCTTTCTCTTTCAGAACCTTTGCCAGACGCTCTGGTGCTCAGTAAAAGGCTCCTGCCGCTCCAAACTGGATGCAGCTGCGGATGGCACTCGGTGTGGAGAGAACAAGGTGACTGTGAGCCATGCTGTTTGCAAGCTGTACTGCCTGCCAAAGTGCTGAGGGGAGCCAAGAGTAGCTGTGCCATTGTTGAGTCATGTGAAGGAGGGTCATCCTGTGACATCTCCATTTACATTTCCACTAAAGTGTTCAACCCTCATAAGCTGAAATAACAAATAATTCACAGAAACATCTCCCTGTGATAGTGATCTGAAGCTCTTTGTGCTTTTTCTTCTTTCCTCAGTGGTGCTTCTCTGGTGAGTGCATTACAGTAGGGAAGACTCCCGAAGCAATCCACGGAGAGTGGGGCGTTTGGTCCTCCTGGTCCCATTGCACAAGGACATGTGGGGCAGGAGTTCAAAGCGCAGAGAGGCCGTGTGATAATCCAGAGTAAGCCGAGTGCACTATCTTTCCCTACTTTTGTTTAAGATTTTTGCGGTTCTTAGGACATTGGAAACACTCTTGTATGAGACTGTTATCAGCAAGTGCCACATCAACACATCACCAATACTGACACCTATCTTCCCAGTTAGGCGTACCTGTGTGAAATTCAGCTGGCTCATCTTTTACAGTAGTTGTCTTGTTCTTTATTTCTTAACCTCCACAGAGCTTATTTCAACACAAAATTAATTAGAAAAACATACTTAACATTTAGGCTTTGCCGAAGTAGTGTAAATATTGCTTCATTAGTACTGCAATGAGTAAAATGTCCTCAAACACTAGATGAGAACAGTTTGTAGCAATCTGATCCTGAGGACTCACCTTTCATGTTTTGTTCAAGTCATCAGCTTTGTTTGAGCTTCAGACACATGAGTTGTCAGGTGCAGAACATGAAAGGCAGAATTCCCTACTGCATATCCGAGTTCATGAAGACTCCGCATCTCATTTTCAGAAATCACTAATGGCAGGAATAATTTGTCTTTTCAGAGAGAACTGTCAAATGCACTGCAAAGTATGGGATTTAAAGTGGTCCATTTGATAGGTTAATTTACTGTGAATTCAGCCAGGTAGTGCCAATCACTTTTATTGAGGAGTACAGGTGTTGTCTATGTTTCTGTGCTTCATAGTGACATGTTTGAGTACTCAAACATGTGATGTGAACAGTCTCTCTACCCTGTCTACCCTGGATTCAGAATCATCTTGTTATGCTACTGGGACCTGAAATATGCTGTTAGTTTAAATCTTTTTTTTTTTTACCCACAGTCTCATGTCCCAGTCTCAATGTTCCTTTTCCAGACCTCAGTTTGGAGGAGATTACTGCACTGGAGAAAGAAAACGCTACCGCATGTGTAACATCAGCCCCTGTCACAAGGACTTGCCAACCTTCCGTCAGATGCAGTGCAGTGAATTTGATACAGTTCCCTACCAGAATGAATTCTACCACTGGGTTCCCATTTATAACACAGGTATGAAGCTACAAATTTCTTTAATATCTTGTATAAAAAGTCAAAGTTACATGTCTATGAGGAACCTCTCTGAGGGTGAGAAGTCACTGAATTATAAGTTTTCTAATTAATTAGAGAAAAAATGCTGATGTGCCTTTTGTGTGAACAAAAAGGCAGTGGTTCTTCTCTACACATAGGTGTTTTTTCAGAGCTCTGGTGATAATGGCTGTGATTGTAACTAGTTCAGTTCCTGAAAACATACTGCACTAAGAAAAGCTGTTGAAGTCATGTCTGTACTACTTGTTTAGGATGTAAACGATCTTTTCCAGTGCCGACCACAGAGCAAGAAGTAGAGTAGTGTGGCGTAGAGCTGCATCTTTCAGCTTGTAGGCCTCTCTGCATGCAGTAAGCAGAGCTCTTCCACTGCACAAATATTATTTTACTTCCAAACTCAGATCTGCATGGTAAGTGTACTTGGCGTTACAGTGAAGAAGTAGCATCTGAAGTGGTTCAGGATCATGCTTTCCTGTATTGTAGAGGCAGAGTCGATGACTCTGCTTTACAACTTGCTTTGGAACAGCTAAATACAAGGGCAATCATTATAAGTATGCAGTTTGATTCTTGGGTTGTGCTTAAATATAAGGTGTAGATTATAACCCCCCTGGCCAAGGCAGGGTCTCCTGGAGCAGATGACACAGGAACATATCCAGGTGGGTTTGAATGTCTCCCGAGAGGGAAACTCCACCAACTCCTTGGGCATCTGTTCTGGTACTCTCTCACCCTCTATGTAAAAACTTCTTCCATATGTTGAAGTAGCATTTCCTGTGTTTCAGTTTATCGCCGTTGCTCTTTGCCCTGTCTGTTGGGCACCACTGAAAGGAGTCTGGCCACCCCCTTGGCACTGACTTTGAGATATTTATATGCATTGGTGAGACCCATTCTCAGTCTGCTCTTCTCCAGACTGAACAGGCCCAGCCCTCTGTCTCTCCTCACAACAGAGATGCTCCAGTCCTTTAATCACCTTCGTGGCCTCTGCTGGACCCTCTCCAGTAGCTCCTTGCTTTTCTTGTCCTGAGGAACCCAGAACTGCCAAACGCTTCCTGATACCCCTGCAGGAGCCCATTGGCCTTCCTGGGTGCCAGGCAACACTGCCAGCTCACAGGCATCCTGTCACCCACCAAAACTCCCAGGTCCTTCTCAGCAGAGCTGTTCTCCAGCAGGTCAGACCCATCTGTGCTGGTGCTTCCTCCCCAGGTGCAGGACCCTACACTTGCCCTTTTTGAACCCCATTAAGTTTCTCCCTGGCCAGCTCTCCCTGCTCTCAAGGTCCCATTGAATGGCAGCACAGCCTTCAGGTGGATCAGCTAGTCCCCACAGTTCATTGCAGAAGCCACCTTGATAGCAGTGTACTTTTTAATGAAAAAATAAGACAAATTAGGATAGGGAAGATCAGGATTAAACTTCTAGTTTCATTTGCCAGTGTTATTTTTCAGCAGGTTAATTGTTTTGTTTTTTTTTTCAGTTTTGGCAGTTCTAAATTGGTTTCCTAAATTTCAGCTACTGTTTCCATTACATCTAAAAAATACACCATTAAGATGAACCCAGAGTAAGCAGACTTGCACTAAAATTACTGATGAAAGAAAATATGGTTGATAGAGATTTTTTTGGAAGAAATCCCAGTAAAGCCATGACAAATGCTAACAGCCTAATGTTAAGGCCAAAACCAAACTCATAAAACATTTTCTGCAGTCACCTGTCATTGAAATGAAGATTCCAGGCCTCTGTTACTCAGGGTGTACTATTGCAGGGTACAGCGTTTGTTCTGTTCATGTCCTCTCTTTGTGACACTGCAAAAGAACTGGTAGTTCTGCATGTGCATTTGTTACAGAAGGTTTGTTTTTAAAGGACATTGAGAATCATGAGTCAAATGCTTACTGCACACTGGAAGGCACAGCTGTGCTCTGTCCATGCTGTATTTCAAATAGAACTGTTCAGAACTGTACAGACAGACCAGTTCTATTTAAAACGGTGTGCTTCTAAGCCTGATATATTTCATCTGGAAAATCATTTACAAAATCCTTCAAATATCAAGGAGATTTTTTTTTTCTGTGGCTTGAAAACTTTTTGACTGTTTTCACCCATTTTCTCAGCAGCCAGAATTTCAGCACAGATTTCCATGTCTTCCCCATGACCTTGGAGATCCTTAACGTTTTCACTTTAATTCTTACATTCTACTAACAACATTTAAAGGGTTTTCTTGCTGCTAAACTCTTAAGTTAAACTGTCTTCCTCAGACAGACAGGCTCTGGTAACACACAAATAAGCCGGGAGCTGGCCAAATCCAGTGCTGATCCTTCATCTGACATCATTGTATGACTGAGGGTGGGTGGCTGTCATGGGCACACTGCTTCCAGTTTTGTCCAGCCAGAATTCCTGAAATATATCTGAGAGTTTTCCTCCCATCTCAGTTTCAAATATTCTTTCACCTTCTATCAGTGGCTAAAGATGTCCTAGGCAAAATAACTGCAAATAAGATCATGAAACAATGCTGACTTTGAGACGCACAGCAGTTTGGGCCTTCCTCGTATGTGTGTTTTTCAAAAACAATCCAGGACTTTAAACAAAAACAAACCAACAGCCTTTTGTAAACCCCTCACAAAAACGAGCTGATGTTTCAGGCCTCTGGAGACTTACTCACAATGTCCTCCATATGTACACCAACCTTTGTCAGTTCCCTTACTCTCTTAACTTGTACAACCCAATTTCAAGGGTTTTTCACAGCATTCTGTTACTATGTTCTCTTGCTGACAAGAAGGCTTTTTGTAGAGGCATTTGTAGTGGGTTAATCCTGCCTGGACACCAGGTGCTCCCTTTCTCAGATGGATAGGGGAGAGAGAATGTAACAAAAGGCTTGTGAGTCAAGGTAAGGGCAGGGAGAAATCACCCACTTATTACCATTGTGGGAAAGACAGACAGGACTTGGGGAAATTAAATAAACGTAATTTATTGGAAGTTAAATCAGAGTAGAGTAGTCATGGGGGACAGTATTCCTTGAACCTCTCCAACATAAGTCCTTCCCTGCAGTTCTTCCTGAGCTGCTCCAGCATGGATCCTTTCCACAGGCTGCAATCCTTCAGGAACAGGCTGGTCCATGGGTCCTGGAGCGTGCTTCAGCATGGGCTTCCCATGAGGTCACAGCCTCCTTTGGGCATCTCCCTGCTCCGGTGTGGGCTCCTCCAGGGGCTGCAGGTGGATCTCTGCTCCCCCCTGGACCTCCAGGGACTGCAGGGGCACAGCTGCCTCACCATGGGCTGCACCTCAGGCTGCAGGGAAATCTCTGCTCTGGCAGCTGGAGCAGCTCCTGCCCCTCCTTCAGTGACCTTGTGTCTGCAGAGCTGTTCCTCTCACACATTCTCACTCCTTTCTTCCAGCTGCAGCTTTGCAGGTTTATTACGCTTTCCTAAATACATTATCCCAGAGGTGCCACCACTGTCACTGGTGGTTTGGTCTTTGCCACTGTTGGCAGGTCCTTCTTGGATCTGTCTGATCTGGGCTCTGTCAGCTGTGGGAGAAGCTTCTGGCAGCTTCTCACAGGGCTGCCCCTTTTAGCCCCCCTTCTACCAAAGCCTGGCAACACCAACCCAATACAGCTCTTGTTTTAGTATCAGGCATTTTGGATCCTCTCATGCTGCAGTTGGGATATAAAGGGGAAAGAAAACCATGAAGCTTTCCCAAGCCCTGAGTGCACATACAGTTTCTATGTGGAAGTGTCTAGCTAAGGAAATGGATTCCTGAGCCAGACGTTCTGCGACATTTTAGACATTCTCTGTTCCTTCATCCCACTGGAAAAAATAATTTGGATGGTCACAATTCTTTCTCCTGGTTTTAATTTCATAGCTTGTGTAAAGCATTTATAGTAAATGTCACATACCTAAAGAGTCTTCCCTCTTTAGGTATTGTGTAAATTGTAACTTCAGAAGAGAGTAAAGACATTTTTTAGCTTATGATTTAATAAAACAACCAGCTTGAACAAGCAATCTCACAGAAAAGTAGTAAGTCACATCTTGCTGTTTCCTAGCCTACCTATGTTTGAGGTTTCAATTGAGAATTTTCTGGTTCAAATGACTTTATGCCTGTTGGGGAACTTGCACAGTCCTATTATGGAATTGCTCTGGACCTCAGAAACCCATGTGCTCAAGCTGGAGCATCAGAATACCCCTGGGATTCTTAAAATGGTGGAGACCTCCATGTTCAAGGGTGATAAACTATGCAGCAGCCTGAGCAGGATATTTTCTGAATTTTTCTCATGACCCAGGCCCCTATTTTTACACTTTGATCAGACTTCAGTATGTATCCACTTCTCTTTCCATCAGACTGACCCCATGTTTATTTTTTTCATACCATTTGACAAATTCCATTTATATGAGTCTGATAGCTTCTCAGGGCTTAACTTCCATATATAAGTCCTACATTAAATCATGTAATTACCTTTATTTTCTGTATCAGTGCCAGGATCATTTGGTGTATGGTCAGATAGGGGTTGTGTTAAAAATGTTCTAAATTTCATATTTCTTCCAAAATATTTCTGAGTATCAGTTAAGATATGTTCTGATACAGTCAGAGATGATGTGCTAATAGGATGAAATAATGTTTCTGCTGCCCTTGATTCAAAATTAAACTTCATTTTGGAGCTTCAGACTTGGTTAAAGTGATAAGTAGCTTCACCTCAGCTTTTTTTTCCCCCATTTTGTCTGTTTGGTAATTGTCTTTTCTAATTTTCTTTGGAATTTCTCCAGCCAGTTCTGAACTCTCATAGAGATGAGGGGTTGAAGAGAAGAGGCCCACCTCTTTCCTTCCTTGTGAAGTTGGGAAAGATATTGAAGCCTTATCTTCTTCTGACAGACATGTTAATCACATCCTTCTTAGTCAGGTTAAGCTGGATCCCTCCTGCATGTGAACTCATGGGAATCAGCTGGGAGGTAAACAAATTTAAATTAGGAAGGAAATATGTTCCTTTCTACTTATCTCCATGTTGCTCTATTTACACTTGGTGAATCTGAACTTTTTAATAATATACAGAGAGAAAAAATGTCACATGCTCAAATTTCAAGATTTTTTACTCAGCTTTGTGATTTGCTTCTTCACTCCCATTCTGATTACAGATAAGTCACTGGACCCTTAAGGGATCTCTGTGGCTTGGGATCCATTACATCTGTGTTTCTTCTATATATTAGGGGATTGAACATGTCTCTGGTTAAATCAGCAGCAGGTGCAAGATGTAGACACCATATGAAATGTGTAATTTGTAATTTTTCTGGGCTGCTGAGTGTTGGTGGCACTTCAGCCACCATTTTATGTCCAGCTAGGAGCAAGGCACTGGCAGAAGGATGCAGCAAGATTTAAGAAGGTTTACAGGAGGGCAGCATGGAAGTCAGAAAGTCACTGAGAGGGACTTTTTTACAAGTAGAGATAGGACATAGGCAATGACTTCAAACTGGCAGAGGGCAGGTTTAGATTAGATGTAAGGAAGAAAATCTTCCCTGTGAGGGTGGTGAGGCACTGGCACAGGTTGCCCAGAGAAGCTGTGGGTGCCCCATCCCTGGAAATTTTCAAGACCAGGTTGGATGGGGCTTTGGGCACTGTGGTCTAATGGAAGATGTCGCTGCCCATGGCAGGAGGGTTGAATGATCCTTAAGATTTCTTCTAGTCCAAACTTTCTATTATTCTGTGATTTGAAAAAAACAGATTGTGAAAAGCAAGTTTTGCTCTAGAAAGGAAAATAAGGAGTGAGTTAAATACCAGCTAGTCAGTAAAACATTTAATGAGTGTTTAGCATATGTATCCTGGAGCTCGTAGGGATACATGGTCATTACTGAGTGCTCACAGATTGGATCTAGTATTTCATGCATATGCTGGATTGCAGGAAATTATGCATATTTTGGCCTAAAAGTTAAAAAGATGACAGCCTTTTTGTTAAAAATCTCACCGTGATTTAATCAAATTTGCTGAAGTAACTGAAACAGAAGCAGCTGCTTTAATGAGCTCCTTCTGAGCAACCAAAGTGCTCCTATTCATCTGAGTTAAGTCTTTTTAGATTTCTGGTCTGAAATAAGAAAAAAGCTGAACTCAATACAAGTCTTCCACCATTTCAGGAAATGTATTTGTTTTCCTCGTATGTGTGAGTTTGGTATTTGTTCAGTGTTTAAAATATTAGATGTTTGGAGGTCATTGGCTGATTCTAATGCAGTTTATTTACAGTCCTAGAAAAAAAGAGCCAAGGCCCCTGAGCTCAACCATAATTAGTAATAATAATGATAGATAGATAGATAGATAGATAGATAGATAGATAGATAGATAGATAGATAGATAGAAAGACAGGATGATAGATAATTTTAGATAGTGAATGCCAAATATAATGCTAGTATCATTTCCTCACTGGTGGCCTAACCAGTCTTTCTGCAGATGAAAAATCAAATAAATATCAGATAGGACTGAGTTTTGGGTGGAGAAATAAATACCCTATAATTTGCAGATGGGGTCCATAGAAAACATATAAAAAGAAAAACACTAAAAATTTTGGGGTAGGGTATAATTTTAGATCAGTTAACACAATCAGGAAAAACAGGACAGCTTTCATACATAGAGAGCATTTGCAAGTATGAAAGTTTGTGTGATTTTTTAACCTTTTATTTTTGACTTAGTAAGGGAATTAATTTTCTTTACAAACTGATTCTGAGTTATAGGTTTACAGTATCATAGTTACACCAGCAGTATTTCAGCACTGTCTGCTTCTTCTTGTTCAGTGATTTCTGAACTGAAATTACTGTTTTGTCAACACACAACTAGGAGGAGGTACAGATATCAAACTTCTGCTCTACATATTTCATTAGAAACAATGCAAAAGCTGAAATGGCTTTGTGTAAAATCTGTATCTATTGGGAATTCTGAGCAGGTAACAGAGTACCTCATCTTGTAGGATTCTCCTTGTCCTAAACATACTGTGCTTCGTATAGAAAAATGCTACATTGAGAAAGTAGGCAAGGTGAAGCAAAATTTAGAGCACTAAATTTTAATCAATTAATGGTTTATTAATTAATTGATTAATCAATTAAATCACATGTTCAGAAAAAGAATTCTGCAGACAGAAGTAAAATCATTTGTATCACTTACCATGACAGCTCTTACCAAAACAACTGATGAGTGTTTTGATAGCTGGCAGCTTTCACAGAGGAGCTGAGGGTTGGTGAGGATTACAAACATGGTGTTCTTGCCTGAAAAACTTTTTTAGCTCCATGTCCACTGATATTCTTGAACACAATTCACATCAGCTGGAATTCCACCGGTTGTGTAACTGTGGTACATGCATGTGCTCTGGGTCTCATCACCGCTGCACTTTAAGAAGGTATTTTTGTTCCAGTCAGAAGCACAACATTGGTGACAGACCTAAGATGCCATTTTAGCTCTACTGACAAGACAGGAAAAAAAGCCTTCATTGAGGTTTTTGAATTTCCTTTACTGTTCTGGTGGTTTTTTTAAGTTTTTTTTTGTTTGTTTCCACTTCTGCATTGTTTCTTTTTACACAAATGAGATTGACAGAACAAAGCTCAGGCCATGCAGGATTCAGTTCTTAAACTGCAAGAACTTTTAGGGGAGGAGCTTCATGCACCGTGTGGTGTTGTGTTTATGTCAGTGCTGTACAAACCAGAGTAATGAGAGCAAATTTTCCTCCTTCAAAAGGATAAATGCTTTTGTTGGAAATTATTTAGTTTGTTTGCATTATTAGAAGTTTGCATTTCTCTTGTTACCAAAAATTTCTTTAAATGCAGTTCTGTCTGTGACACAAAGCTAACAAAGGAGATAACAAAAGATAAAAATAAGTTCATCAACCAGGATGGGGAAGGCTTATAATTACCCTGCACCCCTCTGAGACCAAGGGAACAGCTTCTGTCAACTCTGTCAGGCACAGGAGAAAATTCACTCAGCATCAGCACCTCCACAGCACAAAGGGAGATTGTTTTAAAATGATTCAATAATGGTACCTCGAAGTCTCTACTGACTGATGGGTTTAAGGCCCACTGCTTTTCTCAGCAAAGCATTTCAGGTTGCTGAGCATGAACAAGTTGTTTTTGCTGGGCAAGACTGGAGTCTTTGAACAGACCAAAACCTGAAGACAAGTCTTCTGTTGCTGTCCTTCATTAATACGATAGCTGTTGATTTTTAATTCAGATAGTTCTGGTTCCACTGGAGAGTTTTCAGAGAGTGTTAAAAAGGCAGCAATTATGTCTGTCTTTGCTTTGACCCTAATTTCAGCTCTTCCACACACACAATTTATTTATTGTGTCCTTTGTCTCTCTGATGTCTCAGTTTCAAAATTTCCCATTCCCAAAGGCCAGTGTCTGTGAGACAGGGAAGCTTGTGTTTGTCTCTTTGTACTCCACAGATGGAATAGATCAAGGCCCTGATCCATCACTGAAAATCTTGTTTCAGAGGCCACTGGTTGTTCTTGCTTCAGCTTTCTCCTTCTGTGGGACATCTATCTGAAAATAGCCTGTCTGTCAGGCTTACAATATTATCCCTATGTCATAAGTTGTCAAGCAGGGAAAAAAGAATGTTTGAAATTATTTATTAAGTGCCAACAGGTAGATGAAAATTATGAACCATGCAGAAGATCAGAACCAAGCAGCTGACTGCGCTCTGAGTGAGACTGACAGCAGTGATGAAAAGTTTAAAATAACTCTGAAATTACTCAGTCACCAGCTGATGGAAAACTTTCTTGTCAGTGTCCTTGGCAATCCCACCCCTTCACTACTGACAACTGGTTCTGCTGAATTCTTCTAATTCTTCCAGTTCTGGAAAATGCCAGGGAAAGTGAGCAAATGGTTCAGCAAAGACCCTGCGCATTGCACTTCAGTGTCCTGCTGATGTATTATCTGAGTGAGCATTCTTGTTTTCCTTTCAGCAAACCCCTGTGAGCTTCACTGTCGCCCAGTAGATGGCCATTTTTCAGAGAAGATGCTTGATGCAGTCACTGACGGTACTCCTTGCTTTGAAGGAAGGCACAGCCGAGACATCTGTATTAACGGCATGTGTAAGGTATTGGGTATGTTTTCATGTTTCTTTCTCTACAATTTAATTTTTAAAAGTTATGAGAGAATGCTTAACCATTTTTTGGTAGGATCAAGGCCAATTACTCCATTTTATCACATTTTTATAGCAAGTTTATAGCAAAAGCTTTCCAAGTAGACATGAGTAATTTCCACCCTTTTCCATAAGTCTATTAGACTGACTGCTGATTACTTTTGGTGCCTTTTAAATCCTCTGGGTTTTGCCCATTATTTTAAAACATCTCTTCAAGAAAATCTGTTTCTGATGAGAAGTTTTCACAAAGTATTGTAGCCTTACGGTTATAATTGATGTCACCACTGTCCATGGGCCTTTTTATGAAAATGCTGTTTAACCATACACACGCAGTTGTCCTGACCTGTCTTTTAATACAATTAGACTTTAAAATTGAGGGCAGTAAAAATAATTTTAGTTTACAACATTGAATTGAATAATGTTGTACAATGAATTATTGTACAACATTGTTGTACAATGAGATAATGGGCAAACACAGTATATTGCTCAATAATGTGTATTGAAGCTTAAGTATAATGGTCTCTGCATATTCTGTGTGTTGGTAGCAGATTTCCAGGATCATGGCATGTCTGTATGGCAGTCGAAGGAGTGTTTTGTAAATTCTGTAACCTCTGTGATCTTAGCATTGATTTAGTCAATTTCTTATAAATAAAATTAGTACTTTTCTTGTAGAGGATATGTTTACATCTGTGGTGTATTTCTTCCAATTGAGGGTTTGTGTCCTGTACCTCCTTGAATCCTGGTATCTTTTCTACTTTTAGCATCTTTGGAAACAAAAACAGGACTTGGTGACTTGTGGAAACTACATTAGATCACCCAGTATGGGAGTTGTATGACCCAAGCCACCTAAGTATAAAAATGCAACTACAAGGGACTAAAAGAAGCTCTCTGGTTCATCCATTTACAATCTGTGTTCCTTTTTTGACATTTTTGACATTCTTTTCTTAAAGACTTCTGGTGATTGAACTTTACATTTTTAATAGGTGATTGGTACACCCTCTTTTTAAACTTCTTATTTTATTAGAGTGACAGTGACCCAGAGACCAATAATAAAAGATGTGTTTTAAGCTTTCCTTGCATGATTTGCATTCTGTGAAAGGGAGTTACCAAGATGCTGCTCAAGTTCACAGTGAAGAGATCCTGCTTAACTTTGCTGAGAGCCAGGATGGGCCTTTGAACTATAATGGCTTTGAATGGTTCAAGCCATAATGAATCATATTTTTAGCATATTGAAACATATAGTAGTGGTTGCATGCCATAGCAGTGCTTTCCACCTTCACTTAGAAGAGATCAGTTACTAAATTCAGAAAGGCTGTGCTTGTGAAATACTAATTTTCTGATTTCCATCCCAGCTGGACTGGGATCACTATGATTAATTTTAGTTTCCATATGTGTAGAAGTCTTGGGGCTGTGTGTGTAGGGCAGTGGGGACAGGACGGGGTGATGACGAGAGATCTCTGGAGTCAAGGCTGGTCTTTAGAGCATGTGGTTTATTGCATACATTGTGGGTGAAGGGGGTCTGCTGAGAGCTGCCAGCCGCAGCTCAAAGCAGGCCTGAGAGAGAAAGAAAGAGAGCTTAGAGAGAAAAAGGTGGAAAAGTGGACAAGAGGAAAGAGTGGAAAAGGTGGAAAAAAGTGGACAAGAGAGAGGAAAAAAGTGTCCAAATTTCCTGTTACAATACATTAAATCTTTTTCTATTCTGAATATTCTAATTTCTACTAACCAGTCTAATACAAGAGACAAATCCTATACCATTTACATACAGCCTATAAGAGTCATTACATTACCCTATGTGTTACACTTTAAGAGTTGCTCTTTGAACCCCTCCTGCCAGGCCAGTAGGGTCTGCTCTGACCCTTGGACTCTCAGTAAGGAGAAGGGCATTGTTCAACCAAGAGGGGATTACCTTCAGCCGGCCATTCCATTGTTTTCTAGTCATTCAGTAATGGGCATCTCAGACATCGAAACTTGCTTTCAATACTACTGCACTTATAGGTTTCCTATTCTCAAAATCTAAGCAATCATAATTATATGGCTTTCTAGTTTCATCTTTCCCAACACATATGCTTTCTGTAATGAAACCTTGCCTCTGGCAGTTCATATTTATACCCATTTTAGCAATAGCAAGACTCAACTAATCCAATTTGACGGATTAGAGGTGAAAGGGAAGCTAATCTAATTGCAGTTTATAGAGCCCAGACACACTTCAGCATTAACAGTTCTGTGGACCCAAAGCATTTCTGAGAAATTCCCTCCAAGGGTGTCAGTGTTTCACATGGTGACTTCTGCTTCACATCTCCCGGCAGGATTAATTTGGAGTCAGGTTCACAGAATAAACAATACAGCCATGCAAAATGAGACCACATGATGGACAGGTAACCCAAAAAGCTCACAGAATTGAAAGATAACACACTTTCATCTGAAACAGGAGAAGCTGAAGAGAAGCTTTTTCATATATCTTCAACTAGTTTACTAATATTTAAGTCCAGCTAGCTAAACACAATAGGTACACTGCAAGTCATGAAGAATAAATCTGGAAATGTGTTTTATATAATTAGTCTGACACATCATTCTCATAGTTTGATTGCAAAATGTTTCTAATGATATGGAAAAGATGTTCAGAAGTGTTAAAGCACTGTTCTGGTTTTCAGAGCTGTATCTCACAAGAGTACTTCATGTTTGTTCTGAGTACTAAAATAACATTTCATTTTGGTCTGAAACTGAGAAAAAAACTAAATTAGTGAGATGTTAGATCCACTGTCTAAATTGGTCACATGTGATTGGCGTGTAGAGTAGCTATTTTTTATCATGTGAGTTCAGGATTTTCCTACTGGGTATGTCAGAACAAGACAGATCAGTGAAGAATTTCATCTTCTAAATTCATCTGTGTTCAGTCTGATTTTGTACTTTGTCATGAATTCGTTCATGACATCTCAAATCATCAAGCTATACTATGACTAGTTTGGCTTTGCTCAGAACAATCAGCAAAACTTGTCTGTCTTTGATGGCTAAATGTGGATTGACATACTTCAGTTTAGCTACCTGAGGTATACTGGATGCTTTCATAGCTGGCCTGACAAAGCCACAATGTGCATCTCCTCAAGTAAGAACTAAGTGCAGACCACTGATTCACTTGGTCCTTTTAATTTATCCAATATCTCCTGATTTTTTAGGAGTGCTGCCCGTGCATCAGTGCTGAAGGAAGGCTTACAGTGAGGTGTTGTTAGCATGGTATTCCTTTAGAACTTGTCAATTCAACGACAAGCAAAAATTGTTAGTGCATTTGAAGGCCTGGCCTATAAAATAGCTGAGTCCTCTCTCAATGTTGACCTTACACAGATCAGGAGATCTGACAAGATCTGTCAATAACTTAATCTCAAATCATCAAGTTATGCTATGACTAGTTTGTTTTTTAACTGTATTCCTTAGCACTCATTTTTTAATTGTCATTTTCCCTCTTTTATTTAGATCTTTAAAGCACATAGCCTATATTCCTGTGCTTAAATTATACATCACTACTGCACTCTGTCATGATATGACGCAGAAATGAAGGCACAGAACTCAGTGAGCTCGAAGGCAGGAAAAAGAGAGAAAGTTTATTTACCACTTAGGTTTTATAGTTTTCCAGGGATTACCCCTGAATTGGATAGAGAAGTTACCACTTCTCCATCCACACTGGTGGAGACAAAAGTCCATCAAATGTGTCTCCTTGAGAAAGGAATGTAAACATAGATTATTTTCCTACAGAGTCCTTGAAAGGACTCCACTTCAACCTATAAACATACAAAAAGAACCTCAGAAAATTAGAAGATTTTAGAAACTCTCAGAAGGCTTTAGAAAATGTGGGTGACAGCACTCTTCATTCCTCTTCACTAGGTTAGTCAGTTGTTCCCCCAGTGTTAATGAGTGAAGATACTGCCACCAGAGTATGGTTGTTTAGCGGTGATACATACATAATGGGATTTTTGATTAAGTACAAGCCATCACATCATCTAAAAGTGGAGGCTGACATACAGAGGGTGGAGGATCTGGTATCTCCGATGTTTCTAGCAGCCATTCATCTCCTGCACAGAGTTTTGAAAGGCTTAAGTGACCATCAATCATGCAAATCTCTGGTCTGCTCTCTGTGGTGATTCACAGTTGTGATTTTGAGAGACTAACATTGTACTGGAAAATTACACAGCTGTGTAGCAGTAGGGAAGGATCCATTTTTTTCTCTTACTGAAAAGCAGATTACTCAGCTTGGATTTTTATGCAGTAGCTTTACTGCTTCTCACTATAGTTCAGCTTCCTTCTTCCACTGCTAGTCCAACAGGACATTTGATTCAGACCCATATAGACAAATTACAAGATAAATTACTGA
This sequence comes from Aegithalos caudatus, assembly GCA_013389925.1. Lineage (NCBI taxonomy): Eukaryota > Metazoa > Chordata > Aves > Passeriformes > Aegithalidae > Aegithalos > Aegithalos caudatus. The sequence goes on along the minus strand of WEIU01006578.1, from coordinate 5,778 downwards.
CATCAGGACACATTTCTCTCCATTCAAGACAATGTCATGGCCAACGTGAAGTAAACATGATTCCTTTATTTGAAGACTCAGTGGGGGACACAAAAGGAAGGAAGACCTTAAAGTTCAATGTAGCATTCACATAATGGATATTCAGGCAGTACATCCAGGCCATACCCTTCAGCGACAGCAAGGACTTTGTATCTACCCTCCACTGCCAATCTGACACAAAAGCATCTCCCTCTGAAAATGGAAAAAGTGCAATATCTCTGGCTGTTTTCCCTTTAGTCACTGAGCAGCAGGAAATAAATTGTTTCTCCTCCCTGTAATTCAGCCGGGCAGTCCAGGTCATTACGTCTGTCTCTGTGCTGTGTGCTGTGACCAGAAACAAAGCTGATCTCAGATGCATTTAAAAAAAGCTCTTGGAGAGTAGGACAATGGCAAAGGGCTGCAAGGAGAGATGCTAAGTTGTGTTGCCCATGCTATGGCACACAGTGGTTCCTGTAACACAGCATGGTGCACAAGGACATATGTGTGTAAAAAAGTCAGAGCCTAATTGCTGCTGATATTCTTTCCTGCTTTATAACCTGCATTAATCTCCAGAACCCTATTAGCAACTGTTTGTCAGAAATTCATCATAGAGTTATAGCATGGTTCAGGTTGGAATGGACCTTAAATATCATCTAGTTCTGGACTGAAAGTGCACATTAATGGGTCATATTGACATTCTGGGAAGTTTGAGGAATGTTCAGAAAATGCAGCAAGTGCATCCACAAGAATAAGAATAATGAGGAAAGTAAGTAAAAAGAAGAATGAAACATCTTGAAATTGTTCTAATGGATGGCAAAAATAATGTGGTATTCACTGGAGTGATAAAGGAAAACATGGTCTGGAAATTAAAGTTAATGGAAATGTATCTAGAGTAAATGAATGCTGTTTATTCTGACACATGAGAATATTGCTTTGTGATGGTTTTTAATGGCTTTGTAAGATGAGACCCTGCTGTTAGATGTGAAGGTCATAGCAGCACCCCAGGGCTGGGGAATAAAACAAAGGCTTTATTTACTATTGCAGAGTAAATTGTCTGCCCTGCCTCATTCGTGGGTATTCAAAAACCCCAGGAATGTGTAGAAACGCTGCATATATAGATAAGTCTGATCATATCAGAACAACACTGAAATACAAACTTCTGCTGTTATTATTGGAAGGAGCAAAGGGATTCCCTTCATATTACACCCGTGCCATATTTTGATGGCACAGAACTATTGCTAAAGGAAGTGGTCTAGTGGGAAAGACCTGAGCTGACTGTGACTGAGCTGATGGATACAGTCCGTGCAGAGGCACTGATTGGCACCGCAGAGGCAGGGAAGTGATGGTTAGAGCCAGGACTGCAGCAGTTCTAATCAGCACTAATTAGTTAACCTTTGGGGGCTTTTACACCACGGAGTACGTGGAAGGGAAGTATGCTCAGTGATGTTCATTTCAAAGTATCTAATTGACTGTGTGAGCCAGATAAATTAATTCTGTGTGCAGCCTCTCAAACAAGAAGGCTCAGTAAATAAAGATGGACAGAAACCTATTCCAAAATATTAATTTTCTACCAAAAAATTATAATTTGGAAAAATTATGCAATTTGAAGACAAGTAATTTTTAGAGAAGTTCAGAAGAGAAGTTCCCAGCAGTCATTAATCATATTTTTTCCTAGCAAAGCACGAAGCTAAAGGGTTCCATCTTTAGACTTTCCCTACCTTTCTGTTCAAGTGTATATTGTATAGTATAGAAAATAAACTTCAACTTCCATGACTCTCCAGAGTGTTTTATTATTACTTTGGTCTAATAATAAACCAAATAACTATGACTTCAGTGTTTGAAGATGATTAACAGATGTACTGATAGAACAGTAGATGTACTGTGAAATGCACCACTCTGAGAAAACAGCAATACTACAGCCTCTCTAAATTATTAGGAAGTGTCAAAGATAACTGGTGCAGAGACAGATCTGAACTCCTGAAAGATTAAGAAACATCCTGTTTGTGTAGCAGTGGCACCTGCATATTCTCAATAAATTCTCAATTAAATACATCCTTGGTCACATAGCTACGTACTTGGAGGCAAAAAGTTGGTCACCTTGCTAACACATTCTTATCTTTGTAACCTTCTGTACTGCTTGCTCCTAAGTGTGGTCCTTGGTGCCAGGATCTGTCTATGGGCAAGACATTACAAAACCTTTCAATTTTTGAAAGTGGCCTTCACTGAAAGGAGGGAGAAGCTAAGACTGCTGCAGAACCTTTTGACATGGCTGTGAGTTTTCAGAGCTGGTGTGAAAGGTGGTGGATATGAATTGGCAGTAAGTGATGGATGCATCTTTTTTTTTAATCTTCTTTAAAGTGATGTAGTTTGGCACCATCTGTAGCTTGAGGTTTTTCCTTGCTTCTGTTTTTCACAGTTTCTCTAATTGTTCCTTAAATCATTGACACTTAGACAAATGTTCAGATGTTTCTTATACTGAAAATTATAGAAAAATCCTAGAATGCAGGAGCCTGTATACCTAGGTTAGTCTAATAGATGGATTTTCCTGCCAGAAGCTTGCAGAAAATTAAAGTAGCTAATGAACTGAAGGTAACATAAGATCAACATCAAAAGAGGGTCATATATCAGATTTTGATACATCAAGAGGGTGTTAGTAAAGTTGGCAGGTATAGCATCTATAAGCTTATTTTGAGAAAAATCAGCTGCGAAAACTTCTCTTGGGGTGACTTAATGATACTGTACCCCCTATCTCAAACCCAGACAAAACCTTTACATACTACCAGACTTTTGGCTATTCATCTATATCACAGGCCTCCAGGTATCTTAGATGCTATTAACAACCACTAAGTGTTGGACATCGCATCGTGTTCTTCAATCTTGCTTGTTTTTGAAGAGAGGCAGAAAAAAAAATCCTGAAACCAAATGAAAATTCTGTTGAAATTTAATGACATTAGACCACAGATTTTGGTTGGGCAAGGAAGAAGTTATTTCCTGACTCAGGATGAATAAATTCTTCTCTGACTTTCTCCCTGTAGCAAGCATAAACTGGAAAATCAGTCTTTAGCAGAACTTGACCCAATTGACCCATTTTATCTTGACCCATGTCCCTATGCTGGGAAGCTGGAGGGTCATTGATTTAAAACTTTATGCCTGCTGAAGAGTTTCTCTTTACCAAGGGGGTTGACTGTAGTAGAATGTACTATGAGATGACCACAAAAATGTGGCAGAGATTTCAGTTCTGGTATTGCANAGGCAGACACAAACCCCAGATGTAGTGGCCAGTCCCAGTTAATGAGGCCATTTGGGTGGCACATTTCTGTCTCAAGTGTCTGGTCACTTTATGTTTTGTGACGTGGTGATGGTTCTTGTCTGTTTTTCACCTTGGTGTAATACACTATACAGGATATATACTACTCCCCTTCTCAGAAGTGCTGTGATAGATGAGCTCTCAGGAATTCATTGTGGAGGCTGCATTTTTTCTGACAATGTTTTTCCTTCTAGGCTGTTGGCTGTGATTATGAGATAAATTCCAATGCAACAGAAGACCAGTGTGGAGTTTGCCTGGGAGATGGCTCTGCTTGTCGCACTGTGAAGATGATGTTTAATCAAAGTGAAGGATTTGGTAATATGGGTTCTTCCTTTAAATTATTCTGTTGGTGAAGTAATTTCTTCATCTAAAAATGATTAAAGTGCTTCTCATTTGTCCTGGTTTAGGGCAAATTTGTGAGGAAACTTCTGAATAGGGTTCCTCTAGAAAGCAATATCTAAGCAGCCCCTCCCACAACTAGTTCAGGAAAAGATTTCCTTGGAGAAAAGTGGAAAAAGCTGTTTATTTAAAAAGCAAAGTATTCACAAGCATAAAAAATTGAGTAATATTAAACAGTACAACCTCTCACAGTTCTGAGGACATGACAAACTCAGAAGGTCCTTGTTGTGAGTCACAGCTCATCTCACCAGTCTCTTATCAGTCCCTCCAGTGCTGGAAAATTGTAAGTGGCTGTTTCAGTGAATCATGCTTCTGCCAGAAAAAAAAATGCATGCTCTGTGCTTTTTAAGTACACCTTGTCTTACAAAACTTGTCAGAGACCCAAGAGGTCCTATGCAAATTTGGAGTTAACCACAAAATCCAAAATAGCGAGTGCATTTACAAAGTGAGTGTAGTTTGCCATCTGGAAACATCTGGATCTAATCTCTGTAAAGTGAAAGCACCAAGCAAATGCTAGAGTGAGTGGCTTGGGAATTTATTTCTTTATTTCATAAAGGGGAGAAGTGTAACTCCCTGCAGGGCTAAAGTGCTCTGAATAGGCACTTGGAGGACTGAGCCTGTCTTCACTGACAGTAGTGAGACATTCAGGCTCTTTTGGCTTGTGTGGGGTAAATGGAAGC